>JAUMHO010000011.1:1145000-1185138 GCA_032360965.1 Ulva armoricana
AATCAGGAAGTAAACAGCTCATCAGAATTGTCACTAAACACCGACAACGCGGATCAGTCGGTTTTGGCTGGCAAACAGGTGACGGCAAAAAGCAGTTGCCTGCATTTGCTCAGCCATGCCCTGTTTCAGACAGATGCACATGTTGCCTGTATATATGTGTGCGAGCGCTTGCGCCGCGGAGCAGCATATCGTGCTCTGATTACGTGTACCGCGCGGTATACGTGGCTACGCTGGCAGCGCATGCTGCTGCTTCACAGTTCCAGCTCGCAGGGCGGCTCGAACTCTCAATTTCCCTGATCGCCGCGCTACACCACAAGATGCAGCGCGTGGCACCGCAGATGCAGGGTACGATCGGCTTGTACGTATACTTGCGAGACATCTTACTTCTGATCATCAAGCGGACAGCGCACTGTCTAGCCGGCAGACGACCTCCTGGCCGACTCATGCGTACGGCCGTGCACACATCTGTGTGGCATGCATGCCACAGTGTACACGGGGCACGGTTGTGCACAGGCTGTGTCTTGCGCGTGTGGACAGTTTTGGGTGGGTACGCACGTGTGGTGACATCGACTGAAGCAATGGTGAAAGTGGCTAGCGAAGAGCCTGTGCTGCTGTTGTCTGATTCCATGATCCATGATGGTCCTCTTCGTGGGTTTGCCCTTGTACTCGGTTGTAACTACTCAAGCGATGCACTTGGCCACCAGCTGCACCTGTAGGTGCCAGCAGATTATTGTGTTATTACACTCGGGTATCATACCATGTGATGAACGATGCATGCAACTTCACTCCTACATCGGATGCATGCCAGGCAGAATGAAACAAGGTGGCCAGCAAAACAAGTGATTCTCCCCAACCCCTATGCGCAAGCTACAGCGCCTGTAGCCTACGTAGACGGCGGGTCGCGTAGATTTGGTGGGGATTCTGATTGGTACCTCTTGCGAGCACGAGCTAACCGACACCCCGCCACCGGTGAAGACATCCTTGTAGCAATGATCGCATACACCGTTGCAACCGCACGCAGGCCTCAGGCGATCGAACACTCACGACCACAAGTCAGCGGCACACCAAGTGAGGCGGTGTGCGGTCACATGGCCAGGGTGCGTCCCGGGCAGCCAGCGTCGCATTCAATTGACAATTCAGTGACGACTTGTGCGTACTGGCCATCGCCCCCCTGCAAGGCCCCGCCGGGATCCCAGCTGGGGTCGCAGTAGGGCCCTGCGAGGTGGTGGCAGTCAAGTCTGTGTGAACAGCGGCATGGACCGGAATATTCATGACACATGGGCCAGAATGGCGCATGTGGCGGAGCGCCGAGCCACACGGGCGCAGCCACATCGAGCACCGGACGGCGTGCCATAAATCCATCATGCCCTCAGTGCTTTGAACCAAACAAAAAAGAGAAAAAGGAGGAATCTGTCATCACGACAAACCCAAACGGGCATCGGCCACGGCACCCCTACCGGTAGGAGCAATAGATACCCACCCTGCATGGGCCAGCGCGAGATCGTCAGCAATCGCCCCACGAGGCTCCTCCTGTTGGCTCAGGGAGCTGCCGCGGGCTGCTTGTGAGAGGGCAGCGAGCAAGCCAGCAGCACGGTCACCCGATGGCTTGCATCGGCTGCCGCATGCATGTCACCGACGTCTTCCCCTGCACCGCTGTGGGTGCGCACGCGCCCCAGTCATGTGTGGCTCACGTCTCTGCAGCGTTCAGCTGACAGAGAGGCCGGCTGAGGTGATCCAGGGCACATGGCCGGACACCTTGAAGGCCTTGACAGCGTCCTGGCATCGGCGGCCGCGGCACGACACCAGCGCCCTGGTCGGCACCCGGGCTGCGCATCCAGGCTTGGCAACAGCAGTCCCGTGCGCAGAGAAAACACGGCCTCCATCCAATGGGGCGGGTTCACGCGCAGACGGGTGCAGCTGAAACCGAATCGGCACGGCCGCTGACGCTGCATGCTGCGGCGTGCTGGGACACAAGCTCGGCTGACACCGCGGCGATGTCACCTGTGAGGCCAAGCCTGGAAGAAACAGCGCAGTGCCAGTAAGAAGCTACGCTAGAGCGACTCGAGCAGCAAGTGCAACTGAAGTAGGCATCCACCACAGCCCCGATGCGTCCGGCCAGTGCGCGTGTTGCGTGTGGTTGTCTGAGAGGGGTTTCCAGGTGGTACACCCCCTTGGCTGTCCACTTGTGGTCCACCCCCTTGGCTTGTGGTCCCGGTTATCCGGAGATGTCGAGGTCCTAGCAGGATATAGCGCGTAAGTGTCACAGTGACGTTTACATGTACTTGTGCGCTTGCAAGGACACGTGCAAGCGGCTCTTACAGGAGTTACACATCCCCGGCTCATGTGCCGACACGCTTCCCGTGCACACCGGGCTGACACAGACTCATATAATGTACCTCCTAGGAGGCCACACTTCAACGCTACTCTGTCATGCAATCGAGCTAGAGCTACAAGCACAGGCAAAAACAAACAGACGCAGCGGAATACTCAGCAGGCGGGGCACGCGGCGCCTCCGGCGCTGCCGTCAGCGCACCGGCAAGCCGAAGCCGCTGTTGCTGCACACTCCCCGTGTGCATGCATCTGAGGCACCGTGCACCCTGCGTGGCCGCATGGCCTCACAGATGCGATCACATGGGCGCATGTGCTGCGATCTCCCCCCCGAGCTGCAGCCATGCGCCTCTACCTGCCACGATTAACAGCAACCCGTGCCGTCCCGCTTTTCCCGCTGCTCCACACCTACAGCTACACGTCAACTTCAAGCCGCAGTCCTAGTTATCAACCCTAATCCTGTCCTAGCTCCACCGGCATCCTAGCAAAATCTGGTGTTAAAAACCGCGGCCGCATCCGCCAACATTGCAAATCTGAGGTGTCTGCAGAAGCATAAACGGCGACGCATCACCTGTGGCCACAACTGGTGCGCATGCATGCATATCTGCCTCATCCACACACCTGCCGCACTGCTGCCCCCTCATTGGACCCACTGCGCGCAGGGCCTGGCAAGGATCGGGCACTCGCACGGCCGCCCTGCAGTCGGCGCCATGACTGCCGCCCCGGCTCGGGCCCACCCCTGATGACGGCGCCCGCCACTCAGCTGCAGCTGCATTTCTGCCGTGACAGCCACGCCTCGCTGGAACAAACTCGTATACACAAACTCGTATGCACAAACTCGGCTTCCGATGTTGACGCACGGCGTGGCACAGCGCCGGCAGCGCGCGGCAGCCGGACACACGCACCGCCTGTGTGGCTGCCGGGGCCTCAGTTACAGCCACCCTGCTGCGCACCATGCTATGCTGTGCTCTGCCGTGATTGGATTACGGCCCGGGTCCCGACTTGGTCGCCCACTGCGGAGGTGGGCACAGACACAGGCACATCGGTGTAGGGTACACATCTCTCACAGCACTGATGACCAATGCGTTGCATACACTGACATCTGAACACAGTGAATGCAGTCATCCCCGATCAGTGCAGCGCGAGCTCGTAGGCCCGTGGGAGCCCCCACCGCTGCAACTGGGAAAAAGTCCATCTTGCAACTGGATGCTGCACCAGCCTGCGCATCTAACTGCCGACCCCGCGCGTACTGCATGCATGCATCACATGCATGAGAGGACAAGCAAGTGGTGCGCACTCCCATGCATGGCGCAGCGTGTCGCGCGTGCGCGCAGCACAGTGCAGCACACGGCTGTGGCCGCTGCCGCCTCTCGGGACATCAACCGCGGCCCAAACCGACCGCGGGTGCAAGCATGCTGCTGTTGCGGCTGCCATGCGAGGCTGCCCTGCGGGCGGTGTCCTGGCACCGGGGGCGCCCCCTACTCCCCAGACACCGCTGCAGGCCCTTCCGCCGCGGGCATGAGGCGCGGTGTGAGGCGGGGCGTCAGCATGTAGTCACCCGCGTCGCTTCGTGGCAGCCCCGCTGCCGCTTGCATCGGCAGGCCCGCCGCCTCCTCCAGCATGCTGAGCCGCAGCATGCGCAGCGCGTCGCGCTCGGCATGCAGCACGCCGGCCTGCCGCTTTGCAGAGGCCTTTGCGTCGAAGAGGCGCGTCTGGGCGGCGTGCGTCGCCGTGGAGAGCTGTGCTGCGAAGATCATCGCCTCGGCCTGGGCGACCTGCAGCCCCGGCGGCGGCCCGCGAGGGGTGTCGACATGCATGGGGCCCTCCCCGGGGCACCCATCTGTGCACATCGCCGCCCTCGCCATGTGCTGAGCGACCACGATGTTTGAGATGAAGGCGGGGGCCGTCATCGCCGCCGGGGCCGGAGGGGCGATCCGTGGGTCCACCGTGTGCGCCTCCTCGGCGAGCAGCGCTGCTGTGTCCGCATGCATGGCCGCCGCAGCGATCGGCGACCGCTGCAGGAAGTCTGCGAGAGTCGGGGGCCGCGGCGGGGGAGCTGACGGCTCCAGCGCCAGCTTGAGGCTCTGCTTGCAGGCCGACATGGCGTTCACGGCTCCGAGGAGCAGCTCCACCGCACGCTCCTGTGTCGCCACCCTCTGCGTCAGCACGTTAAGCTCGGCTTTGATGGCGGCCACCTTCATCTGCTGCGGGCCCTCTGGCAGCTCCAGCGGTTGCTCGGAGAAGATGTGGCGGTGCAAGGCCTTGAGTTCGGCCTGGGCGTGGTCGTGCGCGACCTCATCGGTGCGCAGACTGGATGCCTGCTGAGTCAGCTGTTGGACCTGCTTCTCCAGGAGGCTGACGCGAAGCTCGGCGCGTTTCAGGGCTTCCGTGGCGCTGAGAAAGGATATCTCATCATCTGTAGGACCGCACTGGTCAGCGTCTTGGCTGGTATAGCCGAAGAACTGGGCCAGGCGCCTGCAAGTGCACGGCCGAGGCTGTCGCATGCATGAGTAATGCTGCGCTATTGTCACGCTGCCGCTCGCAAGCGCAGGCGGGGCCAGGCATGTGGTCAACGTACTGAATCGCCGCCTCTTCGATGTTCTGATGGTCTTGGGCTAGCTTGGCCAGGAGCAGATGCTGCTCCTGGAGCAGCGCGCGCTGCTGACGCAGCCGAGTCTGGGCGTCGTCAAGCTGCATCCGCGTCTGCCGCAGCGCGGCTGAGGCATAGTCAGTCCTTGCAAGGACCGCATTTAGCTCGGTGTTCCTGGCAGCGGCTTCGTTCATGCGACAGTGGGCACCCATGACTACCGCGCAATTCGGATTGCGGCCGCGTGGTTACGTCGGTTATGAGGAGACATGCCCCGCTGAGATTGCGATGGTCATAATCAGTGTCGACTATACGGCTTCGGGTAGCTACTTTAAACAAGTGGTGGTGTTGTTGCCGTGTTCGGATGTGGAAGACCGGCTGTCGTTGTGCATTGGCAAGGTCCTCTCCTGCATGCCATCCGTGGCGACCCCTGTCGTCATTGTCGCCAAGTTTCCGATCTTCGGGGGCGATACGCGTGCAACGTGAGGTGACCACGCTTGCTGACGCACACAGGCCTCGCCTGATTGCCCACCTTCGCATGAACGCTGGTTAACAGGATGAGCAAATGCCCATGCCATCTGCACAGACCCGCTGCAGGGAAGCACTGCCGTCCTCGTCAATGAACCGTCACGCTGTCATTCACATTATGCATGCTGCTCCCGTCACGACTGAGCCAGAACAGAAGCATGCCATTTTGGACCTGCAGTCGCCATGCAGGAGCAGCGAATTCCATCCTGTTCAATGTACAGAGATTAACTCGCAGTTGTACACAAGAGACTACCCACGCTAACTGCTGTGTTTCCTTGACATGCCATGCCACGAGCTGAACAGTAACCATATCCACATGTGCCCGTCAGACCTGGCCTCAACACTGGAAACATAGCGCAGCTCCGTCCCACACCTTCATGAACATTCCACAACGGCAGCATTCGCACTTGCCTTCCAACAGGGACCCCATGCGCCATCCAAACATACCACCACATCGGGTGCCATCACAAATAGTTCGCCACAACGGTACACACGTGCATTCCACACAGGGCAATCACGCCAGAACATGCCCACAACTACACCATACCTATTCCTAGTGCTGTAGGCTCCCAGGCGCATTAGTGCAACTCGCACCATATGGGCAGGGTACATGAATTAATGCAAGGACCAGACGCCACCACCCACCCTGCAGCCTGGACCGCAGACGAGTCAATCGCAAAGTGGTGCACAGCTGTCCGCATGCATGGGCGCACGCAACCGCCGCTTGGGTGCATCGTAGCGTCCTTGCCGTGCGCGTGCCGAGGGCAGCTGCTCACTTATGGGACCGCGGGCCGTCCGAGTACTGGGAGATGGGGCACGAGGCACCGTGGGCCTGCGCACTCGTGACGCTGTCCCTCGAGATGGACGGGTCACGAGACATCACCGACATGATGGAGCCCATGCTGGACAGGCTGTCCTCGCTGAGCATCACATGCGGGCCGGCGCCGCGGCCGGCGGCCGCGCCGCCACGCACGTGCCGGCCACGGCGTTCGTCAGCACGCTGTGCACGCGCAAGCGCCTCAAGCCGCTCGCGTGTCGCGTGCAGAGTGGCGCCGGGGCTGCCACCGAGGCTGCGCGCCATGCCCGGCGCGGCGCGCGCGGCAGGGGCGGGTCGGCGGGCCGCCGGCACTGCGCCGGTGCTCGGCGCGGCTGCAGCTGGTGCGGCCTGCCGAGAGGGGGCGTGTGGGCTTGCATCGCTGACAGATGCGGACAGTGCCTCCTGAGAGGCACCCTCCTGGGAGGCGGTGCGGGCCCTCATCAGGTGCGCACGGGGTGGCGTCGACGCTACTGCCATAGGTGTGATGCGTATGCCGTGTTCATGCATGGCCTGCATGCACAGTATGGATGAAAGCTATTGTAGCAACAGGTCGGGCTAGGCAGGAACGCGCTGGGCATGCATCACACACAGCTCCATGTACTGGCATGCTTGTACATCGGACTGTTCACATGAGATGAGCTCCTCACAGTTGCGCAGGGTAACTGAGCGGCCATGCTACATAGCATCAGCCTGGACCGCCACATGAGTCAGCAGGTGTTGCAGGAGGCAGAGACCTGGACAACGTGTCATGCGGGAAATCACTGCCAGCTGTTGATCATGGGCCCGCACCCGGTCCATCGCCTGGTAGTTCTGCATGAAGCCAGAGAGCTGCCGTACGAGGTTGTTGATGAACGCCTCCTCCTCCAGCTCCAGGCTCGCCTCAAGGTCGACCTTGTCCTGGCACAGACGCTCAACGCTGCTCTGCATACAACAAACCAACATCACAGCGAGCCCCATGAGCCACACCCCATGTGTGCCCCTTGCATTCAACACCTGCAGAACGCTGCTCTCCATCTAAACGCCGCTTACCTCCTACACTGCCCTAAGCATCGGCGGCCATGCAGCTCACCATACATGCAAGCTTGTTCAGGACGCCATCACATGCACTGTGATCTAGGAGTCGACGAGCCTCACAAGCTGGGCCTGTGTAGCACATGCGCACAGAACAAAAGCTCGGCGCCAGCGGGCCGGCGGGAAATGCCACGGGTGCCACATTCTCTCATGTCACATGGTGGCTCGTGTGGGCATCAAGGTGCTGTGGGGCAACCTGAGAAGTGTCCAGCACGGCCAATACTAGGGTTCACCTGTGCTTCTGATTATCAGGCTTGCACACAAAAACTCCACTGCAGGACATGGCTGGGTGGCATAGCCGGGCAATACGTGCGATACGCGTGCACGTGCTTTGACACGGTGTGGGAATGTCGGCTCGCACCTGCAACGACTGGACCGTTCGCTTCAGCTGCTGCCTCTCAATTGAGAGCTGCTTTTTGTCATGCTGCAAGACGGCCATCTGCATGTGTAGATCTATTCACGCACTGGCATGCACTTGGGTTGTTCTGCAGGTGTGCACGCTGCACAAATGGTGAGGTACGTCTTCGTTTATTGGAAACCTGCGAGTTCGGATGGCCGTACTATGGCCCTACTATCAACGTTGTTGTCGTGGTGGGGCCTTGTTGCGGCCAGGAGAAGCATCGCAGGTGTAGGCCACGGGCATATGATGGAACATTACCCGCGCGCTTGCCAAATACACGGGCACATGCGTGCTCAGTAGAGCACATGGACAAGTGCTGTTTGCACCGCATGTACACCATGCATCTGCCATGCAGTACAGTAGTTTGGGCAATTCTAGGCCATGTAGATGGTTCACATGGTGTGGAAGCTATGATTAGCAACTGAAGCCCCACTAGGTTTTGCAGTGTACCGCACCGACAGTGGGTACATGGAGACACCATGATTATTTGGGGCACTGATCAAAGTATTACTGCATGCTGGTCCAACTGGAACATGGGGCTACATGAACATGCGAGAATTTCCGGCAAGCAGATGGAGTGCCCGCATTTCTGAATGACATCACAGGGCGAGGTGGGTGCAGCAGCAGGCAGAGTTTCTGAGTGGTGTACACACCTGTGTGCTGCATCATACATGTGCACGCCTCTGCAAGCAACGGACTTGCATTTGCACGGGTAGCATACCTGCTTTCGTAATTTGTGCATGATGTACTCCTGCTCCGCTTCAAAAGCATTCTCTGCCCGCTCCGCGGCCAATCTGACTTTTTCCAGGGATAGCTGTTGGAGCTACAAAGCACACTGGCGTCATGCATCCACGTCGAGGTCTGGCGAACACAACTGTCACGTACACATTGCGTTACGTTGGATAAATGAACTAGATTGATTGATTAGTGCAGGTCGAGCATCTTGTTTGCAGCATGATCGGGGTGCAGCGGGCATTTTGTACCGCGCGTGTGGCTCCGACGCACCTCCGCCGGGAGATCGCCGTTCTGTGTGCCGCTTGACGCCCTCTCTGTCTGCAGACGCACAACGAGAATTTATGAGCTGCGCAGTGTGCGTGCTGCGATGTGTGCCAGAACTGCAGGTGCGTGGTATACGGGCGGTAATCACCCGTCATACATTCTGGGTGCTTGTGGCAGTTCAGAAACCCACAAAGAGATCTTTTAACAGAATAGATTATCAATGCCACGAATAGCCACACGAAAGGCGTTGCGCAGTCGCACAGAACGTACAAATCAGGTTATGCTACACGGTGTCACAGGTTGCCGGTAAAACTATGCAACGTACCTCACTACTGCATTGCAGTTCTGAGAGCTTTTGATTTAATGCCTCGTTTTTCCGGCGCTCTTCCAACAGGCTGCGTTCCAGATCTTGCACCTGCGACAAAGTTCGACGAGCATTCATTGCGTGCATCCGACAAAGTTCAGGCAATTGTATGAACGAACGGCATTTTAGATCAGAAAATATTGAATATGAGTGTAGTCTGACAAAGTCGTGGCGCACCCGTTGCTCAACTTCTGCTGCGGTGGCCATATCTTCGTGGCCCGAGAGTGCTTCCGCACGTCACTCGCCGGCAATTCCCCTTGTCCCGTTCAGTCACGCCCACATAAACAAGTAATCTGATATTGAGAGACCGGGTTAAGTGCTGTAGGTGAAAGCTTTTAGACTCGTCGCAAGTTTGTGCATACAGCGACTCCGAATAAATTATACTTATGAATCGGCCGTCGTCAAGCAGAGAAGGGACTGTCGGACGCAGTTATATGAATGTTTCCTTCATGCAATCACCATTTTCGCGGTTTCAGTTCCATCAGAGACGACTGTATGCATAGTCAGCAGTGTCTCGATACATGGGTGCTAGCGTGCGCCGAGCTCCTCTAGCCGCGCCGCAGACCAACGTTAAGGCCAGATCTGTGATGTCGTTGCAAACATGAACACATGATCGCAGCCCATGGGCAGATCGCCCCGGGAGTAGGGCCGCGAACACCTGTGCAAGCGAAGTTCAGCATGGCGATTGACGATTCCAAGCCAACAGCGTCCTCCACAGATCAACACAAAGTTGAACGAGATGCCGCCTTGCTGTATCGATTCTTGTTCAAGTACCTTTTGAAAGAGCCTGGTGCAGGTGTTATTGATCTGCATCGGAGAAGTCATGCCAACTTTCTGCTCCGAGCTCTCGGGAAGCTGCCAGGTACAGTGCCGACAACATCTTTTCCTTTTCATACTGGAATCCGCTGCTTTTAACTAGTACCTAGTTGAAGGTGGATATGCATCTGGCCTGGACGCATCGAGGCCTTGGGTGACATTTTGGGCATCCCATGGCTTGTGCCTGCTTGGTTCAGACGAAGAGTTGCATGGAGTGGCATCCGGACTGCAAAGATTCATATCCAGTTGCCAGTATCCATCAGGTGGTTTTGGTGGAGGTCCATATCAGCTGCCCCATTTGGCTCCCACGTACGACCTGCAACTGTTACAGTGCAACGACTTGTCCGGCATCACGCCACAAGTCTCTGGCATGCAGGTATGCAGCTGTCGCCACACTGGTCAACATCGGGACCACGGTCGCACTGGATGTCGTTGACCGGCAGAAGGTCCTTGCCTTTCTGCACCAGATGTGTGTTCCTTCAGAGCGAGGTGGTGGAATCGCTGTCCATGCTGAAGGTGAAGTTGACATCCGATCCTGCTATTTGGCGCTTGCCACAGCTTACATGCTGAACATGGATCTGAACGACCTTGCAAGCAGGAGCAACCTGGTCGGCTATATCCAGCGCTGCCAGACATACGAGGTGCAACCACCGATAGGCTCCGTGTTGACTGCACAGCGTGCTGCCTACTGTGCTAAGCGTCCGTACCACCTCGTCGTCTAAAATCCTCTGGCATGTGCTGTATTGAGCCGTCACGGTCGCATGTGTTGTGCGGTAAAGACAGCTGTGCGGAGCAGGCCCCTGCAGCCCTTGCAACCAGCCAAGACTCTGCAGGGAGGGCTGGGTGGTGAGCCTGGAAATGAGGCGCACGGAGGCTACACATACTGCGGCCTTGCCGCGATCGTACTCCTGTGCCGTGCTCAAGCGGCGCAGAGCTGCGCACCCGGCTCTCACATCAAAAGCCCCACAGAAACCAGGCACTCGCTCGCCTGTCCAGCAACATCACTCGACCTGCCACGCTTGGAAGCCTGGGCTGCAGCAAGGCAAGCTGCAATTGAAGGAGGCTTCAGCGGCCGCACAGGCAAGCTCGCCGACGGATGCTACTCCTTCTGGCAAGGCGCTCTGTTTCCCCTCATTCAGGAGGCCCGCAGCTATGCCACCCAGGTACAGCATCATCCAGACCCGGATGCGCAGGAGCAGTTAACGGAGCAGTCCACAGCAGGATGTTGCCTCGTGCCAGCGCTGCCGGTCTCCTTGAAGGCACCTGTCGGCTTATGCGGTGTGGTGCATGTTCCTGAAACAACGGCTGAGTGGGGGCGATGGACTCGAGAGGCAGTCACACCGCACAGAGGGCCGCAGGAGCACTCGGAACATGTGTGAACCCCTTCCATCAGCCCGCCTGGACGCTGCTGTAGTCATGTGGCCAACCTGCCCAGTATCTTGTTGTGTCTATACATCTAGTGTGTCACGCCAATGCTGTTCCGGCAGCTGAAGGTGACGGCTGTGGCCTGGGTGAGCTGATTCCTCTCGGCTATGCCTAGTATTGCTCTGTGGCGGCTGCTCTGCTGCTGCCTTCTCAGTTTACAGGCATTCTCTCGCCAGGACATAATGTAGAGCGCCAGGCCGATGTGCATGTTACCGGGACACATGTATACTGTGCAGTCACTGCCATGTTTGCTGCGGCCAAGTCTACTCTGCAGTGCACATGCAAGTGTGCAAACTGCAACGTGCCTGCAGCTGCAATTAGATCAAGCACATGTACCGGATGAATTGGTTTGGTCTGTCTAATCTGTGTCTGCATAGCCTGGCCTGTGAGTTTGATTTCTTCCATCATGCGGCCCGATCGCCTGATTGTGCTACGACTGCAGCCTTACGTGGCGACCATCTGCGGATGGGGGGCTTGCATTATGTCTGATTCGGTGTCAGGTAAGTCTCCTGATTGCTAACGGTGGATGTCATCTGCCCAAGCCTGGTGCTTGGTCTGTTCCAAGTAACAGCATTTCGGCATTTGAAAGTGTTGACACCCAGCACAACATGGTGTGACGCTCGAATGGCATTAGGCGTTTGCCATGTTGCGAGCCTGTTCACCTCGGTTCGGCCTCACTGGGAGGCACTTGCTCTGTGCTCTTGACCTGCCTGCAATGCTGTTGCTCGCCAAAGTGTGTGCTTGCCTACAGCCTTGCAAGCTCTTGCGTTACGAGGCGGAGGCGGCGTAGGCGGTGCCTGTTACTCGCCATGTGATCTACACGCATGATTCGCATTGGTGGGGCTTCGAATTGGCCCAACAACGAAGCCTGCGTTCGCATGCGTAATCTTGGCTGGTGGAGGAAATGGGTCCGTTGTGGACTTGAGGTCAATCACAGACCATGTGCCCAATCGAGGCTTGTATGCAAGAGCCAGCACAGGAGCGCAGTAGCAGTAGAACCGAGTGCCTTGATGCGGCTCGCCTTCAGCGGGCTTCCGTTCCTTCTGTGAGTACGTTGACTCATGGTGGAGCCGTGGGTGCAGGTGTCATGCTCTGCAAGCATTGCAAGTGTGTCTGGCTCACAGACCGCGGCTGCAGTCGAGGCACTGTTGACCCCATATGCTCCTCAGGCTCTTCCACCTCGCGTTGCAGACCTTCAGGCTGCACTGGCCGCGGAGCAAAGTGAACAACACGGCTGTAGTGTGCCTGTGGCTGATTCTGACCCGGCACAAGAGGATGCAGGGCATGGAGCGGCTCCGGTGTTCGATGCTGTCGGGTTGCAGATGTGGCTTCTGCTGGCCTGTCAGGAGCCGAGTGGACTGCGGGACAAGCCTGGAAAGTCACCAGACTTTTACCACACGTGCTACTGTTTGAGCGGCCTGGCTGTTGCGCAGCAGTGCTCTGGGCGAGTGCTTGGGCAGGCAAGCAATGCGGTCCGCAGAACAGATGTGTGTGTGAATGTGCTGCCTGACAAGCTCGCGCATGCACGGCAACGATTTGCTGGGTTGCCATGCTGAGCTTGTTCGCGTCCATGGCAGACCTCCCACAATGTGTGTGTTGTGCTCTGTTCGCCCAGGCATCTGCAGCCCACCTGCAATGATGTACCTACCAACGCCACCGTCTTCCCTGTCTGCTGCATGGCTAGTGCCTGCTGTTAGGTGGAGTGGTTGTGTCTCAAGAGGTACAGCCTGGGCGTTCCTGGCAAAACTTGCCTGCCTGTCTACTTGCTGGTATGCTCCTGTAGACAAGCCTACGTTTCGCCACTCGCCGCGAGCACTGTGGTGAAGAGGCCAACGCTTGTACGAAACCGCCTCATTTTCGCAGCTGCGCTGTGCAGCTGTGCCACGGCTCACCTCCAGCTTTGTAGATCACTGTTGCGCGCATGTGTGACTCACGAAGGTATACTATGCGCTGCCGCCCGTCATACACGAGGGCTGTGCAGACATTGCCGCCCGAGAACGAGATTCCTGCGCACCAGCGTCGTGGCAGATGCGTAATGGTAGATTTCGGAATATATGGCTCATTATGAATGCCCAGCTTCCAGTTTCACATTCTGTAGGAAAAGATGCACTAGAGAAAAATCTTGACAACTGCATCGCTGTTCTTGTACAGCCTGTCCACCCAGACCCTTGACCGTTGAAGTCGCAAACCTGTGCCCCGAATTCTGGTCCATTGTAGCATTGCAATAAAGCAACATCGACATCTGCATACAGATCCTGGTATCTTCTTTCCCGGTCTATCTGAAACGCATGTTGTTGGCACTACGAGGCAATGATGCACCCCCATGATGCATCCCCAAGCTCAGCTGCGGGCAGACACTGACCACATGTGGAGGAAAGAAAACAACGATCGAGTATGAAGCATCACGCCAAACCCAAGCGGGCATTGGTCACACTCATGAGTCATGACAGATGAACAACCCACCACATAAAAATCGTGGGTATCTCGCCAAACCAGGCATCGTCAGCACCCCAACGCATAGGGGCAGATGAAACAGAAACATCAGACACAGTGAGGCCCACTGCGGAGTCCTCCCACGCAGAACACTTATTGCCATGTCAACCATAGCACATGCATTACACACGCCACTGTGGCTCATAGGAACCTGTAAATGTGACACCTGTGGTCATGGCTTCACGCAATGATGTGGAGTCACCCGGGGCTGCTAATTATAATGATCACCCCTTATAAGCTTGTGTGATCGACCACACCACAGCCGATCGTAAGGCACACATTTGCCTGCTGAGAAACACCAGCATCCAATTCACGTGGCACTGCAACTTGCTTGGTGTTCTAGTCCGCCGGCAAAGCCTGGCCCCTGCTGTGCTCGATTCAGAATCCAGGTCTCTGGTGTTCAGTCTCTTTGACATGCTCTGTGCGCCAATCACCCCTTTCCAGAAGGGAATGTGGTATCTCGCACGACACCAACGGACATCGCCACAGCGCCCGTATTCGTTGGGCCGGGGAAGGCAAAGAAGCTTCGGGCATCGGCCACAGCACCCCTGTAGGATATGGCGAGTAAGTGTCACATTTACATTTACATTTACATTCACATTTTACAGCACCCCTGCTGGTAGGGGAGGACGGTTGCAAGACAGGGGCAGATGGGGGGCCCCCATGGGGGCGGCATCAGGTAGGGGCGCTATGAGGCGGAGCCACGACTGGATGACAGACCAGTTGCGCAACACAGCCCGCGTGGAACGAGCGACATCTTGGGCTGCACCGGTCACAGCAGGCTGACCCACACGCCGTGATGACATGTGCTTCATACACCTGTATGACTGGATGAAAGAAGGCCCAGCATCCGGAAGGTGTGGAACCAGTGGCATAGGCGTTGACGGATACTTAGTGGGATGCCACACGGGGCCCTTTCTGGGGCAAACATAACTGGGAATTCTGATACGGAAACCTGAAACTTCCACTTCACCTCTTTGCTAGGGAAGAGGGCTGACCTGCCACTTGGTGAAGTGGATATCTTCCTGTTCCTTTGCCCCCCAATAACGGCCCCATGTGGCATCCCCGTAGATACAGGATTCGTCCAGTACAAGCCAACGCATGTGTCACAGCTTGATGAGGTGCACATCTGTACATGCACGTGTAAGGCAGCGCCCGTGAGAGTTCCACGATCCCAGCTGTCCGCCGCCGCGCGCGTGACGCTGCTCTGGCGCCGGACAACCTCCCACCGATCTCCCGCCGAGGCTGTTTGTGGCTGATGGCCCCCCCTGCCCCGAGTGGTTCCGGCTGGGGGGACCGGGCGGGGAACGCCATTGCGCGTGACGCTCCTGTCTCCTCCGCCCCGGCCAGATGGAGCGCGGTGGCCGACGCCCGCCTGGGTCTGGCGTCATCCTCTCGACCTGCTGCCGCAACCAGTGACGCGCCCCTCAGGATAGGAACAAGCATGCACTGTCTGTGTGCGACTCTCGGGCGGTGTCTCACTGCGACGGCCAGGGACGCTCTCGACCGTGTCATGCATTCGGGCTGGTCTCGGCAAACTGCCAAAGCATAGCTACGGATATCGTGGCGCGCGGCATGATCAACATCTGACCAATCGCGTGGATCCCGACCCGCCGGCGCCACGTGCATGTGTCGCAGCCTAATGCATGATGTTCGCGGCGGTGTGGTCCTGACCCCCTCCCTTGTGTGAGGCTGCGATACGGCGCCATAGAAACAGGCGGCCGCGGCACCGCAGCCACACAAGACGAGGCATCGCAGCCTCACACAGGTGGCATGCCACAGGGGTGCACCGCAGGCAGCTGGCCATACCTGTTTGAATCGTGATACTTCGCGTCAAGCGTACAGCAGCTTCATCCGCACCAGGTATCCACCGCCGTCTCCACACGATGAGAGAGCAGGGGGACAGGCACAATCACTTGGCTTAGTGTGCATTGCATATGCACCTCCACTACCGGAGCGTGCTGGCGACTCCAGCAGCCCGCCTGGCCTGCCAACGGCTGTGATACGTATCACAGTGTGTATACACACTCAGCCTTATGAGTTCACTGCGCATAGCCCCGCGACGTACATAGGCATCGTGGCTTAGTGTCACGATTCCAACACTGTTATACCTACGACTAGAATCATAATCTGGCGTGGGCGCATGAGCCAGCTCTCACACGTGATGCATGCTCCGCAAGGGGTGGAGATCTGCCAGAGCGGAGCGGGCATGCGGCTGCGCGCGGCGTTGGCAGCCGCTGTGCGCTTTGCGCGCTTTGCGTGTCTTCTGCAAGAGGCGCCGCCTGTCGGAGGCCGACGCGATGCCAGCGCGAGCCCCGCCGGTGCTCCATCCCTCGACTCTTCACCTCTCTGCCCCCTGAAACAGGGGGCAGGAATCCCCATCAGCAGCAGCACGTGCCTCGGCACAGCCGCTGGAGGGGCCCGTAACCCATGCAGTTTGCCGCTCGTCCGGTCCTCCGGGAGACGCTGTTTCCAAGGAAACCCAAAACCGAAACGCTCAGAACAGCTCGGGCGTCGCGCGAGACTCGGCCATCGGCCGCACGGCCCCGCCTCGTGAGGACGGACAGCTGCAACGCGGGGTAACCGGCAACAGCGGCCGCTGCCAGACGTCTTAACAAGAATAACAAATAGAGATGTGTAGCAGAGGGCGCGTGTGTCCGGACACAGCCCATCTAGAGCCGCATGCCATGCGCTCGGTCGCTATGGGAAGGCACCCTGGTCCATGCATGTGCTGGTATTCGCATCCATCCATCGACCCCCACCCCTCTGTGCCCCCCCGGCCGTCTGCCTGCCGGTGGCTGTTGGTTGTGCCAGAGCTCCCGGCTGCCGCAGGCAGCTGCAGCTACGTCCGCATGTGGTGCCCACCTACCCGCCGCGATGCCGGGTCGCGCACGGCCAGCGTAGCGGTGTGTCAGCATGGCTCGTGCGCGCCGTCCTGCTGGAGGCTTCCGAGTATGTCACAGAGGCTGCAGCTGTAGGTCTGCGCTGACGCGTGAACGCTGGATGGACATGCACGCCTGTGAGAGGATGGACGCATGGAACCACATCAGCAGCTGCAACGAAGGATCGTGGCTGCTTCGGTGTTTGGCGTGTTCACGATCGCACATGCGCCATGCGGATCTAACGCACGTCATGCTGCATGAGTCGTTTGCAGCGTTCCGATCGGTGCACACTCAGTCCTCGTTGCAAGTCAACAAGAGAAGCCAATAACTTTCTGTCCGGTCTCGTCTATAATTTCCGCTGTGCTTGATCTGGTGCAGCTCCGCCAACGCACTTGAACTAGGTCCTGCCCTGTCGCCACCAGCCGTCCATACGCCTGGGAAATCGCAAGCGGAAGTGGTATTGAGAACAGGCTGCAAAATATTCAGGCCTGTTTGACCATGTCAGGGACTAGGTACGCGTGCCAGCCGTCGCGCAATGAGTGTAAAGAACAGAGCGTGGCACTGCTGCGCGTGGCTGGCTGCAGCCGGTGCTCATCTTGGTGGGGTCTAGACATCCCGAAACTCGATTGTAGGCTTGGAACCATATTTCTAGTGTGCGCAGGTGATGGCTGCAGACTCCAGGAGGCAGCAGAAGGGACGGGCGGGGAAAGGGGCTGGAGACACTGGTGTGCACAATGCTACTGTGGGCAAGAACGGCAAGGATGGAGGCGCCAAGCGCACCTCCAACCTACGACCGAGCATAGCGAGTAAAATCCGGGGAGTTGAGCGCTTCCTCGCCCGCCCAAACCTCCCAGATGAGATCCGGATTGCACAAGAGGCCAAGCTGCAGCAGCTGCTGCAGCAGAAGGCCGCCCGGAACATGACAGCAGCAGAGAAGAAAGTATCCAGGCGATACAAAATGGTGTGCCTCGTCACCACCATGGCACACGACGGCACGAACCACTGCATCATTGCACAGGGCTACAGCATCAGCCGTGCCACGCCTGGATGGCTGCGACCTTCTACGCCACCTGGCACGCCCTCGCCCGGCATTCCGCTCTGCTCTCTCTCTACCCCCTTCTCGCTGTTTCTAGATGCTGTCTCTGCTCTACCTTGCAGGCCTCTGCAACTCCCCACATGTACACGTGTGCACCGGTGTGGCCACATGGACAAACACAATCCCACGTCACCACCTCGCTTAGCACAGGAGGAGGCCCTGTCAGTTACGTGCGGTTGTCTGAGGGAGGGTTTCCAGGTGGTACACTCCCATGGCTTGTGGTCATGGGTATCCGGAGATGTCAAGGTCCTTGTAAGATGTGGCGAGCCAGCAGTCACAGCTGCCTCTCAGCCACAGCTGTCTTGGTGCAGGTGCGCTTTGCTGAGAAGGTGAAGCTGCAGCGGCGGTTGCGCAGCGCGCAGCGTGGCCTCGATGAGGCGCTCGCCGCGGTCCCGGAAGACCCGGCAGCAATCGCAGACCTACACGAGAAGGTGGCCAACCTGCAGGCCAACCTAGACGTGCGAATCCTGCTACAGCTTTGTGCCACACCCCTCTAGCTTTGGGTCACATGCTGCTCCCACTCTGCACACCACCCCTGCCAACAGTGCCAGCCTGCCCGAGTCTCCAGACCACCATTGACAGCCCACCTACACCCCGATCACAGCCCGAATGTAGCAGTAAGAGCCACACTGCTGCTGCTGCTGTCCATGCATTTGAATTGGTGAGCTCTGAGGAGCAGCCAATGATACTCGCACTAGGGAGCCCTAGGAAGCCCTTGTCACTCACCTTTGGTCAACAGCCACAGGCCCACGGCGGTTCTCAAGTGGCCAACTCGCATGGAGGGTACGGTGCCATGTGCAAGGTGGGACGCCCTCGGCAGTGGGATCACAGCAGCAGCTGACTTGAAAGAAGGTGGCTTCCCGCTGCCGCAGCCACTGCCACTTGCAACTCGCATGCGGGCCCGTCTGCTGGGCGATGTCGTTGCTTTGCCAATCACACTCATGTTTCCTGGCAAGCCACGCGACCCATCCCACCGGACCGCCTCGCATTCCACGCGATCGGCCAAGCTGCCATGCGCGACGCCCGCACGCACACGGCGGCTTCCGCTCCCTTCCGTACGTGTCTAGCAGTGGGGCCGCCTGGCCTGCGGTCTTCCAGCACAACCGCGCGGCATCCCACCTGTGGCAACCGCAGCAACCTGCAGTCGGTGCTTCGGTGTCATAGTCGTTATTCGGGTGCTGGTCCGTGCACCACAGCCCCGCGATCTCCGACCCGCCGCTGTTTCGAACCCAACACAAACATGTTCAAGGACAGTCAACTCTGGGTGCAGTACGTGGTCAATTTCCCGCCCGGGGAGAAGTATGTGTCCGTGCTGGTGGATCCGGAAGGAGCTGCCGACTTGGAGAGGGTGGAGGCGGAGCGGCTGCGGCTGCGGGGCATGGTGAATGACATCATGGGCGCACGCGCCGCAGCCTCTGCGGAGCGGCAAGCAAAGCTCGGCAAGAAGAGCGGGGCGGTGCTGGTGGCGCCCCCAGACGGGGGTGTCGTCGACATGGACCCGGATGACATCGGGATGATCGTGTTTGACGATGACGCCGTGGGAGCCGCGGCCCCCGGCAGCGGGGGGGGGAGGGGCACCGCCGTAAGCGAGCCACCGGGGGTGGATGTCCGGGAGGATGCGGGGGAGGCCCCTGATGCAGAGGGTGGCGGCGACGCCGCACGGGGCCGCGCGGGGGTGGTGGCGGATGCCGCAGCAGGGGCAGGCGCAAGGCCTGGGAGAGGGGCTCCCGCCGGAGCTGCAGGGCAGGTGCGCTCACGTCCGGTGCTGTTCCTGCGCGGCATCGGAGGCAGGGCGGCCCTGAAGTGCTGCATGGCTGTTGAAACCGTTGTTCAGGCCACACGCATGCCGCCGCGTTTGGTTACGCCGTGTGGTGGT
The DNA here is from genome assembly GCA_032360965.1 of Ulva armoricana. Lineage (NCBI taxonomy): Eukaryota > Viridiplantae > Chlorophyta > Ulvophyceae > Ulvales > Ulvaceae > Ulva > Ulva armoricana. Next base: position 1,164,683 of record JAUMHO010000011.1, read on the forward strand.
GCTAGCCGAGAGTTACGGTGGTTGGTGCAGATGCAGGGTGTGGGGACGAGTAGCGATGAGTCGGACGCCGATGCACCTGTCCATCCGGACGACGTCGATGCCTTTGCTCCTACTGCACGGAGGCGGGCGGCCCCGCTGCCGAAGCAGGAGGCACAGCGGCAGACAGCAGCACACGGTGTGCGCAGCGGCAAGCCGACAGAGGAGTCTGACAGCGATGGGCCCCCCTCCGAACACCCGGGCCCCACCGCAGAGCCGCCACAAGCAGGCGCGCGTCCTGCACCAGTGCCCAAGCACAGCGTCAGTGACGGGGGCAGCAGCGCGGAGGAGGGAGGGGAGGAGGATGCGGAGGGAGACGACTTCTTTGCTGACGGCGGCAGCGGAGGGGATGGGTCCGGAGAGGAGCCGCCGAAGGTGAGCAAACGGCGACCGCCACAAGAGGTGCGGCACCTGCAACTGCACGCTCCAGTGCGACACCCCTGCCTGCTGTGTCGGCTGTATGGGCCTCCTCGGGGAGGGTCATGGGATGAGGCACTGGGTGCGCTGCTGCCATGTGCACAGACATGCATGGCATCGCCCCGACTAATTCTGCAGTCGCACTGTCTGCCCGGAAATTGTGCTGTGGAGATCGAGCGGGTCTGGGGCGCTGCCCAGGCTGTTGCATGTGTTGCAGGGTCAGTGGGTGCGCCATGCATATGGTTTGAGGCGGTTGGGAGTGCATGAGCATCTGGATTCGGAGGTGGTGGTTGTGTGCTGACGATCAATAAGTCGAGCGCCCGCTGTTACAGTGGGCGCATGTGTTGCAGCTGCACAGTGTCTGGAGCAGGATTGAATGGGTGGATGGTCTGGCACGATTGCACAGGCTGGTCCTCGGTATTCTTGGTTGAAACGGAGGGACTGTGCGGAGCGCTGATGGCTGGTGGCGTGTGTGCAGGCGAGAATACACAGTGTTAGCTCTCAGATCAAGAAGCGGCAGAAACTGCAAGGCAAGGGCCCGGGGAAACAGGTGGCCGGAAAATGGGGAGGTGCAGGCCGGCCAGAGCGAAAGGGGGGTCCACACAGCGAGCGTGGTCGTGAGGGGGGGGGGATGAGGAATCACGGGTCAGCAGGCTTCCGTCCGAAGGAGCGCCGCCTGAGCGTTGATGCCAGCAGTGGTGGTGTGAAGCAGATCACAAAGCTGAGCAGAGAAAACTCAGGCACGGCAGCTACAGGAGCAGCGGCCCCAGCCAGGGGACGTGACTCCAGTCATGCAGGAGAGGAGAGTCAGCCGAAGCGCAGTCGAGCAGAAGGAGGCCGGAAGAGGCGGAATAAAAAGTGATTGCTGCACACAGAGGCTAGCTATGTGTCCCGACAGAGATGCTCTTCCCCACTGGCTCCCCCCGTCACTCCAGCAGAGCCCTGTGCTGTATGCGCAGGTGGTCATCCGAGAGGGTCGATTGCAAGATGTGGACAGCAGTTGCGATCTTTGTGCGAATGTCATCTAGTGCAAGCAGACATGGGTAGCCTGGTCACTCTGACTGTTCCAAAACAAATCGATCGCTTCTCAGACCGCGAAACTGCATACATGACATATTGCGCAACTGCTCATGTTATAAAGTTGCCAGCATGTAATGTGCCCCACGGTGTCAGGATTTCAACTGTGCTCGGTAGGGACGGTCAGTGAACAAGTGGTGCGCGGCAAGGGCAGCTATGGCATACTCTGCTCTCACGCTGTTGTATCGCGCATGATTTGTTGCGAGCGCAGCCTTGCGGAGGATGCGGTGCAGCTGGGCTTCATGTCGCGCTCCTGTTTATACCGAAGTTTCGTGTTTGTGTATGCATGCGCTCGTGTCAAGTGCGCAGCCGCGGGGCCCTGGCTCCACGGGGCCCTGGCTCCACGGGGCCCTGTCGTACAACGACAAAGCACACAGGTGTCGAATAACGCGGTGCCCTATCGTCACGAGAAGGGCCCTCTATCGTCGGGGGCTTAGCGAGTTACAGGGAGATCCCCATGGCCAGGGCCTTATGGTATCCTAGTTCCTATGGGGGCGCGTCAATAGCACCGCGTCGCGAAAAGGGCCCCGTGGAGCCAGGTGGCATTTATAATAGCATGTCCGACAGCGCACTGCGTCACAGTACACCAGCACGACATCGACACCTATTGGGTCGCACCCAAGTACACGTGATGAGAATATACGATAGTGTGGCAGCTGTTTATGCACGCATGAGCTCTGTAATCATGTCGGTGCGCCCGCAAAGTGCATCCTCCGAGTGCTTCGTGAAGGACAGCTGATGTAAGTCTGCACCCGTGATTTCAAACTAGAGCCGGCAGTGAAACTGCTGTTGCTGGTGGTTCTCCTTCTCGTCGACTGAGAATGCATTCCATGCACTGAGCCACATGTGCAGGTCAAGCCATACTAGTGTCACTCAGTGATATTGGTGACGGCCCAGGCTAGCAGATGCCAGTACGCAGCAAGGCAATTTAAAAGACAACTTCCGGAAGTTGAGGTGTGATTGCCCTGCTCCGAGCCTATGTGTGGGTTCACAAGGCACCTGGCACTGAAGCATTCGACCGCTGCAGGAACGGGCCGGATCCAATCCGGAGTAGACGGCCGCTCAGGGCGTTTCAAGCGAAACGGGCCCATGCAATGACACAACACAGATACTAGTGTCAAGATCGAGGAGAGCGCAAATTTGTTGTGTGGTCACGATGCTGCCGATGAAGCGAGCATCGGGCTTTGCCGGAGACTTGATGGGCAGCCAAGCCGGGCTATTCACCACCATCAGCAGCCATTCTACGAGGCGTTCTAAAATTTTGGGTATACTGCCATGGGTCTTGTTTGCTATGGTCTCCGTTCTGTACTTTGTCAAGCAGCCGCAGTCCGAACTGAGCGTTGCGAACATGGCTCCTGAGGAGTCTCGGGCGACCGCACATTCTCGTGGAAATATTTTCGTATCGTATTCTTACTTTGAGAAAGATGGGATACAGGTGCGCATGTGCTGCTGTGTGCTTTGTATGATCGCGTCGGAAACACAATGTTTGGCATCTTGTCTGCAGATTTCGCAAGCGTGAGCGCGCGGCACTGCAGCATGTTATGTCAACAAGTGTTTACTATCATGTTCATGTATTTGCGACTGGCTGGGCTGCCTTGCGCCAGTGCATGGACGAAAGCGATGCACTGGGAGAAAGGTCAACAAGCAGCACATCATGACCACTGAGGGATATGTTGCAGAAAGCAAACTTTGATTTCTTCATTTTGAGCGCCATGGGCATCAACTCTGTCGTCGGACAGGATACTCGTGCGGACTACTTCGTGGTCGTGAATGGCGACGTGTGCACGCCTTGCAAGGCTTTTGACAGGCTACTCTCGTACGCAAATCCTTCAATCCTACGGTTTTCACATGGCAGTTTGCATCGTCTGATTGTTATACATTTTGCAGGCCCCAGAGCCCTTCGCCAATGGAAGGCGTCGCGTGGGTCAGGCAGGCACCAGGCATCACGCTGCTCAAACGCATTGAGAATGAAGGCATGGACTTTGCAGCACACAACACGACTATGACATACGCCATGGAAGTATTCAAGACTTTCTGGGCCAAGTACAACTACTTTTTGTTCCTGAATTCATCTATCAAAGGTCCCTTCACACCCAAGTACTATCCGTTCCACTGGTCCGAGCCGTACCTTTCCAGAATCAATGCGAACACCAAGGCTATCGGATCTTCTATCGTTTGTCTCCCTGAGGTTGACGCAGGTACGCATTCTGGATTATAGCAATGCAAGTCAGCACCATGCATTGCTGCACAGGCTTACATGTCACCCAGTGGGAGATCACGCCAGACAGACGGATCCAGCCAGAGCACAACATGTCTTGATACTTTGAATCAATACAGATGAGCCGTCAAACCACGCGCCACAGCTAGGAGCAAACACTTGGTCTTGTGCCGTGTCAACATGCGCCAGGGCGATGGCCGATGAAACCCCACACATCTTGTGCTTACATCACCAGCGAGACAGGTTTGCCGCATGCATGTCATCAGACAGCCCTGACCTCCGCCGCTCGGCATGCTCCGCAGCTGTCGGTGTTTGCAGTATGTGTACAGCTACCACCCGACACGCGTAGGCCACAGAGCCGCAGGCCACCGCAGGCCACTGCACGTCATACAGTAATTCATCACGGTCATCGAGTGGTCATCGTCAGCACAGCAGCGCGCTGCAGCAAGGCCCCACGCTGCGAGCTGGTGCAGGTGGCCCGGGCCCAAAGCTCGAGTCTTGGGCATTCGCTATCGACGCAGAGGGCCTCAAGATCGTCCTCGCGCGGGGGGTCTTCCACCTGCATCTGTGCAAGCTCTGCACCGACGGCGTGGTCGTCATGGGCGAGTACGGCATCACCGCGGCCCTCTTTGACGCCGGGTACACGATCGACACGCTGATGTCCAAGTACGGCAACGTGGACTGGCAAGACCGCTCGAACTGGAATTGCAACGACCAGGCATGCTAGCCCCTGCTACGTCTCCCACGGGCCGTGCCGCGCCCGGCCATCACACAAACAGCGTCACGATGTGTCTGCAGCTTGTAGCCGTGCTCCGCGACCTCCTCGCGCGCTGACGGGGGCCTGTGTATTGCCGCTGTTGTTGCCCGCAAGCATGCGCCTCCGCCCTCCGCGATGGCTGCCAGGCCGCCCTCGGTGAGGATTTGCGCATGCAACAGGAGGCCTCTTTGCGCCCGTTGCCCACTCCGCCGATCACATGCATGCTGCCACGTCCCCTGTGCATGCGCGTCGCCCGTGCCCCCCTCCGACGGCACAGCCTCCGTGCATGCACCAGTGCACACCGTCGCTGACACCCAGCGCAGACGTTGTGCCGTCCAGCTGCACCCTTTCACGCAGCATGCCTGCCTTGTGGGCCAAATGCACACGCCGTGATGACACCCAAGCCCAGACCTGTCTGCGGTTGGCTCTTGTTGGTCAACCTGGAGTACGCCATGTGCACGCCCGGCCACCAGACTGGACACCCGCCACTCCAATGCCTGCAGGTGCACCCCTCGCGGCACGGCACGTACGACGGCATCAGCATGAACCCATACGAGGTCGTTTTCCTCAAGGCCTCCTGGCACGTCGGCGAGCCCTTTGCGGACAAGTACGCGGCGTGGCAGACGCGCATCCTCAAGGGCCAGCGCTCCACCTCCGGGGCCTTTGACGAGCCGATGTACCGCTACGCTGTCCAGTGCGCCCCCCCCCGGAGGCCGTGCACCCTGAGCCACCCGCTGCGGTGCCTTCTGCTGCTGCATCTGCATGCTGATTGCCGTGCCACATATCACGATCGCACCACCTGCATCCCACCTCGTACATGCCATGGAGCAAGCACAGGGGCGCGGGCGCACGAGCTGAGATCGGCCCTGTGGGTGGCCGGCATCAGCGCAGGTGAGATGGGGGCTCGTGATGGCCCCCGCAGTGCTGCAACCAAAATGGGTTTGCATCTTGGTAGGGTTGCCAGTTCTCCACACCTAGACTTCCGCGGGCACAGAGCATTGTGAAACGCACCAGAGGCGGCCACATCAAGTCCAGTGTTTAATTGACAAAACTGCCCCCAGCCAGCAAATCCAGTTTGTTTTTTAGAACAAGTTCAGGAGTATGCGATCCCCCGCAGTTGCACACCGAGCATGGCACATGCACCACCAAGATGTCAACGGCCACATCGGCACGGCGGCGGCGGCTCCTCAGTGAACACATGTAACCACACTTGCATCAACACATGCATGCACCACGCCGTTGCAGCACCCGACCGTGTCCTCGCAGCGTCAGCCTCATTGGCGCGGCTGTCTTGTGGGCGTTGCTCACCACTGAGGCGCACCCGCCAAGACTGCTGTTGCTGTTGTCGCAGTTGCACAAGCACACCACGTTAAGAACCTGCGACCGTGCAGAAAAGCGCGGATGCGCACTGGAGGTGTAAAAACGCAAGGGGAGCGTTGGGTTTGTTTGACAAGATGCCCGTATTTGGTGTCGGTTTAATCAGGCCCGGTGGTGTTGGTGCAGGCCAGAGGCGCAGGACAAGCACCCGTACATCGAGCGCGCATACCAGGTGGGCCCACGCGTGCCCCCAGGCGCGTGACGCCACCAAGATTGGTCCGCCAGGATTGGCCAGCATGCAACTCCTGTCGTGTGACTGCCCTGCCTGAAGACCCCCCCTGCTGCCTGGATCGCTGCCCAGCGGCGATCGCGTCCCGAAGCGTCTGGAGACGGCATACGAAGAAGAAGCATCCGATCAGCATGGCTACGGTCAGCGCGGCTGCCCGGCTTTGATGCATCGGCAGTTCTTGCCGGCAGCTCACATCATGGCGGCTGTTGCGCTTTTCGTTTCCCATGCAATGGCTTTTTATTACATTTGAATATGGGTAGGATGTTTCGGTGATACATGACACAGCATGGCCTGTTTCGGGGGGAACGGATGATGGCATCTGGTATTGAGGGGCATCTGCGACCATCCTGGCTGAAGGAGGCTGTGCCGGGGAGGCGCAGCTGCGGATTGGTGGAGCTTGGAGCTGTGTTTGACGAGTATCGCCTGATTTGCAGCAACGCATTTGATGGCCGTGTCCGGGTGGCCCGGATTGTGTGACAGATGGGCAAGGACACACGTGGATGACGACAAAGATGAGACTACTTCGTCAGGCGCCTGTGCCGGCACCGCCAAGTCCGCCACTGGACTTCAGCTAAGTCAGCGGAGTTCCGCCGACCTCGGATAACTTTAGTTTGGACCACCTGCGTCTGTGATTGTCATGTGCAGAGCCGGAATACAGCAACGTGGGTACTGCCATGTGCCAGGACCAGTGTAGTCCTCCGATATGTGGGGCAGTTTGATGCTCCCGTGACGGTTTCCGTTGTAAATACCGAGCTTCCACATCATAGCTTTGGTGAAGTATGCTGCTGTAACCTGATGCATTCATTCCGCATGTTTTCTCTCACGTGATCACAGGCTGCAACACAAAACACTGGGCCGCGGTGAAATATCGCAATCAGACAGTTCCGACGACGGCTACAATTGATGTCACATATCAAGCCCGAGCGTGTTGGAGCATGGCTGGGCTTCCGTGGACACGCTGTAGAGCTTCAAGTAGCATTGGTGTGGCGGGGCAGGAATACATGTGGCGGGTTGATGTATATTGCCGGCAACCTGCTCATATTACAAGCTCAGGGTCTGCACGACCTCGAAGTGCACTCCCTGTTGCTGGCCATCCTTACAGGAATCAAGTGCCAACTGCGTCTTACCACAGAGAAACTTGTCACATGACGTCAACTCGCAGCACGCGCTAAGCGATGCCATGTATTGTTTGTGTACACGAATTCTGTTACAGTGAAGATGCAACCTAATGCTTCCGCTTAGCCACACGGGCGACGAAGCCCTGCTTGATGGTTGTGACTGAACGTGATGCACCACACTGCTGACACCTCAAATAGCTTAACCTGGTAGCACTATCCTTGTCAAGTAGGGTATCCATCGACTTGCATGAATGGCAGAGGACGTAATCTGTGATATACCGTCGCAATGTAACCTCAAATGCCTTCGGTTGGAATCGGCCCTTCAGAACGAGCCGGTTAGTTCCGTCAAGATTACCTGACGTACCCAATTCTGCTAAGAGGAATTGCTGCACATGCTCGCTGTTTCTGTTCATCATCTTGCACAGGTCCATGAAGTTGGCAAACACAGTTTTCTTTGTGCCTTCTCGTTGCACCTCTGGAGGCCGCAACAAAATCCTCTTCTTGACAGAGGACAGCTCGGGATTCTTCTCGGACAGAATGCCGTAGACTCGCTCGAGCAACTCCTCGTACTTGTATTCCCTGTCTGTTCCAGACCAAGGGAACTTGCCTCCCACTGTCTCCCCCTCCGTAGCGGCCTTGTCCGTGGTGTCAACATCCTCCAGCTCATCTGCGCTCCGCACTTTCTTCTTCTTCTTCTTCTTCTTCAAAGCTAGGTCGAGCTGCTCAGGAGCTGCCTCTGCTTCCATCGCTGCAAGCTCATCCGTGCGATCAACCTTCTTTTTCTTCTTTTTCTTTTCACCAAGGGAAAGATCTTGAACAGGGAGGTCAGCAACTTGCTCCTCTATGGGAGCACTCTCTGGGTCCGCCATTGTGCCTAGACGCTGCCGGCGAAGCTGTGCTGAACGTGTGCAGGTGAAGCCGAGGCCGACTACCAACTGAAACAAGAAACTCGTGCAATGGCGAGCTTTCAGTATTGTTCCGCATGCTCAGCATTTTTGTAGCCGGTCCGCGTTTGGCAGCTGCTACACTGAGAGCCGTGTAGACACTCAGAATGTATGGGGTCCACTTCTGGACACTTGGACACCACTGCGACTGTCGCGATGCGGACCGTGCCTGACCGTGTGTCAGCGCGACAAAGCCAAGATGTTGGAGTACGAACGAATAGCCAGACTTCCGGGGTGCAACGGTGGTCAATGGGGGGGGTATCAGGACGCTCGCTCCGTCACAGTGCTAAGCAGGTCACGTCAGCACCGCCCTGTGGAATCCTTGTAGGGGCCAAACCATCAATCTGACCCAACAACCATCAATCTGACCCAACAAGTGACGCCTCGATGGCTGAAAATCCCATCCTATGGCCCATCCCTTGCGCTGTCACAGGCAAACAAAGCTCATGCAGCAGTCACACCAATGGCCCAGGACTTGCATCAGCTCGGATGAAACGGTGTAATGCCATGCGGTTCCATGCAAGCTGAGATACCATGACCATGAAGGGCCCACGATGTTGCTGCGACCCTTGCTGCCCTGCCTGTTTCTGGTCTACTTCTGCTCTTGAGCAAGTCATGTTGAGCCAACGTACAATGCAGCCCGCCGTTTTGAGCAAATTCGCAACAGCTGGTGCGAAACAGGACAGTTGACGTCACAAGGCATGGTGAAGACATGAATTTCAGGCAGACTCTGACAGGTGTGCACGGTCAAGCCACAGGCAGCAGTGCCAATTCCCTTCACGGCTTTGCAAAGTAGACCTACTCCATGGACAAGCGCTGCAGCATCACATGGAGCTGGCTAGTTCTGCCGATGTTTGCACAACGTGTGGTCTCTGCAAGCGTTGTGTTCATGAACACCGCCCTACCTTTACACCCGTAACGTTGAGATTGAAACAGGGAGCCTGGGAACAAGCCTGCCACTCTCAACACCATGGAGCGCACACTACTGCACACGAGACCAGGCCCGCTTCCCCACTCACATCAGAGCTGTTTCAGTGCTTACATGCACTTGCGAGTATGTGTCACAGTTACATTTACACACACTTGACCAGCTCTGCACTGGGCCCTGTGACGGTCGTACACGCAGATGCTCACAGTACAGCAGTTCACGGTGATCTTCCAGCACGCAGCATCACTGTACGTCTACGGAAACTAGATCGATGCAGCTGTCTCGGCTTCTGCCAGCAGGAGACTGCCCACATTACCGGCGCAACTAGATCGCCCCGGTGGCAAGGGCGCCCGGGGCAGCAGTCAGCACAGTGGCCTTAAAAACGGGTTGACCACATCTCCCGGCCTTGCCAAACATATGGCATGGGTACCACAGGTTGCTGACTCTGGTGGCTATGAGTGCCACGCATGCCCGGCAGAGACTCCGAGAGGCTCGGCTCAGCAATGCAGCTTGTACAGAGCGGATGGTGCGAATCAAACGTCGTGGCCGAGCTGCTGTAGGCGGGCGAGCGCCATATTGCACGTGGCGAGCGCAGGTAGCAGCATGTCGCCTGACAGCATGATCTCTTGTAGCCTTGGGACGGTGACCCGCTGGACCTGCATGCAGGTGGCACGAGAGGATGAAGCGCGAGACGCGAGGCGCAGCTGCATCAGCATGGCCCGGAGCTGGTGCCCGTGGCACAGGGGGCGGTGGAACAGCGAGAACACATGACTGTGCCTGCGAGGGGTGATGCAGGCTCGACAGGCAGTGAAGGTGGGAGGCATGTGGCACCATTCAGCATCAATTCTATGCCGTGCGGATGACTCTGGCAGAACCTGGCCCGCCGAGATGCACGGCGTTCGATGCAGCTGCTTGCGGTGGCACCGTGCCATATTGCCGGTGCCGTGGAAGCCATGTCTGCAGCTGCTGCAAAGCCATGGACCGGCGGGACTGACTCGCCCGGCTCGTGCGTTTCGCAGCTGAGCAAGCACCCTGCTGCCGATGTGGACATCGTACGGCAGCACTGGGACTGGCCATGGTGAGCGCTCGCTGCTCGTTGGACCGAGGCAGTCTCGCCCGTGAAGCTCGGGTACGAGGTGTGCAACACTAGGCGGGTGTCCGGCAACAGCAGCAGGGTTCGGCCCCATGCACGTGCTGCGGCCTTGGATTGTGGCGATCCAGTGTGCTCGGGGCGCCATCCTCCACACGCATGCCGCATCTGGTGCACATGCCGTGCGATCTCAGGTGTGAGTGAGAGGAGGTCACGGGTGGTGGTAGGATGCTTGCATGCTGGCAGCCGCAAAGGCCGTGGGTGTGTGTGCTTACTTCGAGGAGAGGCGCGGGTGTAGGTGCATCACGCAGCGGCGCACAGGCCTCCAGTCACACAGGTCTCAACTCACAGTATGCATGCTTGCATCGCCGTATCCACAAGGGTATTGAGTGGGAGTGCCCACAGGAGAGGCGTGCCTCGATCAGCTCCTCGGCGTCCAGCGGCCCGGGGTCTGGATCAACCTCGGGGGAGATGACCAGGAAGGGTGTGAAGCGGTTGGAGCACCACTTCACCTCGTGCACGCCCCTGTGGCCTTCCGGGAGCAGGGACTGCCAGCTGCCACCTCGCAGCGCAGCCTCCTCGGAGAGCTCGCTCTCCGCACAGTGCTGCAGTGACGAGTGCTTGTCTGGACTGAAACCACCTGCAGGCTGCAGCCCTCTGCCACGGTGCTGCCTGCAGGTGCCTCGTGGCCCTCATGCAGCCTCAGCTGCGGTTGCTTTCATTGCCGGTGATGCTGGCCTCTCCGGCACGGTCAAGCCTCAGCTGGCAGTGGGATTGTTCACAGGGTGGTCTTCAGTGTTGATTGAGCTGCAGGCGCTTGTTGACAGGCCCTGGGCAGTGAGTTACTGCACCTCCCACGTCCCGAAATCACACAAGGTCGTCTACGGCCACACTGAATTCTGCAATGGTGACGAGGTCAGGGGCATGCCTGTTGGAAGGTTGTACAGGAAGTCGTTTGCGCCCTGACTGTACTCCCGAATGATGGTCACCTGGTTGCCAGACGCGCATGGATGAAACGGAAAGGTCACCGCGAAGCTGAAGTTGGCTTGTGGGGCGCCTACGATATCATATTCTACTGTGCGGGGTGCTTTAGAGCCGTTGGAAGGGGTATCCTACATGGATATGGGACCAGTTGCACGGCTGATCGTGTCGGGCTCCTATCCACACTTTGTCATGATACGGTCTGTCATGATGCGTGATGACTGGTCAAGCATGAGTTGCCGTGATCATTTGGCTCTTGCAGTGCCAGCACCACCACCTAGACCAGGGGGCCTGGCAGCACTACTGAGGCCGACTATTGCTCAACATGTGGTCAAGCTGAGAGCCCACCACGGGGACTCACCTGGGTCTCAAATTGAACGTGTCTGTCGTACATCGTCAGCCACCTGGATGCCACATTTCGGTTGGCGTGGTTGTGCTCTGCATGATGCAATATTCCTTTCATGTGATGGCCTTGACATCAGACTGTGCAGCGCAGAACCAGGAGGGGCAACAGCACCTTGAATGAACAATCTTTTCTGATATTATTGTCGGCTTGCATTTGTCCAGCGAGATCGAGCGCTGAGATTGGTCGGTGCTGCTCATTGCACGGATTCTTCGATTCCGCGTCTCTCTCAGCGAAAGGAAGTGGCCTTCCGGACGGGACAGGTGGCCAAAACAGCAATGCCTACAGCACTGTATTTTAAGAAGTTTCATTTGTATTGCTGCCCTGCGTGATCACTGCGTTTGATGGGGCACCGACGCTGCACCAGGCCAGAACACAGCGAAGGAACGCCATTAAGCACAAACTAGCATGTTTTTCACGGACCGCTCTCACGCTTTCGTGCCATGTAGCATGCCCATGTGCACATCTGCGCGTTTCCACACAGAGGCAGGTAGCTGGGCACCGCGCTCGGTGTTGACTGGCATTGCCATGCATGATTCAAAGCCACATCTCGCACGCGTAGCCACATCATGCACAGGAGCGCACCATCACGAGGTGGAGCCAGCACGAGGTGTATGTGTCCAGTTCAGGATCACGAGCATGCCTCACCAACTGCACCACCATCGCTGACTAGCTCGCTGCACAGAGAACGCACCGGTCACTCTTGAAGATGCATCCAACGGGACAGCCGCCAGTGCCGTGCGTCGTGAAAAGGCAGACGCTGGCATATCCCGTGCTGCAGACACCGCCCTGGCGCGTACATGGATCGACGTTTTCCGGGGCTGTTGCGTGTGTGTCTGGCCCAGCAAACGCGGTGCAGAGTGCAACACTGTACGGAACACATGCATGCAGACGTATATGTACAAGCCAGGAAGACGCTGCCAACACCGATGGCGCTACCGCGGCGGCGGACCACCTCCGGCAGCCTCTAGGCAACCCTCCCGCAGCCTCTAGGCAACCCACCTCCTCCTCCGCTGCCCGTCACCGCTACACTGGCAGCCACACCTGCAGCAGCACTCGGGTCTATGGCGACTGTCACACAACTGGTTGCATCGCAACCATGCGGCGTTCACTGTGCCGCCCTGCTGATGGCAGCTCAAGGGATTGGCCTAAATGCTCCACATCGGCCAAACCGTCAACACACCCACAACACACCTATATCCGACCGCAGCGCCGCCTCCATATTGCCGCCTTGCCCCTTATAGCCACACCGCCTGTGTTGGTGGTTTCAATACATCCCCTCCGCCCGATTCTACGGCGGCGACCGAGCCGCCCGGAGCCGGCGCTCACCCGCGACGCGCTCCCGCCGCACCGGCCAGCCCTTGCCGACGACGCGTCGGCATGTGTGCTTTCGTATGCTGACCTCGGGGGGCTCACGCGGCGGGAGCCGTCCCGCTGCGGGGCTGCATGAGGACTTCAACGGCGGCGCCGCCCTTGAGCGAGGCGACGGCCGCCTCGGGCGTGACGACCGGGGCATCGAGGCACGACGCGCCGGCGCCGCACACGCGCAAGTCGAACCCCCGGTCGTGCCAGGCCCGGAGGAACTCGGGCGCAACGTTGCCGAGGGGCCGCCCGGTCGCTTGCGGCAGCTTGATCGGGTCCACCGTGGTGGTGACGTACTGCACGTCTCCAAGCACCGAGCCTGCATGCGCGGAGCGTGGTCACCGGAGCTGCCGCTGAGGATCAGCGGAAACTCACCCAAACCGCCCAGAACACTCGCGTGTGCATGCGCACGATAGGTCGGGACCGGCGCAACTGCAGATGGGCGACCAGCGGGTCGCCGCGGGACGACGCTCCCACAGATCATGGGCACGACGCATGCATTTCCGTGACAGCAGCCCCGGGGCTTCAGTCAGCGTAGGGGTGGGGCCGCAGCGGCGACGGCTTGAGTTGCCGTGCTGAGCGCATCATGCACACGCACGTGTCCGGATCGTGTATGGCAGTAGCACATGCAGTGCATGCTGTGGGAAGACGGAGGGGCAGCCGCACCGGCGCCGGCGAGCACGCGGGGCTCGTAGCCCTCTGCATCGATCCTCAGCACATCGGCCTGGGCACCCTCGAGGTAGTCCCCCAGCCGCACAGACCGCACGGCGGTACGTGGCGCGCTGGTCGTCGCCGCCTCGTCGCCGCAGTCCAAGCGGCCGCCGGAGGCCTGCTCGCCCGCGGCAACGTAGCACGTCCGGTCGGCGCCGACGGCGGCGTGGGGGAACAGCGTGACGCGATCGCGCAGGTCAGGGTTCCAGCACAGGGTCTGGTAGATCGCGTCTGCGCGGCGGGGGTCGGGTTCAAACGCGATGACAGGGTAACCGAGCGCCGCGGCGACGACGGTGTACACCCCGAGGCCGGCGCCGACGTCGACGAGGACGGCCGGCAGCGGCGCGGCGGTCGCGTTGGCAGCTTGCAGCGCGGCGAGAACCGTGCGCATCTCCCGCGTGGCCGGGTTACCTGCATGCATGCCGTCGCCTGACCACGCTGGGGGCAGTCTACCACGCGAGTTGGCGGCCCCAGCAGGATCGTGAGGTCTGCATGCCGGTGGATGGTGATCCCGTTTCAGGCATGCACGTGGGGGAGCGTATGGGTACGCCGAGTGGGACCCGGGCCGCGCTCTGGCACAGTGCTATGCCGGCCACTGGTCGGAGCTGCTGGCCTGGCACATTCTGCTGCGGCCGGAACCCTAGACGACGCCGGGGCCGAAACGACCCAACAAGGGCCAGGCGGAGGGACATCCCGAGGAGACCAGGCGTGCGGTGAGAAGACATGTCACGCGCACGGCAGCAGGCACAGGACACTAGCAGGAGGAGGCCCCTCCCTGCTGCCCCTTTAGTTCTGTCACTGCCTGAGATTGTGAGGGATGAAGGTTTTGATTGAATTGAGCCAGAGACCGGCCCGCGGGGCAGCCATCACTCTAGGCTGTTGCCTGTTCAGTGCACAAGGGTGGGGCTCAGCGGGTGACGCAAGATGGTCCTTGCACTTGAATGTCCTGTGCGGGACACTATGCCCCATTCTTAATTCTCACGTGGACTGGGATGGCCGTCCTGGAGCCCTCATAGGCGCCCTGTGACAACGCGGAACGAGTTGACTGTTTCGTGGCAAAGCCGCGGCGGTCTCGCCGTTGCATGCGGGGTGGCCGCGAACAGCAGACCTGAAATGCCGGCAAAGGGCTGGAGGCACACTTGCGTCTGCGGCAGGTGTGCATGCATGTGACCGGACTCCGCCGCACCTGTTTGGGACGCGGACTCCAGCTCTGCGGCGGCGTGAGCCTCGGCGGCCACGGCCAGCGACGACGGCAGCGCGAGCGGCGAGGCGCTGGCGGCGCCGTCACGCCGCACGGCGACACCGGCGCCCGGATACCCTGCAGCTATCGTGGCGACGGCGAGGCTCGCGCGCTCGAACTGCCGCGCCGCCGGCTCGCCCTCCAGCCGCTGGCACGCGCTCTCCGCGAGCGCCTGCGCGGCCGCCTGGCGGCACGCAAACAGCGCCGCGCTCTGCTGCGCCTCTGCATGCAGCTCATGCGTATCATGTCGCCGAGCCCACCGCTGCGCGTCCAGGGCTTTGGCACGCGTGTGCGCCATTACTCACGTATTCGGCCTATGCTTGGAGTGGGACTGCGACAACCGGGCGGGGTCGCGCGACGAGTGCTGCATTGCAAACAGCTGCACAGGGAGCACGTGGAGCGATGACCTCCCGGCCTGTAAGTAGCACATGCGAATCCAGGCGGCCCACCAGATGCCAACAGCACACATCGGGAAAACACGCAAGCCGCCCCCCCCCAACCCCCCTCCTATGAGGCGTTGGCTGCACGTCGCTGCCGCCCCGAGCATGCGCCAGTTCCGCTGAACGCCAGCCACGCTCCGCCCTGCTCACACGAGCAGCGAGGGACGAATGCATGGACTGCCAGCTCAGCGAGGTCGTGGCCACAAGGCACACCGGTCGGCAGGCAGTCGAGGTTCAGGGTGCGCACTCGGGAGGTTGCGGTCAGTCTCCGCAGCACAGCCGCCGCCGGCCAGCGGCACCGCTGCTGTCGCCATCGCCGTCTCGTGCACCGCCACATCAGGCACTCCCCCAGTCGGCGCGCCGGCCCCCGCGATCGCGACGTCCAGTGCCACAGGCGCGGTTGCGTCGGCCTCTGCGTCGTCCGGCTCCTCCCCTGCAGCTCCATCCAGATCCAGCAGCGTCGCGTCCACCGGCGTCTCAGAGGACCCCCCGCCGTGCGCCTCACCCGCCCCCGCTGGGGGGCCGGCTGCCGCGGCATTGCCGGCGGCGGCGCTGCTCTTCTGGAAGAGCACGTTGATGATGCCGCCGCTGACGGCCGCGGTGACCGCGTCCTCGGGGGTCATCTTCGCCCCGTTGAAGCAGTCGGCTTGCTGGAAGCACATCGTGATGTCAAACCCCCGGTCGTTCCACGCCGAGAGGTACTCGAGCCCGACCTCCTCAATCGGGCGCCCGGCCGCCTTCGGCATGTCGACCGCGCTGACCTCGGACAGCGCAAACTGCACCGATTCGAGCGCCGCACCTGCAGCGAGCACGCTGTGTGTGGTGGCTACGTGGGGAGCGCATCGCCGCCTGAACCCGCGGCGATGACATGGCAGGCTGTGTGGTGCGGAATGAGCGGCAGATGCGTGCGGCGGCCATGTGCTGCCTGTGCGGGACGGTAACGGCGGGCGGCGCCCGGGCCACGTCGGCCGGACGCAGCGGCAGCACGATGCGCAGGCGGTTGTTCTTCCGGCAGCAGCGCCCCCCACGTCGCTAGGCACGCACACGTCGCGCATGGGTCTCGCAGCCGCAACCGCAACCGCGGGCCAGTTGCCCACACGGCGGGTGGCCAGGGTCGGAGGCCGCACCGGCGCCGGCGAGGACGTGAGGCTCGTATCCCTCCACATCGATCTTCACCACATCCGCCTGGACACCCTCGAGGTAGTCCCCTAGCCGCACCGAGTGCGCCGCAGCGCGTGATAGCGCCCCCGACATCGCCGCGATCTCCGCCTCATCGCACACCAGGTGCCCGTCAGCCACGTTTGTGCTGTCCGAGACGACGAGGCATGACCGCTCCGCGGCCCCGAGGCCGTACGGGAAGAGCGTGACGCGCTCGCGCAGCTCAGGGTTCCAGCACAGCGTCTGCCGGATCGCGTCGACGTTGCGCGACATCGCCTCAAACGCAATCACGGGGAACCCTAGCGCCGCGGCGACAATGGAGAACACACCGAGGTTGGCGCCGATGTCGACGAGCACGGCGGGCAGCGGCGCGGCGGTGGCATTGGCCCGCTGCAGCGCCGCCAGAATCGTGCGCACCTCATAGATCTCCCAGTACCCTGCACGACATGCGCGCACACTCCAGTGCCCGCCCCACGTGCTGGCTTCATGCTATGCTGTGCTGCGGAGTCTGCACCACGGTTACCACGGGAGTCAGTTGCAGCTGGTGGCAGGTGGCATGTGTGGCCGGCAGCGGTGTGGCGGAGCGACGGTGTCGAGCAGGTGTGCGGATGTGGTGCGCACAAGTCCCCAACATGTCCCGGGTCAGCCACCATCGTGATCGGGAACATTCTGCAGGTCCAGAGGCAAGCGCGGCACGACGCACACTCTGTATGTTCTGTAGTATTTTGCCGCTTTGATGTGTGGCTGACGCCGGCTATCCGTGTCCCAGTCAACCGGCGGATGAAACCAACAGCATCAGCTTTCCCGGTTGCTTCACTTGCCAATCGATAGGTGGTACTGACTGATGAACCGTGACGAATGCGGCGGTGTGAATCCGCAGTATACTGCGTTCAGAACCCGGGACGAGGTGCGTGTCTATTATGTCCATGGCGGCGAGCGTGCCCGCCCCGCGGGGGTGTGACGAAGACAAACGTTCCGAAGGCACTAGCTCCTAAGACAAACGCTCCGGCACGTGTCTGCCCTAGCCGGGCGGGCCGTGAGTGTGGCGGGTCACTGCACGCTGAGGTTCACCACGGACGGGATGGCGATGAGCGGGGACAGTGGCGCTGTTCTGTGGTGTGTGTGTTGTGCACTGCCGTCCAACTCTACACTGTCAGCCCATGAGCGCTGATGGATGGAACGGCTTCAGGCACCATCCCAAATGACACCAGAGGCATGTGTCGTCAAGACTGAGACAGGACGATGAGGGCGACGCGGAGGGCCGCACCTCGGGCGATGATCTCGTTGCTGACAATGTCCGACATCGGCTCAACGGCGATCGCGAGGGACTGCGGCAGCGTCCAATGGACCGGGGCGTCGGTGGCCAGGGGTGGGGGAAAGACGCCCAGCTTGTAAAAGTCGAGGTTCAGGCTGGAGCGCGTGAACGGGGGGCTGGGCGGGGTGGCCTCGAGGGCGGCGCACGCCGCGTCGGCCTGCTCGCGCGCTACCGCCTGTCGGCACCGGAACCTCGCTGAGCGCTGCTCGGGCCCTGCACAGAACGCGGGCTCGGCAGAGGGCGGCAGCAGCCGGGCAGGGCGGCCGGGGAGGGAGGGGAAATGGCTGAAACGGCATGGGCAGCATGCATGTCTGGGATGCGTGGCAGGGACGGGGAGGAGGCGACGACACTTGGGCAGTGTGGGTGCTGGTGAGTGATGGCTGCGCGCCAGCTGGACTGTGCTGCTTTAAGGCTGCGATCAGGTCGCAAGTCTTCCTGCAGTGTTTGGGTGACAGCCCCGTGGCGGTGGCCCCGTGGCGGTAGCTGGTTGAGATGCTGGTGTGTGTGTGTGTACAGGGCGACAAGGCTCAACCTGCCGGTGCAGCCGGCTGGTGGCCGAGCTGGTAGGTGGTGAGCGGCGGTGTGTGCGGAAGGCTCGGAGCAGCGTTGGTGTTACCATCTGCAGTTGTGTGGTTTCATAGTGTTGAAAAGAACCTGGCGCTCAGCATTTGGCAGCCACATAGCTATGATGCTGCCAGCCAGGGCTTCATATCATTGTCATGCATCTTGCAGACCATCAAGCAGTCACATCGATGCTCGAGATTTTTTTCTGCAAGCTCTGGTGGCAGCTAGTGTGTATGGCACCATATACACGTGCAGCCTGTGTTTGATGCTGTGCAGATTGGCTCGACAGACTGACGCCAATGCATGTGAATGAGTTATTGGTGACATCGACTACGTGCCACGAACGAACTGATGCCGGTGTGTGACTGGTACAATACCGGTCACCAGGACCATGATGCCAGGTGCTATGCAGCCTGATGAACAGCAGCGCAAAGCGTAGCTACAGGGCATAGCACACTAGCAGCCCTGCGTTCTTTAATCCGGTTGGCGGGTCATCGGAATCCTCCGGCAGACGATCGTCATGAGCCGAGGCTGCACCATTTACAGATGCATGTCGAGCACGTGCCAGCGCAGTTGAGCTAAGTCGTACAGGACATACCTGACAGAGAAGTGTCCACATCGTCGCTACAGTGCGCATCTGCTCGCGGTGGTAGCTGCGAGATAGTGAGTTGTTCAACCTCTGGCTGTTTGAATTCGGGACTGGCCAGCACAGTTAATTGCTGGAAGGTCTGATCCGTTTGATCCCTGCCTTTGTCAACCTCTGTGATTGTAGCCTGCGTGCCAGTGTCAGCCCTGCTGCGTGCCATTTCCAGCTCGGTGTAACCTGCACAGCATCCCGAGCTATCACGGCAAACAGAATGTCACACCGTGCGACGAACACGCATACTGCACACGTTGTGCACTGCCCATTCCCTCGAAAGACGCCACAGAACCGATCTGACGTACCCGTCTGTTGTCCGAGGCCAGTGGGGCGCTGTATCGGTAGCGGAGCAGGACGGTGCATGAACAGTACGCTCCACACCAACGGCAGCATCAGGCCGACACCACAGCAAAGGCATTTACGAGACCTTCCCAGCTTTACTATCAGGCTCTCAAACTCACTGTGTGAACGTCTGGCCCTCATCGTGACCTGACCAAGGTGGCTTCGATGCGATCAAGGAAGAAAGCGTGCAGCCGCGCAGTGCGTTGCCGGTGACACCGACGCACTCCGTCAACCTCGTTCGCACGGAGCCATCATCTACGTGTTCTACGAAAGGCGGGTGACATGATCGACAGAGCACAAAGCCGGCCTACTCATTTCACTCCAGCGGCGTCTCCCGTCGCAGCTGCACTAAAGTAGACACGGCAAAGAATGTTGCGTGTACTAGAAATGTGCTACTGTTGGACGATGTAAAGCGAAGCGGGGTCTTGCTTGCGCTGGGGGAGAGCAGCTTTCCGTCATGTCGCACTGGTGATACGCGGTCGACTGCGTTGTGCATGTAGCAAGCGCACTCGCAAGCATGACTCGCTTTGGCAAGCGTTCCACGACTGCCCATAAAAATGCTGCTCACTCGCATGCTCTCTGCAAGAAACATCGGGACTGTAAATTGCGTTCGTCGCAGGGCTGTAGCCCTGGGTCTGAAACAGTGTTGTACATACGCACTGGTTTGGTTGTCTACACATCTCGACCTGACGACCACCTTGTCGTCGGAAGGAACAGTTGCGAGTCACCTCAGCGACACCTGTTCGTATGCATATCGCGGTGTTCTTGGTGAGATGGCCAACCGCGGTCCCAGACTTGTTCCTCGTGTCAATGTCGAATCCACCAAAGCGTCAAATTTTATCCGAGCGATTCCAGAACGTAGGTGACACATGCACACAGACATGCTGTTGTCAACGGCAAACGTATCTTACATAATAGTCCGCGTGGACCAGCGGCCGCCCAAGCATGCTCGTGTTGGCGCGCGTGTGTCACTCTGCGCACGTTCTACCACGCGACCAGGCACCAGAAGCAGAGGAGGTTTTCCGCGTCCACGTGTGTTACACGGAGATCAGCACAAAATCCCGGCAGCGCCAAGGGGTGAATCACAAGCCAACCAAAGCACACGAAAA
>JAUMHO010000011.1:1185238-1198540 GCA_032360965.1 Ulva armoricana
GGCCCTGTGAGTTGCGTGCGGTTGTCTGAGGGGGGTTTCCAGGTGGTTTACCCCGTTGGCCCGTGGTCCCGGTTATCCGGAGATGTCGAAGTCCTTGTAGGATATGGCGAGTAAGTGTCACATTTACATTTTACAGCTGCAGCTCGCCGACATGCCAGAACAATACTCATGGTACAGCATGACACATGCACAGCGATCTGAACAAATACAGAGCGCAGTAGGAGCTAGGAGCTATCATCCTGACAGCTGTGCTGGTAACTGGCGGGTGAGAGCTCCTAGCTGAAGTCTGATACTACTCGACCTGACGCTGCTCGATTCGAGTATGTGTAAAGCCAGCCATTTGCTACAGGCATCACACCAATGGTCAGCTACACGACGTCGACATTGGGCTTCCAAATAGAATGTGAACTGGATACCCCTCCAACCCACCTTGCAAACCTGCTTGCTGCCTACTTGCCCAGCTGCCATGTGAACAACCAAAGGAACAAGTAAACCGTGCATTCGTGTCACAGGGCTTTGAGCACCAGAGTAAAATAAGATAAAAATAAAGACAACTCGGGTATCACGCCAAACCCAAGCGGGCATCGGCCACAGTGCCCCTACTAGTAGGGGCGGGGAGTACGTGTCCAGCTGAGTGCACGCACGTACTCGGCTGGCCATCACTTCACCGCACCACGGATATGGCTCGTGGTGTAAATGTAAATGTGACACTGACTCGCCATATCTTACAAGGACCTTGACATCTCCGGATAACCGGGACCACGGGACAAGGGGGTAAACCACTTGGTGTGCATCCCACGGCAGCACCTCTTGGCAGCACCTCTTGCCAGGCAGTTGTGGGAGGCAGGGCCCTTTTGGGAGACTCAGCCGGTTCATCTGCTGCGGTTTGATCTTTCACCCACGAGTCTGATGTTATGGGCGTACCTGTGGCAGGCGGGACCGCCGTTTCTCTCTCCCACACCTTGCCCTGAGACCAGGAATGCCCACTGATACCTATGCATGCATGGATTTCTGCGCTCGCTGGTCGCAACTCGGTGGGCTGCTCCTCACCATCCTGACATACGCATCTCAGTAGGAATACGGACGTTGTTGGGGTGGGCTCCATTCCCAATTACATAAGCCGGCAGAATGACACAACGTCCACACAGGATGACGATACTGTGTCTGACCATCATTGTATGGCCACATGAGGTCGCATACAGTCATCCAGCTCATTCCATGCCTGGGCGTAGACATGCTTGAATGTGCTTTCACAGCAGGGCTGCCATGGACGTTGAGCGCTGTGTTTACAAATACTGGTCACAGCAAACATACCATATAAGGCAACAACATCAGACCTGTGCAGTGCCTTCTCGAGTCTACCAGCTCTAGAGGAGATAAAGTCACAATAATACAGCCTGGCGCAACTACTCCAGAATGACAATAAAGAGTATTGTAGGACAGTAGCGAATACAGCGTGTTTTCATTGCTCAGCGCCCACTAATGCCACCCCTAACCCCTAACCACTAATGCCACCCCTGCTCGACAGAGCGACCCGCATCACACCTTGGCTGAACCAGCCAGACCGGCCGCTTTGTCCACAGGCATGCAGCATGCAAAACAGGAGCCACGACCGGACTCGACCCGGTTGCGACTCGACCACACTCGATTCTTCCGCCGCACATGGCATCACCGCCGCGCATAGACGATCACACCATGGCACCCCATCCCCTTGCATTCGCTTCGGTGACGCAGCGCACTGCAAAAACGTGCCCCAGAGCCGAGCCATGACACACGGTGGGCCCGCTGTCGCCGTGTCGAACACGCGGGTGCATGCATGCTCCCGCTCGGCCATGAGTGCCGCCTGCCTGCCTGCAACAGGGCCGGCCCAGCCTGGCTCGCTGCCGCAGCGGCAGGTGTGATGGTGCGCATGCCCCGGCCACGCTCAAGAAGGAGGCCTGCGGCTGGATCACCGGAGGCGCGCACCGGCCCGTGTCGCACCGGCACTTCCCGGCGGCACGATCGCCTACACGGCGTTCAACTGGCAGCCGCGAGCCCAGACACACGCCATGGGAGTAGGCTCTGGCCAGGGTGCGCGCCAGCACTGACACCGAGTGCCACATCGGCCGCGGAGCGGTGGGGGAGGCCCCGGCTGCACTGGCCCGTAGGGCCCCAGGACTATGCGCCAATTCACACGAGAGCCACGCTCCGGAGCCATCCCGGACGGCATGGCCATGTCTGGACGGTGGGGAACGCCGTGCTGCAGCTGCAGCCTCAGTGCGCGTAGCGGCAGCGGTTGGGGAAGGGTTTCTGGCGAGTGCAGCATCCGCGCCTCGTGCAGGAGACTTCCACAGGGCCGCCAGGTCCAGCCCTGCCAGAGCGCACCCGGGTGACGGGGCTGCGGTGGCACGCAGCGCAGCTGTAGGAGTGCGGGTGGCTGGACGGGGCACCCAAACCGGGGCGCAGCCGAAAGCGGGCTCACTCGGGGGAGCGTCGGGAGAAGAGGATGTTGGACTCACGCGGCCTCCGCGCGGCGGCCTCCACTACAGCGTCCACGTCCAGGGGTTCTCCGCCCGTGCAGGGCGGCTGGTCGCAGAACCGGATGTCGAAGCCGTGGTCGTGCCAGGCACGCAGGTACTCCGCCGCGACGTCCTCAAACTCACGGCCTGACTTCTTAGCCATATCCTGGCTGAGCTCCGCCAGCGCGACGCTGACCCCGTCCAACGCACCGCCTGAACACCAGCGCCGCCTCACCCCCCGTGCAACCCCGGGTCCCAGCACGCGGCATGGGGCACGCAACGCTCAACAAGACACCAGCAGACAGCACACACTGGCCATGCATGCGCGCAGACGCATGCCTCTGTGTTTGAGCTCAGCAGCGACGCGCACCTGCCCCCTGCATGACCGCCCACTCATAGCCCTCCACGTCCATCTTGACCACGTTGGCCTGCACCCCGTCGAGGTAGTCCCCGAGTCGCACCGAGTGCACCATTGCGCGGGCCTCAAACTCGCCCTGGTAGGGCGCCCACTCCTCCTCCGAGCACACGAGGTGGCCGTCGGCGACGTTGGCGGCGCCAGAGAGCACCGCGCACGACCGCTCCGCGTCTCCGAGGCCGTACGGGAAGAGCGTGACGCGCTCCTGCAGCTCAGGGTTCCAGCACAGCGTCTGGTGGATCGCGGCGACGTTGCGGGCCATCGCCTCAAACGCGATTACCTCGTAGCCCAGCGCTGCAGCCACGGCGGTGTACACGCCGAGGTTGGCGCCGATGTCGACGAGGACCGGCGCGGCCCCGAGAGCGGTCGCCTGCACTGCCTCCAAGGCAGACAGTATCGCAGAGACTTCGTTGTCCTCCCACAACCCTGCAGACCGACCGGGCAGGCGGGTTGGCCGTGTACAGTTCGGTGTGCGGCACGGTTGCTGCAGTTGAGGGGTGGGCGCTGGTGCGTCGGGGTCGCATGGAGAAAGCATGGCTTGAACGAGGCAGCCTGTGGCACCGTGCGCTCAGCAAGACGAGCGTTGGCTGAGATCATTTGAACGTCACGAACTTCGAATGACACGCACCCTTGCAAGGCGGTGCCGGCGCTTGTCCGGTGGTCAAGGAGCAGACTCTGGTCGGTGCACGTGTCAGCTCAATGGCAGCTGCAT
Organism: Ulva armoricana; assembly: GCA_032360965.1. Taxonomy (NCBI): domain Eukaryota; kingdom Viridiplantae; phylum Chlorophyta; class Ulvophyceae; order Ulvales; family Ulvaceae; genus Ulva; species Ulva armoricana. The sequence continues at coordinate 1,188,864 of JAUMHO010000011.1, forward strand.
CCTGGCTGGGGCGAGGGCATCTGTCAACGGCATCGGTGAGCAAACAAAGGAAACACAGTCCGCCCCGGAGCGGACGTCACGGTGGACACCGGCGTGGCGGACGCATCGATGGCCTGTGCGTTTGCCGACCAGGCGTGGAGGCATGGAAGGGGGGTGTGGCCAGTGCCCAGCTGATGCACGACACATGCGTCTGGCGAGTGTGCCAGAGCTCATATGGTCCACCGCACAACACCATGTTGGGTCGGCATGCATGTTGGGTCGGCTGTGCAGGTGAATGCTGAGGCACACCCTGGCGCATGAGGTCGTGACTCACAAAGTCGCTGGTGGGCTCTACGGCGATGGCCATCGTCGGCTCCTCCGGTTTGATGGGGCTGTCATGCGTGTACATGTAGTGCCCGATATTCAGGGCTGCCTGGTGGAAGGGCTTCGTTACCGTGGTCTCCGCGGGCTGCTCGCAGGCGCGCCTCTGTGCGGCCCGTGCGACGTCACGTCTGCACCGGAACACTTGCTTCAGCTGGTCTTCCCCTGCACTGCGTCCAGCATGTGATCAAGCGTAGTCATGGACGTGAGAGGGGCCAACACACGGTCGGCAGTGCAGGCACCGTGGCTGAGCGCCAGGCGCTGACTGCGGCCGACGATCGTCGTGCCCAGGGCGGTGGAGAGCGGATGCGTGTTCGTGAGCGATGTACTTGTACGTGGCTGTGCATGCACGTATCCTCTGCAATGTTTTCCGGCATGTGGGTGGTTTGATGCGCCACTGTGCACAGGAGAAACCAAAGAATCGGACCAGGTGCGAAGCTGTTGGATACATACCGGGTGCAGGGTACACTGCCATGGCACAGGACGGATGACGCCGACCATGGTCAATATCGTAGTGCAATTGGATGGGTGACGTACTCCAGTGCTGTTTGAATATTAGAAGATGCTAGAATATTGGCTGTTTTCTATGAAATTCAATCAAAGCGGAACGGCAGCATCTGTGGCCAATCTCAAATTGCATGGGTTAAACACGACCACGGTGAGCGGTGGCTAATACGCACAGACGACCGCAAGGACAACGAGCGGAGTGGCTTCCACAACCTGGGGTGCGTACGGTTCGCATCTTGCTGTACACTGGCCTCGCAGTGAGCGTCCGGCCTAGGCGGCAGCTCTTTCGTGGACGCTGCAGCCCAGTCATCTGCGCTGAGGCCCGAATCAGCTTTCACGACGGTCACAGATCCATCTTCACCTTTGTCGAATGAGCTTCTAGCATGATGACGCAGACTTTCCTTGGCGGTATCGGCTTCACTCTGGGACGCGCTGGTACCGATGCTAACCTCTGTGAATCCTGCGCGGACGCGGCCTTTGATTCACCAGGAAAATGCTGTTGATTCCCTTGTGCAGAATTGCAGTCGATGAGGGTTCCGCCTTGGAATTGTGACAGTGTTTGCCACCGTGTTTGCCTGATCCAACGAACGCACCGCTTTCTATCCGCGGTGATCGCAGCTGTGAGGAATAATCTCGCCGCTGCCGTACGAATAACAGCATGCAGGTCATTACGGCAGTCAACAGCAACACCCAGCGCAAAGCCGAACATCGTTGAGCCTGCCGCACATGCGTTGGAAGCAGAGCCATTGCAGCGTCGAAACATCAAGGAAACATGAAACAGCCCGCTACAATATGGCATACGGAAAGAAGAAAGTCACTAGGGTTAATATAGGCGGATCCCAATGATATGGACCCTTCAATGCTGGCATAGCTATTTGAACGCGTGCCACCCCGCTATCAGTTGATCAACACGTCCTGAAGGACACGCAAGTTTCGCAACAATCCTCTCGCACCCGCAACATGGTCAGGCGGCTGCGAGTTACACGCGACGAACGAAACAGCATGCATGTGCATGTCCACACTGTGTGATACAGGGGCATGCGTAAACCTTGCATGGATTGGATCAGATGCAAGATGGACCAAGATGGACAAGGATGCGTCGGCATGCCTAAATCCACAAACTCACGACCAGGCTGTCAAGCACGATTGTGCCCAGGATGCTGTGCAGCCATGGCCGGTTTTTGGCAAGACTCCTCTAAACATTGCCAACGCTTGAGCCAACGCTTGAGAATTTCTCCATCAAAACACCCCACACTGCTGTACAGGTGGCACCTGATCATGTCCACACCCTACAGCATACCCACACTCCGCACATGCACCGCACACATAGCACACAGCACACATAGCGTGAACTGCTTCCATCCCTTCCTACAGGGTCTCGGAACTATCCGCCAGTCCGGCATTGGACACTTGCTGACCTGGAATTCGCACTTTGCGCCGCTCCACACACACCACATCAGATGCTGCAGTACACAAGAAACCGCACACGGAGCACATGGCTGTTGACGAGGTAAGTATTATGGCTATATGCTTGGTGATGTGTGCTGCTGTTGTGTTTGCGGTAGAGCATCAAGTAGCGCGGCCGGTCTGCGTCTGCGTCACCATGCGGTGTATGGTAGTTGCAGGTGCAATCAGCCAGGCAAGCACGCACCAACCAACAGGCAGGTGCATGCATGCGTGCTTCACTCACGTCTGGTCAGCATCTGGTCAGACTCTGCGTGAGGCTGAGTCTGCTCAAACATGCAACATACTCAGAAATCACAGCACGCCGTGTTTGGTCCCAGATGCTTATCTCCGCACCGCAGGTGTTTGACTAACATTAGATGCATACATCTACCATTTGCATGATTCCATGCACCTTGATGTGATGTAGCCATGTTTTACGACCAGGATGCAACAACAAACAACAGTGTACCAGGGATTTGGACCAACGCAAGGCACTGGTTGTTCTTTCCACTGTTCTCAGCACTCAAACGATAGCATCAGGTTCTCAACTGTCCTGCCGATACCATGCAAGTCGGAGAAGAGGTAACCGTCACTGCGGACTGGCACAAACAATGTCCTTGGAGTGTTACGGGCTACAAAGTCTGCCGTCTCAGAATGCATTATTTCAAGTCAGCCGTGCATCGCAAGATGCGCACCGGTGTCCCATACCTGATGCTATTGAGCTCGACCCCTCTGGACCCGGCTTGTGCACCGTCACTCCACTGATCAATACTTCGCAGTAGTTCAACTTCGCTGGTGCCCACGAAACCTAACAGGTTGCAACAGATCACAAAGTTGCTACGAAACTGCTGGTATGGCGTGGTGTGCTGTGGAGAGCTGCTGCAGCAACAGAGCGCCTGGAAAGGTTCCTCCTGGAACGCCGGTTGCGCGCTCTCACCATGAAGGTTGGAACATTAAGTCCTGAACGCAAATGGTAAATGGAATTGGCATGCAAATTTCTGGCGCAGCAGGTGCTGGCTAGAGGTCGAACTGCTTACCCTCAGGCGTCAAAGCTGCAAGCTCGCGTGCACGATTCTGAGCAGCAGATAGTAACCACGTCAGGAGCATCATAGGGAGGAAAAGAAGGAAAAAAGCAAGTAGAAATAGCCGGAGTGAGCCTTGCTTTTTAAACGAAGACATCGCCACGCGTGTGTATTCTCTGATCGTACGCAAGTTGTAATGCTCAGTCGGCTCGAGATGATCCGGTTCACAGCCTTCTGTGCGCCAAGTTGTGGATGCGTGTGTCGTGTCAGTACTGCGGATCAAGGCCCACGGGGGTTCGGCTGTGCATGACTATGCTTACAATCGCCACCTCCAGCCATTCACCCACTCTCCAGCACCTCGGTGGCACAACAGAAGCGCCGGCGCATGATGAGGTGTCACAGCAACACCCACAGCATAGATCAGTCCACCACACATACACCCACGAAGGATAAAATGGACTAGCCTTCCCCATGCCTCGAACTCCCTGCACGCTCCAGGAGGACCGCGGGCAAGTCAGACGAAGCATCCGATGCCTGCAGCAGCGACAAGCCTATCTCTGGCACAGCTGCCTGCACATCCTGGCCTACACCAGCCCCAGCAGCCGCTGTTGTGCTACTCTCCACAACTGCAGCTGCCTGCGGCATCCTGAAAGCCCCGGCGTACGCTCTGCTGGCACCCTCATCAACTGCCACTGCAGTGTCTGTATTGGGTTGAGCAGCTGGATTGCCTAGGCTGGTATCAAGCCGTCCCTGGTTGGCACAGGCGATGCCGGGCTGCGGGCTGCTGCCACTGTCTGGAAGCGTATGAGATGGTAGTGCAACATTGGCAGGTGGCCTACCAGGTTCAGCAGCGGAGGTACCCGGGGGTGCTGGTGAGCTGGAGGAAGCAGGAGCAGCTGCAGCATCCGAAGGCGCGACTGTGGGGCTACTTATGCGGCCATGCATCTCCACAGTGCCGGCAGGAGCAGCGGCCGGTGTGGCTTTGAGGGCCTGTAGTGCCGGCAGCTGCCCTGGCACAGCGGCTGTCAGCTTGGTGCGCCTGCAAGTGATGCTGATCAACACAGACGTGGCGTTGAGGATTGCGCGAGTCATCCAGGAGAGTAGTGTGAACCATATGCTCATGGTGTTGATTCAGCGTGTTTGCATGCTCGTGAAGCGTTGGATCAGGGGAGGATCTTGATGCCGGCCTGGCTGCCCTTGCTGCTGCATGATTCACGAGTGCACTTGTTTCAAGTTTATCATGATTGCAAGTCAGTACTGAGCAGGTATCCGGTGAGTTGATAACTACATGCATGTCTCAGGCTCCAGCAGCTCTCTGATGGAGACAAGCGCAGATACTAGCAACGGCCGCCCAGACTCTGGCGACAAATGCGGACATTCAAGGCGCTCTTTGGGCGGTGGCGTGTTCAGAGCGGTGAAGGAGACGCACTTGTTGGGATGCTGAGAGTGTCCCTGGAGAGTGGTGCTAACATGGCGGGGTCCCGCAGAGTGGGGTTTGGGGTGGGATGCTGTCGACTTGGCAAACATGGACGCGCTTGCAACCTTGTTCTGGCGGAACTGAGGCGCTGCAGTGACGGTGTGCTGACCTGCAAGCAGCAGGCGCTATCAGAGCAGTTCTGCAAGGAGGCTTGCGCAGGTAGGGCGTGTACGAGCGCCTCCCCCACAGGCCTGATTGTGATGTGGGCTTGGGCCATGCACGCCTTGCACCGGCTAGTTGCGATCGCGGTTGAGCCATGATTTGGTGATGAAGAATCGGCTCGTGAAAGGCATGCAACGCATCCGATGTCGTTTGGACGTGAGAAAGCGCAGGTGCGCCGAATGGCTATACCGAGGCGAGGCTCACCTGAGAATAAGGCTGCATAGCCAGATCCTTCAGCAGCACGAGAAATGATACTGGGTAGGCAAACATCTCCTGGCCTACCCTCAAGCAGCACCGCCTCAATGTCATGATAATTCTCACGCACGGTGAAATGCGTGTGCACTGTTGGGGGTGTTACTGATGTTGCTTGGTTTTTGGAGTTGAATGTGTCCACGGTTGGGACCAGCGGACTCCGGTTGCTGACTGTGACCGTGTCCAGCGCCTCTACAAGTTCCCTGACACTTTCTTTGATCTGCATGTGAGGTGTTACCATTTGATGTACTATGGCACATGCGGTTGCACTGGTGCCAAGCGCACAATCTGTGTTTACATAGCACAGAGCCGCACTTCATTTCGCCCACACTGAAGAGATTGCTCGTCCAGACGTATGCTGGCATGCTCAGGATCGATGCTATATCCCAGCGCTTGTACCCATTCGTCATCATCTTGTTGAGCCAGCTGGAGCACATTCCTCAGGCCTGGCATCAGTGCTTGCTTCTTGTCGGGCGGAGCAAGGCAACATGCGACGAGGAATCGAACTCTTATCAGCGGATCCAGATCTTTGAATGACGCCGACACGGCCTCCAGCAGCTGGGGAGTGAGGTCATCAACAAGTCCAGACGAGGTCCAAGCTCCCGACGAAAACTGTGACAGCTGCGATGCAACCGCGGAATGAGTAGCACTGACTTCCCGCTGCATGATGGAGCCCAACGATTCATATCATATTTCCTGGTGACATGTCATACGCCGATCACGGACAAGGCGAGCCATTGACTACATAACCGACAAAGATGGAACGGAAAGATGCTCAAACTTTGAGTTCAAGTGGGATCTTGGTCACAAAGCACAAGCTAAAAGATTTATGCAATGCGCGACTGCCCAGCCCTCCGGCCTGGCTCGCATGAGTGCACGTTTCAAATTCTCCATGTCTACAGGAGCAGGTGATGCACAGCAGCGACGCTGCAATCTTACAGATGATCACAACGTTGAATCAATCCAGCAGTTTCCAAGCATGGCTCACTATTGCCTGTACAGCGCGGCTTGTCAATGGGCAAGGCCTTGCTGAGCTGGATGGCGTTTGGGGTGCAGTCACCGAAGTGTCCATCCGGCCACTGTGGCACAACAACTGACACACGACAGCGGCATGAAGGCTCGTGATAGCTTTTAGGTAAGCTCCACTGCTCCGCCCGAACAGGTGCTTTTTGAATGAAAGTTGTGTACGCTGACGTTTCTTTCGAAATCGGGCCATCGGTTGCGCCAAAGTAGCTGCATGATAGTCGCAGACCAAGGCTGAATGCAAAAATCCTCAGATATCCTGTACAGTGAGGCATCCTGCCTGTGGTTTCGCTGTACCTGTGCGCTAGCTGATGTGGAGGTTGACGACGTGCTATGACAGCGGGGGTCACCCCTTTCTGGAGTCTACCAATGGAAATCAAGGCAGACAAGTGTGGGTATATGAAGAGGATGCAGGCACGGATGAGGATCGACAGGAGGTGGAACGCCTGCGTGAGGCGTTCGCCAAGACCCGGCTTACTCAGAAACACAGCAGCGACGAGCTACTCCGCCTTCAGAAGGTCAATAAATCACAGGTCTGGCAACATGGCCCTGTGCCGGCTCAAGGTCATAGCGAATCTTGAATCGGGATGCACTGTGTACCTAGTGACTGCACCTGGACCAGCATGTTACTCAGTGTGCATGCAGACCATCAGACCACCCTCACCTCCAGCTCCTGGGGCCACACCCAGCGCGGATGGGGTACAAGGACATCTAGAAGCAGGTATGGAATACCATTCCATGCTCCAGATGGACGACGGCCACTTCCCGGGCGACTATGGTGGGCCAATGTTCTTGCTCCCCGGTCTGCTCATCGCCCTCTACGTGACCGGCAGCTTGGACACGGTGTTCAGCCCCGAGCACAAACGGGAGGTGATCAGATATCTTCGGAATCACCAGAACGAAGACGGAGGATTTGGACTACACATCGAGGGGTCCTCCACCATGTTTGGAACGGGGCTGTGGTATGCCCATCACAGCCTGCATCCCCGCACCAGCCAACCACGCCTTGGCAACAGCGTGTCATGCTCCACAACGCCGTCCGCTTTGAGTGCGTGCAGTGCACCACTGAAAGCCGCACCGGTCACCATGCTGAGCCGCCTCACTGACCATACACGAGCCTTTCAGCTGGTCTTCAACAGGTCACCGCCGGATGCTTGTAATGCACGCCCACATGTCCACATGTAGCAAGCCAATGATCTGGCCTAACATGCTCATGCAGTTACGTTTCTTTGCGGCTTCTTGGGGTGGATGCAGAGGACCCAAGTACAGCTCGCGCTCGCTCCTGGGTGCGCGCTCCCACTCTCTAGTTTGCTGCACGCTGCCCCGCCCCCCCAGCTCCTGCACGCTGCCGCAGCGCGCGCAGCACGGCATACATGCAGATCCTCGCGAGGGGCGACGTCACGTACATCACGTCCTGGGGCAAGTTCTGGCTCGCGGTGCTCGGCTGCTTCAGCTGGGACGGCATGAACCCGATCACGCCGGAGATGTGGCTTCTCCCGTACAGTGCGTGGACGGGCGTCGGCTGGGCGCACCCCGGCCGCTACTGGTGCCACTGCCGCATGGTCTACCTCCCGATGTCCTACCTCTACGGCATCCGCGCCACCGGCCGCGTCACGCCGCTGGTCGAGTCCCTCAGGTGCGCCCCTGCCTGCGCATCCGGACGGCGTGTGCTGATCGGGGTGACCCCGGCCGGAGCGCCCCTGCACGTACGGACGGGGAGAGGGGGCGCCGAGGGTGTACCGGAACTGCGAGATGCGGCCTGCAATCCGGCATGCTGTTGCTGCAGACAGGAGCTCTTTGACGTGGACTATGGCACGGTGGACTGGAACGCGGCGCGCAACCGGTGCGCGACGGAGGACCTGTACTACCCCCACCCCTGGATCCAGGACATGGTGTGGTGGGTGCTGTACAAGGCGGAGAACGTGCTGCTCGGCAGCGTGCTGCGGCGTGCTGCGCTGCGGGAGGTGATGAAGCTCATCCACTACGAGGACGAGAACACCCGCTACATCGACATCGGGCCCGTAAACAAGGCCCTCAACCTTGTGTGCTGCTGGTTTGAGGACCCGGAAGGCGAGCCGTTTAAGAGGTGCGTCTGGTGATACTGGGTGCAGGTGGGGGGGGCGTGGTTGCCGCCAGGCGGAGGGCCAGTCCGGGTGGACGTGCGCACCGTGCGGCGTGCTGGCGCATGTGCGCTCTGGCCGTTGATGGATGCTGCGCTGTGCTGTGTGCTGTGCTGTTGGTATGGGTGGCTCCTGCGACAGTACGGGATGGTGGGCTCTGCTGCAAAGGATGTTGGCCCACTGCACCGGTGATGGCATACATGCGCTGTAGATGTTGCCTGCCGGCCGGCGCCACCCTGCCTGCGCACTGCCTGGGCCGCGGTCATGGTGCCTCCCAGACAGTGAGGGTCTGGCAGGAGACAGGCTCAGCAGGTTGCCGCAGAGAGCATGGCGCCGCATGGCCGAGCGTCGTGGTGCCACTGCTGCTCCCCTGCAACCCGAAACCATACCGCCCGCTTTGCAACAGGCGCACCTGCCCACTTCCGCAGTCTCCTAGAGCCAGCTCATCACCCAGCTGCACAATCGAAAGCGCGTCGGCCGTCACTGGATGGCGGTGAAGGCCACATCCGGGCGGCCCCCAGGCCGCCCCCGGCCACCGCTGGCGCGCACCGTGTCTGAACGGGCACCCGTGTGCGGCTCTCACGGCGCGCACACGCATGCAGGCACCTCGCGAGGGTCCCGGACTACCTATGGGTCGCGGAGGACGGCCTCAAGATGCAAGGCTACAACGGCTCGCAGCTCTGGGACACCGCCTTCACCGCACAAGCCGTCGCGGCGACCGGCCTGCTCTCCGCCACCGCCCAGCGCACCCTCACCCGGGCGCACACATACGTCAAGAACACGCAGGTCCGCCCCCTTCTCTCCCGTCTTCCCAATCCACCCCCCCCCCCCCCTGGCAACGTTGCTGCGCTGTGCTGTGCTGCGAGTCCACACGTGCATGCTGCGACGTGCTTCATGCGCTCCGTGCTTGCCCCGGCGCTCCACTGAGTCCTTCACGGGGGCAGCGAGCCGCTGTTGTCGGTATCCTCCTCACAGCACGCAGCACACCAAATCAAGTGGGGATGGGTTCCAGCCGGCTACCCGTGCACATGTTCTCAGAACGGCCAGGGGAACGCTGTGCATGTGCTGTGAGTGCGCAGAGTGGCGTGCGCTGTGTGCTGTGTGATATGCGCTGTGCGAGTGCGCTGTGTTTACGCGGAGCTGTGTATCCCGGCCCGTGACGGCCCGGGCGGCTGGGGTGTAAATGTAAATGTAAATGTGACACTTACTCGCCATATCCTATAAGGACCTCGACATCTCCGGATAACCGGGACCACGGGCCAAGGGGGTAAACCACCTGGAAACCCCCCTCAGACAACCGCACGCAAC
>JAUMHO010000011.1:1198640-1229039 GCA_032360965.1 Ulva armoricana
GGGGGGCACGCGGAATCGAACCCAAGACCTTCCGAAGAAGGGGTCAGCTTTTATATCGTCCTCCGACCACTGGACAGGTGTGCGGGCGCGCAGGCGCTCCCGGGGGCGACGCCCGGCGGCGCATGCAGGTGGTGAAGGAGGCGGCGGCGCCGCTGGAGCGGTACTACCGCCACATCTCGGTGGGCGCATGGCCGTTCAGCACGCGCGACCACGGCTGGCCGATCTCGGACTGCACCTCCGAGGTGCGCCTACCCTTCTGCCGCGACCCCGCACGCCGCACTCACGAACCCCGATGGCCGCGAGGCCGTCAAGCTGCCACGAGCGCCGTCTCGCCTGCGGTGTTGAGCGCTGCGCACGTTCGCCGTGGCCGTGCCCCCAATCCCCCCCCCCCCCCATGTAGCGAATGCTGTGTGGAAGCGTGCCGATCGCTGAAGACTGCTTGCAAGATTTCAGACAGCCCCGCGTGAAAGGTCAAGTACCTGTCGACAGTTTAGCAGACCTCCGAAAGTCAACAAACGTGAGGGAGCAAGTATCAGGTCTAAGCCCCAAAACATGACTGCTGAGATGAACACTCCTGCCGAGTGATGCGCTGCGGAGCAAGCACGGCTGGCCGCTGCCACAGGAATTCCGACAGCACTGCTCTCAAATTCTTCTTTGCCGTGTGGGTTGCAGCGCGTGCAAAGGCATGGAACAGAATGGCCAGAAGCACGTGACGCAGGAGAGCTGTGTGTGTGGGATACACTCGCAGACTGTGGCTGCTGAGCTGAATCCCCACAGATGAGACCCAACAAGTAAATAGATACCGCATCCGGGAAGTTGGCGTTGCTGCGCCTAGCATCGAACACGTGCCCAAAGCCCAACATGCGAATCTACGAGTGCATCGACCGCAAGAATCCCCCCCACGTTTGACACTCGCTGCAAGGCACGAGGCCCGTGGTCCCGGTTATCCGGAGATGTCAAGCTCCTTGTAGGATATGGCGAGTAAGTGTCACATTTACATTTACTTTCACATTTTACCAGGCCTCCTCCTGTGCTGAATGAAACTCATTTGATGTGGTCGCATCCGTGGCCCCGCATGCATCGGTGCTTGATGCACCCATGTCATGCCGCTCGTGCCGCGTCCTGTTGACGTTCCGAGGTGAGAGACTGAAAGCAGGCGGCAACCAGCATTGGATGCGTGCGTGCACCCAAGCCACTAATGCCCTGCGGCCACGCATTTCTATGAGGCCGCTCCTCCAGCGTTGTGCCACCCCGAGCAGATGTAGCAGGGCAGGTTTTGCATGCATGGAGCTCCCAGGCGAGGGTGATCTGCCATATGACATCGGCATGCGGCATCACTGTCACATCAGGGCGCCCCCAGCGGCAGGTGTTGTGCCATGTCGGGTCAGGCGTGTACGCCATCGGCGGTCGCTCCGTACAAGCGGTAGAGTTGAGCTGAGAATGTTGGCTGTCGAGAGGGTTTGCATTTCTGAGCTGTGCTGTACTGTGTGATATTCTTCGTTCAAGGTGCATAGCAGCCCTCCAGTTGGTGGGGGTGGGCATGTCAAGGAGCTGGACACACTGCTGGCCCCGCGACAGTGTGCTCACCTCGGGTGTCTGCAGCTGGGTTGGCACAGCGAGATTTGCTGTCTGTGACCACACAGAAGTGTCTTTTATTGGTGTGGCCGTTGCCAGGGATGCAGCGCGCAGCGTGAAACGCTACGTGATGGTCCAGGGTACCGGGTGGCATAGCTGTGCATAAACCACACATTGTCACGCGCCTCTGCACCATGTGCTTATCGAACATGCAATGTTTGAGGGAATTTGTTCGATCTGATGCACGGAGTCGGTGTGCCATGTTGCCCCAAGCGTCATTGTTTCGATGGGAACGAGATGGTTCGATTGCGAATCGGCACGGATCGTCACGTCGAACGGTCGGCCTGGTCCGTTCAAATTGGCAACCGTCCCGTATGGACAACTCGAACCGCCATAACTCGTAGTGCGTTGCGGCAGGTAGCCCACCGTCCGATGCTGTCACGCGCTCCATCTCGCCCCGTGCGGCTCGCTCAGTTGCCAGCGCAGGAGGTCTGCTTCCCCTGCGGAAGCTGTTCGAATTCGACCATGTCTGCACGCGCCCCACCTCCTGACCCCGTGGGAGGTTGCATTACGTCCCAACTTCTCGCGGCCCATGCAAGACCATGTTACTCTGGCACTCTCTCCACACTCTGACAAAGAACGAGCTGGTCAGTCACAACGCGGCCCAGCCCTTCTAGGCCGTATCTGTGGCAATTGCATACTTGCAAGTACACGAACACCCACCTCCCCTCTTTCCTCCCCCCCTCCCCCCCTCCTGCCGGGTTCTGGTAGTCTGAAACACCTGCCACCACATTCAAGAATCACCCACGCATTGCTGGTGTCTGTCCCAATCAGCCTTGTTGTCCAAAACAATCTGCTGCACAAGCTGTCCTCCACCTCCATCCACTTCCAGTGTCACATTTACATTTACATTTACTTCTCCCCTCCACGCCTGCCTCTGAAGCCAGCGCCAGCCTGCTGCACACGCGCTGCCACGCCCAAACGCGCACACTTGTGCAGGGTTTGAAGGCTGCGCTCGCGCTCGCAGCGCTCCCGCTGGCCGCCGTCGGCGCACCCCTGCCGGACAGCGCCTTCTTTGATGCCGTCAACGTCATCTTCTCCTACCAGAACACCAATGGCGGCTGGCCCACCTACGAGCTCCAGCGCTCCTTTGCCGCGATCGAGCTCCTCAACCCCGCCGAGACCTTCGGTGACATCATGGTCGACTACTCCTACGTCGAGTGCTCCTCCGCATGCATGACCGCGCTCTGCGCCTTCCGCAAGCGCTTCCCGGACCACCGGGGCCCGGAAGTCACCGCAGCCCTGCGCCGCGGCCGCACGTTCATTGAGAGCATCCAGCGCGACGACGGCTCCTGGTACGGCAGCTGGGCGGTCTGCTTCACGTACGGCTGCTGGTTTGGCGCAAAGGCGCTTCGTGCGCTTGGCGAGACGGTCGAGACATGCGAAGCGCAGCGCAAAGTTGCAGCATTCCTCACACAGCGCCAGCGCGCCGACGGCGGCTGGGGAGAGTCCTACCTCTCCTGCCAAGACAAGGTCTACTCGCAACTCTCTGGTACCCCCCCCCACGACTGCGGACCACCGCCGAGCAACGTCTGTTTTCGATGTTTGTTCGTGCCTTCCTATCATTACTCAACATTCGTACCCGAACCTGTGGCCGCTCCCATCATTAACGCCAGCTTCAATCGCTGTTCCCCGCACCGTTTCTGTGCCCACACCATCATCTTGGACCATTTGCATCAGCACAGGACAGCACAGCACAGGTGCACATGTCTGCCGCAGACATCAGGGTGCGTGACGCGTACAGGGGACTCACACGTCGTCAACACGGGCTGGGCGATGCTGGCGCTGATGGCCGCCGGCTCACACGCCGCAGATCCTGTGCCGCTCCACCGCGGCGCCGCGTTCCTCATGCGTGCGCAGCTCCCCAGCGGCGACTGGCCGCAGCAGCACATCAGCGGCGTCTTCAACCGCAACTGCATGATCACCTACGCCAACTACCGCAACATCTTCCCCATCTGGGCGCTGGGCGTGTATCGCCGGTGTGTGCTGCTGGAGGAGGCGTACGCCACCGGCATGTAGCCCGCGCGAGCGGCACGGCTACATTCCCGTACACCAACTCTCTGGCCTTTGTGAGCCGAGCCGATGCCACCATGAGTGCAGACACCCCCCCCGAGCTTAAAGTATTGCAGCGGCGTTGAGACTGCGGATCTCGTGCGGCTGTTTGCATGCATGGCATCTGCAGTCTCGATCCCGAGGAACACGTCTCAGTGGCCGCCATCGAGGTAGTCCCTGCTGCCTCTGCGGCCGCGCTCTGCGGAGGACGGCCAGAGTGTCGCCTCATATCCTGCGCATGGTCTTGGGCTGAAGCAGTGTCGAAGCAGTGTCGAAAGCCATGCTGAGGGCTGTGTTCTGGCATAGTGCTGCGCGTGTTGGCGCAGTGTGTATGCACCTCACATTGTGCCGTGAGCACAGCGCAGCATAGCACAGCATAGCCCGCCGCATAGGGCTCCTGCGCCGCACAGATGAGGTGGATCTGTTTGCATTGATAGCTATACTAGGTTTCAAAGCTGGTTGCCAGAGGCAAACGCACAATCTAGCGCTGTCGAGTGTTACCTCGAGTGTTACCCTTGGCTGGGGGCTGACCCGATGGTGCATGCGCGCCTGGCACAGCGGCAGCGCCAAACAGCGGCCGTCCTGCTGCTGGAATGTCATGTATTACTGTGTACGTTACAACTTGCCAGGCGCGCATCTGGGCTCACGTCCACTGTCGGGGCAGTCTGCATGGAAGAGCGAGAAGTCTGAATGGAGGAGCGCGCGGACATGGCAGTGCGCCGACCATGCAGGGCCCCTGAAGCAGGTCTGCTATGTCCGCCGCGGCCGCCTTGTTTTTTGCGCAGCTGGTTCTTTTGTTGTTTAAGCAGGTGCGTAGGATGACCGAGAGATGCACCAAGTCACACGGCACATCCAGTACAGCTGTGTCACTAAGGCTGAATATGCCACACGTGCGGTGTTTGCACCAGCTGTGCGGCTGCTTGAGATTTGTAGCCATGCGTTCCAAGGGCGGACATGGTTTTCAAGGTGCAACAGCAATTGCGCCTCTGTTGCTGTACACCAGTCAGGAAGGTGGGAACAGGCAACGCAGGAGACAAAATCACTCCTGCAGGATCTACCAGTTTCGGCAATGAATTCATCGCTCAAGCAACTGTGACTGATCCACTTTGCATGACCTTGATCCACGGGCAGAGTTCAGATTAATATTTATTGACTGTCAGTCCCCATCATACCAGTGTTGCACAGATCCAGGCGGTTCAGCAGTCAGGCCAATGTTGGACGTACAAGCTGCTACAGTCTCAGGACTCGTATGAAGCTGCTACCCTCCCCCCATGTGTGCTCTGCCGTATAATCCGCATTACCCTTGCAACATCTGTTACTGCAAGCGAGCACCCACTGTATAGTCATATGACCGATGCAAGTGCTTCCATTGACATGTACACTGGCTGGCATGTTACAAAGACTCTGCTGAGGATCGATCGGGTTGAAGGGGCACACACCAACTGCTGCGCACCGTACTGGCGCGAAACTACAAAGTACTGTTCACAAACGAGTCGCGAGGGCAACACATGCAGGTGCCGGCAAATCACGAGCTAGTGAATGACCTAAATGGCCTGGCCACACCCACACCCCCCCCCTCTGAAACAAGCTCCACAGAGCCTATTTGCACACCTCTGTGCAATGCCACACACCAGCTCCCATCGAGCTCATCTGTTCAGCTTCGTTTCCTCAGCCGCATTGCCCAGCCCAGTCGCTGTGCACTTGTTCATTACAGGTACCATCACAGACTACATGTCCGCACAGTGCAATGGACCATTTTTATTTCATGCGGTTTTGCAACCCCCCCCCCCCCTTCTCCCCG
Source organism: Ulva armoricana (assembly GCA_032360965.1). Taxonomy (NCBI): domain Eukaryota; kingdom Viridiplantae; phylum Chlorophyta; class Ulvophyceae; order Ulvales; family Ulvaceae; genus Ulva; species Ulva armoricana. The sequence goes on from JAUMHO010000011.1 coordinate 1,204,129, forward strand.
CCTTACAGACACGGAAAGAAGCACCACAGGACCAGGCGCAGTCGATGCACCCCTGCGGCTTCGGAATCCGTCATGCACAGCGAAGCGCAGCCCTGCACCGGCCCTGATCATGGCCTACTTACACATTACGTTTTATCAGAACACTTCTTGCATGCCATCGTGCATTCCCTCACTCCTATCTGCCTTTTGTGCGTAACAGCATGTGGACGGCAGCTGGTTTTGGACAATGCCAGCGGCTCTTGCATTTTGCACTTTTCTATTTGAACCCATTCACCCCATCCCACCCGTGCACGCCACACCATGTGCCACTGTCCGCCCCTCTGACCCCAGCCTTGATCAAACCCGCTGTCCACCCACCATAGGTGAACATGCACAGGACCCTACCTGTCCACGGCGATACCACTGACTGCTGGTACACTCCACCATCACAACGCTGTTGGAGACCGCTTGGGCAGGTCCGGCCCTCGCCCACCAGTGCTTTTGGCTGCCATGGCAAGCCCCCCAGCCGCCTGTGTCGCAGGAACATGTGCAGGATTGGAATGAGAACATGTCGCCATGCCGTCCAAGTGCAGCGCCGTTCTTAAACCGCCAACGGCACGCTGCTCAGAACCAGGTGCCACCTGCGCTGGCCGGGCATGCCACGCGCGTATCTTTGTGCTATCTGTGGCGCCGATAGCGACTGGCAGGGGGGCAGCAGCCTCGACTGTCACAACCGACATCGCTGACGTGTTGGACTCTATGGAATCAGCAGCGATCAGGTCCGCACACGCTGGCAGCGGCACGTGCTTCTCTGGCACCGCAGCGGCCACATCGCGCACTGACGCCACACACTGCTCTGTTGCGTCCTGCACACAGCGGCCGGGCGGCATGGGAGCTGCAGGGCCGTGCAGCGGAGCGGTGGCGTGGGGGAGTGATGCATCAAGGCCGCAGACGTGCTGCCCCTGCGTGAACCGCAAGAGCCACGGGTGGCCGTAAAGCTCCTCAGCACTCGGACGTGACGCCGCATCTTTCCGCAAACACTGCCTTACAAAGTCAGCACAAAGCTCTGACAGCTGGCCTGGCATGTGCGGCTCCTTGCTGGTAATCGCCTGGTTTACATCCTCCTTCGACGCCTGCAACATCACATACACTGACACACCCACTGATCTAACCTGCACTGCCTCTGTTGTGGCCGCGCCAACCGGCCTCATCTGCAGCAGCATCCAGACCACATGGGCGTCATGCTGTGGAATGATGCATGTTGGTGGAAGCGCACAATGGCAAGTATCCGGCAAACCGCACCGTACCAATGGGGGAGAATTCGTTCTGCACACTCCAATCTGCTCTGTCTCATTTCGTCTGGCTGGCCAGCTGAAAACGTGCACAGGCTGACTTGCAATGCACCCCACCTCCTCCTGCCAAAATTCAATACAGGAAATCTTGATCTATGGAAAAATGCTGCGGATCACGCACCGCGGCAAATGGCGCTGTGCCGACAGTGAGCTCATACACAAGCACCCCGAGCGCCCAGATGTCCACCGACGAGCCATATACCAGGTCGTCTCGGTCCTTGTACTGCTCGGGGTCGCTCTTGCGGGGACACCGCACAACCTCAGGGGCCATGTAGTCCAGTGTGCCAACGCGGGTCACCGGTCGGTCCTCGCGGGCGTGTATGCTGAGGCCAAAGTCGGCCAGCAGCAGCGTGCCAGCATCGGAGACGAGGATGTTTTCGGGCTTGATGTCACGGTGCACAATGCCGTTGGCATGCAGGTACGCGAGGGTCTCGAGGAATGGCTTGACAACATGCTTGGCAATCTGTGGAGGGAAGGGTCACGTGTCAGAATCGGCAGCAGAGTGTGCCGCTGGACTTGGCATCGTTTATGTACACAGGCCTTTCATCCTCGAATTATTCAGTAGACCACGACTGGCCTCTTGTTTCTATTTGACACCATGGCAGACTCACAGATTACGTGCCGGAGACATGCACACGAGACATGCAAACGCAGAGCAAGCTGTGCACGGTACAGGTCTGCTGGTGCCACTAGTGTGCTTTGCCAGTCTATCCCACATCTGTCCTGCATCTGAACCGAATGCGGACAAGCCCTCGGGAACCCACCTGGCTATCTGTTAGACAGCGCTGCTTGGCACGGAGATAATTGTAGAGGTCTCCCTTGGCACAGTAGTCCAGTATCATGTAGACATGGTCATCATCAGAAAAGCTACCAAAAAATGGCAGAACACATGGATGGGCTATGCTGCTGTGGAGGAGAGCTTCGCGCTGAATTTGGTGAAGGTTTAGGGCACAGAGGTTACGCTTGCGGTATACCTTAACAGCCCTTCTTGCCCCACTGGCGCCATCTATACACTCCCATACGCGGCTGGCATAGCCCTTGCCTATGAGGCGCCTAAAACTGAGCCGCTCAACAGACCTGCATGCAACGTCGCTATGGACATCCGCTACAATGGCCGTTCAGATGTGCAAAAAAGCGATGGCATCTGTAAACAACGGGGCCAAGCTTGCGATGTCAACTGCAGCTCAAGTGACCTGCAGCGGGCCAATAGCTTCTCAAGCTGGTCAGAGTGGAGAATTCCGAGCATGGAATCAGCAGGCATGATAACAGTTTTGTTGGCGATTGCGTGTGAAGGCGTAATTGTTTTACAGGCTCGAGTGCGACTGCTTCGTTATTGCATAATGCAATTCCAAGCTCCATGCGGCATCACACGTACCTCGCTGATGTATTTCGATAGTTTGCTTTATGTACTTGCAGTTTGTGAGAGCAGTGAAAGCAATTTCGCATCTAGTACTCGGTCAAGCAGTTGGTCCGCACCATGGCAAAGTCTCCGGCGGTCCGCGCGACGGCGTACTCTGCTGGGGCATCACTGCACCCATCCGAACTTGCTGTGGGTCAAGGCAAATATCCTGCATCCTGCACAATTCAAAACGCGACCGCTCAGCTACTGACATGAGATACTGTCGTACCTAGTTGCATTGTGTACGTGGTAAATTGCATCAGCTCCGAACAGTGCGAAACGCGCGGGCGCCCGAACTGCATCCGCACCACTTCATGCACAGCCCCGGCGCGTATTGTCGAGATGGCCCATGATAACTATCACGCGCCCTCGAGAACACAAAGACAGAATGGCCAGATCGAGGCATGAACGTAAACTGCTGCCACCTCTGCGAATCACACCGTGAGCCTAGGCTGGCATTACGTTGCAATGTCGAAGCGCACTTCCGACAGAGACTCAGTTGACATTTCTTGGAATTACAGCAACAAGCACATGAACCATCAAACGACATGGATGGCGAAGTTCGGTGATTGAATGTCACTAGGTTCGAGGCGCCTCATCGTGACTGGCAACAACGCCCGTTGAGACCGGGAAGACAAGATGAACGAGACCAGAATAGCTCCCATGCAATCAGCTGTATATAGTATCAGTGCGTGGATTTGAAATCTGCCATCTATGCTCGTATGATGCACAACGCAACAACCGGCAACAACGGCCCACACACACGAGGTTGTAGCACGGCACGCCGTACACAGACAGTATAAACATGGAACTGGGGCTAATGGGATTTGTTATTATGCGTAGAGGAACAGCATGCAGGGAGTTGCATGTTGCACGCAGTCGTGGCAGTCCGGGTGGCGAAGGTGTAGCCTCATCGTGGGCCGCGATGCAAAAGCAACTTCTTCCAACGAACTCCGAACGCCAAGCACTACTTACACCAGATAGCAGCAGCTACAGTTTAAATAGTCGATGAGAAGACTATGCATGCTTTTAGTCTCAAGGCAGCCACAAACATCGCGCGTTTAGAGGGAACAGCGAATTTCAGGTGGTACACTCGGCTTCGGAGCATCGGTAAAAATGGTACAGATACAAAGCCCAGGATATCACATGGAAGCTACTTTGAACGGCTTTCGTCGTAGATTGAAATATGTTGCGCGTGTGGCACATTTGCAAGCGCACACGCCGTTGCAAGGGCCGGGAAACACACCTGCGGGCTTCAGCGCGCGCAGAGCGGCAGTTAACATGACCAAAAGAAGCCATCATACAGTATCTTGGACAAGTAGCGTTTCACTCAGTTGTCGTCCCTTGATCCATGTTCTTTTGGGTCGCCAGTGGCAACGTTGAGTGTGCTCCATTCAGAATGATGGTCGGCTACGGCGTGTAAAAATATGTTCAGACAGATTTTTACTGAGCTGCAAGAGATTGCGCATTTTGCCACTTCGAGTCCAAGTATCCCACATCCGGCATGCGCAGTGTCTAGCTATAGACCTGTACATAAATGGTAGCCGCATCGTTGCGCAGTTGACCATGGCAGCTGCATGACGGGTGTTACGCCTGCAACAGACGCCCGTCGTTGACGTGTTTCCAAGCAATGGCCGGGATGCGCCAGGTCATCCATGTCGACGTTGACGTGGCGCGTACACGCGTGAGCTTTTTGAATCTTCAAGAGCCGCATTGCATATCTGACACTTCAGTTCCGTACCAGCCATAATCTAGTTCGCGTACACGCCAACGATCCCCCGGTCGGTTGTTCTATCACTCCCCACGTGCGTGTGCACCCGACTAGTATACTTCAGCCAGAACGCTGAACATGAACGTTAACGTACGAACGCCACTGATATCAGAATGAGACGTATTCGCATATGCCGTGTTGTCCACAAGGGCATGGATGCCTGGCTGCCGCTTCTGCATGCACTTTAAATTTGTTCGCGACGGATTTGATGGGACGTCGACATGCGCATATGTAATCGCATGTCAAGCCATACTGCAAACCACGTGCATGCCGCGAACATATATGGGACAACCGGAACGATTTGTATATCTGAATGCTGTGGCTAAATGGCTAGCGCCTTGCAGCTATTGGTGGCCCTTGCGCAATATAAATACAATACTTATAGCATGATACTTTGGTCCGTAGCAGCCATCCATTGTCAGGGGTACTAGTGCATGGTCACGTCACTGGCGGGTCGTTATGTTAACGTTGCTTTCAGGTTTGTGTTTCATTCTGTGGAGTGAGTTTAGAAGTGGAACACGTGAATCAGTGAACGTTCCTAGGAACGGCCTGGAGCTTATGGATGGGCCTAGATCAGACCCAAGCACAGTAAATGGGGGTAAATCCTTGCTGGCTGAGGACACATATACATCATGTTCCTGTGCCATGCAGGCTTGACTCATTCATGTAATCTTTCCTGATGTATCCTCAGGGCACCGGATTTAGAGTACATTGGCCTCTGTACATGTGCTATAATGCTGTCTACTTGCACGTACGTGCACGTAACACGTACACTATCGTACTGATCGTGGTACATATCTGTAATTGTCAGCTTGTACGCCACAGTACAGGGTGGTACAATGCATCTGCTGCATTGCTGAAGACAGTGCACCCGGGTCCCCTTGTTGTGTGGGACTGGCACGCTGTTTAGAATTCACAAAATGATACAGTGAGGTGACTTATACATGTACCTGCAAGATAAGCTATGTCGCTTTGCTGGGCCTCGACTCTGACCATGCAAACATGGTGGACCAGGCCGTCGCGGCATATTGGTCTCGGCATCTGCCAATGTGCTGGTCGACACTACGAATTTATTCCATGCAGCCATTTCACAGTTGGAAGATGTATACATATTTCATTTTGAAAGGACCGACGCCTTTAAACGAAGTCGCGTCCGTGTCGAGCTTGCTTTCCGACCATATATCACTGCAAGGATACGGACCCGTCTAAACGACGGAAATCGGGGGTCTAAGTTCCGTGTTTAGGCGACGACATGGACGCTCTGAGCTTCATTGGTAATTCACGCATTTCTTGGCGATTACACAGTTCCAAGTACTGAGATGTGTTCATATGGGTATATACTTGGCTCAAAGGTAATCAGCAGCGATTCGGTTGCAGGAGTTCCATTCATACGTCGATGCAGAACACGAATATGCAACAGACGAAATTCTCTTGTAACGAGGCAAATGTGACAGTGCGCGACGTTCCCGATTGTTCATGGATCCGGATGTATGCGCAGGCTATAGCTCAGGCCACACCAACGCGCTGACACTGGCTAACAGGCCTCCCAAAAACTGAAAATGTGGACATGACGTTAATGTGACAGCTCAGTGCTGTTGCACGGCGATTTCAGCAAATGCAATAATTTCGCATCTCAAAGTATTTTACATCAAACGGCGCGCATTCCTTCGACGACCAAAGTCCAGCATGGAACATCCATGACAAAACAGCGCCTCCATTCCATTCATATTGTAATTAACTCCCTTGTAACAGAGATTTGCCGCATTTTGAGAGTCCCCAATTCATTATTGACTCCGTCAGATACCCGACAAATGGCCGATGTAGGCCCTGCAATGAAGCCCGCAAAGCGCCAGCAAGCCCCGACAAAGCCATTTCATACACGCAAACTGGTGGACATTGTGTGCTGCATACTGTATCCTCTGACGCCCGCTTGCTTTGGCTAGTTCTTTGTTTGCTCCCATGCCCATGCCGGGTAGTTGTTTCTTTCTCCATGTAACGCACGTGCAGATCGAGAGTGACAAACTACATCCAAACAGGCAGTCGTATTGCATAAGAACAGCGAAGCGGTTCTAGCATGTCAAACGGTATGTGCCGTCTTAAACGCTGGTGCCGCCATGCACAACAGCAGGTTTGGGCCTGGCGGACACGAGCTCTAGCTCGCACAACGACCCGGGAATGGGAAGCGGTGAAGCCGTTATGAAGGAATATGATGCAAACTTTTCCAGCAAAATCATCCTTGTAGACATCCGAGCATTTGTGAACCTGCTCCTGGCAAGTTTTGTCTGACCTATACCTGTCCACTATTGAGAAGCTTGGCAAAGAAAAAACAGCAGCAACAATATGATGCGGGTGCCCTTGCCATATTGCCTTGCAGAGCATTGCAATGTCGGGGCACCATGCGCATCATGCTCTCGACGGCGCGCAGGCCCAGCTTGGAGCGCAATTTGCATCGCGCCATGGAGCGTGTCACGCCACTCAGCTTCACAGTCGACAAACCGGTTGACATCTGCCCGATTTAAAGCATAGCTGCACGGTATCAAAATATGTACACTATGGGTCGGCGTCTATTGCTCGTTCTGCTCGCGTGTGCCCGCTGCATGTCGGTCACCGTTGCGCTTGCGCTGAAGCCGGTCACGCATGAGACCGCTACGCTGGATCACTGTCACAACTTGCTGAGAGCCTCTGACTCACTGAATTCAAGTTTTGCTAGATTTCTACAGCTTGTGCATGTGACACAGTCGGCAGCGTGTTCATCAATGCTGTACTTGTAGTTCATTTTCATGATCCATTCCATTCGCATAAACTATCTCAGTGAATCACTAGCACAGGGCTCACTCTCACGGCACGTTGCCACAACTGCACGTCTGGAGATTCAACATGGGGGCCCCACGAGTTCCCTGCCTGCAGTCTAGATCTGTGGATAGCATGTACGTATCCAGGTGCGTAGAACGAACTTGTCCTTCGGACTGACATCCACGAATGTTCTTTGGGGATCATTGTCTCATAACGGTGCAGTACGCGTGTGTTGCTAATCTTCAACGGACGGCGCACTCCAGGTGCTCCTTGCCCGTGCTGGGAAGCGGGGCTGTGCACATTGAGTGGCTGGGTGACTGGGGTATCGCAGGTACAATTAAGCGACTCGGTTGGGTGCATGCTTTGAAGTGAGGCGGGTCCACGCGAGCCGTTTCGATTGGCCATGGCCAGGATGAACTCGGATCCCAGAGCACGATCCGAGTCGTGGGCGCGGCTGTGCCACAAGCTGCATGGCATACAACGTGCACAAGTATCTCATATATCTGCCATGAATGACCAGTGCACGCACGACGCACGTGAGTGTCACTCATCTGACACCACAAACACGCATGCCACGCATGATCTAGATTACAAAGTCGCAGATCCAACACATCCGGCCGGATTGTATCTACTGTGTATCTAATGAGCGTGCCATCCGATGCGGCTCGATACATGCGTTACACCAGGGACGTTCACAACCGGCCGATGTATACGCACCATAACGCTCCACCCGCACACGGAACATACTTGCTTATTCAATATCTTATGCTGTGTAGCATACGCTTAAGAACGTACTCTAAACCGTGCAACATTGCAGACAACCCCAGCACACAGACACATCCTCCGCCCAGTGCCCACAAGAGACTTCCTAGTGATAAATTCTACTAATAGAGCCGTTCGATCTACTTGGAAGCCGGCATCGCGGCGATTCGGAGGCAACTTGACGGCATCATGCAGGCAAACGTAGACAGTGCTGGAGGGCACCATCTGCTAAAGCATACGGCGCCATCGATAGAAAGAGTAGTCGAATGTTTTGATGGAGCCCCAGTGAAGGAGATATCGAAGCTCATCATGCGCATGGGCCAACGTGAGCTACAGGTAGGCGTCTCCTCTCCTCCGCTTCGGTGCAGTCTTCATGCGATCCGTGCTTGTTCAGCGTACCCTCGTCACGCTCAACTTTATATTTGTGTGCGTTTGCAATGATCTCGAAATGTCTGCGTAACAGAATGGCCCATCGGTCCGCACTGGCATCGCCTTTCCTTCCGATCTTCCTTGTGTAGCCGTAGCTTCTCCTGGTGCCGCTGCGGCGTCAAGTTTAGACGGTGTATACTCATGTTGGTTATTGTGTCTGTGGTTTGGGCATAATCTGTTGATTTCAATTTCTTGCCTTTGCCGCCGTTCTGCCTGATACGTGCGATGCTGGTTCGTGCTGCAGTTCCTACGTCAGCACCACGTCAGCATATCAGAAGCTTCTGTACGGACAGGAACGACCCTTTTTGTGCGGATACACGGCACCATTGCATCACTGCGTCGGCACCGCGGATCGTCATGGATTGGTAGAAGAAGTATTTGTTCCTATTTGCGCCCTGATGACTTGATTTGCAGTGAATGTCTGCCATCAGGAGTGCCTTTCGAGCCGCCTGCGCGTATGTTCACCGCGGATCATCCACATGATGACAGTATCTGTGTATGCATGACGTCCGCGCATGCCATGATTTGTCACGAGCATTGTATCGCCTGCGACACGTGATGAGCAACTGTGCTCTGGTTCCAAGCGTATCAACGAGCTCTGTGGGGTGACTGTACGACTGCAGAGCACTCATCGATCAATTTTGATCAAGGAGGTGCCTTATTGCGTCGCTCAGTTGCAGCTTTCACATACAGGGGCTCCTGCATGCACTGGTTCACGCAGAGCGGCCAAGTTGGCACCAGCTTCCGGTTCACGAGAGCACTGGAGTGAATCATGCTTCCGTCGTCCGAGACGTCTCCGAGACGAGATGCAGACGTTCCGTAGTCTTCGTTGCCATGCTCGTTCAGCCGATTTGAGAGCGAATAATGTAACCAACTCAGTGCCGGTGTCCCAGCGTAACATTTTCCACTGCCGCACGCATCGCGCACGCACTGCGCACCAGTCGTGGGCAGTCGCAGAGACACCCGTTCTGCTGCCAGAGTGCTCGACGACAGTTGCAGACACGGAGCTTGACATCACTGCTGCGTGCGTGCAGGCCAAGTTCAATGCGGTGTACGGGACCGTCACTCGCTCCAACAACAACGACTGGCTACGTCGTAAGCTGTTCGAATGTGAGCCCTTACTCATTTCCAGACCACCCTTGTCGCCGCAGCGTGTACATGCATGCTACTTCCTGCTGCTTGTTCTCGAATTTCGTGCATATGCCAGGAGACTCCTGGACATGCTTGGTGCCTGGACGCATGCCTGGACTCGAGCAACTCGTTGTACTGTGAGGGATGAGAGCAGAAAAGCTGTCAGTGTAAATTTATGATGGGCAGACAACATATGTTGCCAGCAATGTTTCAACCATCCTCAGACACCTGTATGTTGCAGCAATCGGGGTCAAGACAAGCAACAAGTCCAAGACAGCTGCCAAGCGTGACAACAAGATCGGCCCAGCCAAGACAAATCGGATTGCAAAGGTTTCCAAACCTTCCATCTCCAGGAGCTCACTCTCGAGCCCTGACTACAACGAGTGTGTTGCTCGCTCATGTAGTCTCCTGGGACTCCCATCACTGGGTCTGGGATTCACACTGAACGCTTCTCATGAAAACTTATGTGATGCCGTTTGTCACTGTTCACTCTGTCCAGCTCTTGCTGCCACGTTCCTATGCATAGCCACGCCACCCGTGCAGATGACGCAGGTTGCTGATGCTATCTGTCTCAGCTGCAGCTGGTGATGCCAGCCAGCACTTGATTTTGCAGTCTGCTGCACTGTGCCCTGCATCATGGTTCTTTGCTCCAGCAGAGGAACATGCTGACAAGCGCGTTCCGGTCCCCAGCAGGGGCCATTCCAGCAGCCGCTGACGTTGCTCCTGTGTGCAGGGACTCCAATGCGCCGTTCAGTCTGGCTCCACCAGAGTCACCCGCTACAGTTACCCACGGCGATGGCGTAACCCAGACCCCCTTCTCACAGCAGGTACGGCTGCAAACAGCCCTACTAGCCTTCTCCGGCCCAGGAACACCCAAACACTGCCATCCCTTTCTCTCACACAGCCGCATGTTCCATCCTGCACCCGCACAGCCCCTTTGATGCCCTGCCACTCCATGCATGCCACACGGAACAAGGTTGACCCATGCCTCAGTCGTGGTCTGGTGTATCATTGTCCACTGTACGATGCATCCCACACTCTACTCTTGCAAGCATCAGGATGCGATTCAGAGTGCCGCCTCGGCTGGTTGCACAGCTCCTGCGTGTCCCCCGGCTCAGCCTGATCAACAAACCAAGCACCATCATCACCCCACAGCCACAAGTGTGCAAAGCCGGTGTCTTTGCAGATGTCTCCCATGCTGGCAGGACAGCCGATGAGCGCTGCCTCCGCCGAGTCCGGGTACATGAGCTCCAGCCCCGCGATGCACGCCCGCACTTACCCCATGCAACGATTCGCAACGGTGCCGCCGCAAGCCTCCGGGTCGCTCCCGCCCGGCTACGGCCCTGTGCGGATCGTCTACGCGCCCTCCCACATGCCGATGCATGCGCCGATGCAACCCCCCATGGTCCGCCTGCCCTCTTCCAGCGCGACATCATCCTCTCCGCAGCACTCCTTCCCCGCCACCTACTTTGTTCAACCGATGGGCACTTCCCCTCCGCCGCCGTACGGCGGCATCGCGGGGCATTCAGGCTCCCTCTCTTCCATGGTGTCCGCCGACGGGCAGCAGCCCCTTGCGCCGTTCCCCTATGCACCGCCACCCAACGGCCTTGTGCAGGCGCCGGCGGAAGCAGCGCCGCCAATGGCCGTCTCCCCCGGCCTTGCATGCATGCATGATGTGCCGCCTCCGGCCTTCCTGCGGAGCTCCACGCATGGTGCCATCGGCGAGGACGCGATTGCCAACTCGTCTGATGAGGAGCACACGCACACATTCCTGCACGGTGACGGCGACGCGGCGTGCGGCATCGAGCCAGCGGCTGGCGGTAAGCGTATCGGTGGTGGTGCGGCTACGATTGCTGCCGCGGCGTCGACGCCACGGCCTTCGTCGGAGCGCAACCCGTGGGCGCCCGCGGCGTGCGGCAATGCAGAGCTCTTGGTGAGCAACCCCGTGTTTGATAGCGCTCCACTGGAGGCGTTGGGGTGCGGCATCGCGGACGGCGACGCACACATGTGCGGCAGCTCCAAGGAGGACTCCGCGTGCGGCATGACGGACGTCGCGGCGTCATCGTGCGATGAGGGAGGGCACTACTTTTCACTAGGTGGTGTGCCGGACGGCGCAGCCGATCCTGCCGCGGGGCCCTCGCGCGAAGACAGCCCGGGGCATTCGCAACTGGATGACGCGATCGGCTCGCTTCTGGAAGCCTCTTTCACTGAAGGATTCGGGTAAGCCCACCGCCTATGCCGCGTTCGCTGCTCCCAATGCGCTTCCGGGCTTGGGGTAGAGCTGTAGCTGTTGTGCTGTAAGTCGGTGCCAATGCATGGTGTAGCGACATGTGGTGGTAATCAGCGCGGAGTTTTTGGGCTCTTGACGCGGTCGAGGCATGAACCCGATTGAGACCCCGAAATGCAAGAGCACGTATTGAGCTGTGTGGTGCGTGCAGGGATACTGTGGCGCAGGTGACGAGGACCATGACGCGCGTTGGCTGCTGCCTGGTCCAGTGGCACCACATGCTGGAGACGGCGCCGTAGGCGACGGTGGATGGGAGCGCTGCAGTGATGCGAGCGCTCCAGGTCATGAGGCCAGCGCGTGCTCTTCCTGCTCGACAGGTCTGCAGCTGTTGGTTTGAGGTCGTCTGGTCTGTTGCGGCAGGCAGCTGGAGCCCGGCCTTGGCCCTGTGTGGCTCTCGCTGATGCTGCATGTGCAATTCACACTGGACGAGGCTGGAGGCTGGGGAGGTTGTGTGTGGGCAGTGGGGACACATGCGTGAGTGCGGATGTGTCTGGGTGGGTTGAGACGGCGTGCCCTCCGGAGTGGGGGGGCGGGCCTGCGGCAGATGGTGATGATGGAGCAGACTCTGCTACACGGTGAGAGCCTTGTGTTGGTGAATAAGCTGCGCGTGGCGGTTGAGTGTCAGCGGTCAGCGCAAACTAGTGGTTGCCCAGGCGGGAGGGGGGGGTGGGGGCCACGAGGCCGCCACCTGCCGGGCCGATTGTGAGACCAGAGCGGGTGTGTGTGCATTTCCGAGGTGTTGTGTTGGGCTGAGCGGAGTGTTTTGCGGGTGGGCTGGGGGGCCTTATGCTGGCGCCGCCGCAGCGCGCTGATCAGGGGGCGTCAGCGCGCGCGGCGGCAGCCATTTTTTGGCGCCTGAGGCCATGGCAGGCGCGTCTAGCAGAGGCCTGGGGTGGGAAGTTGTATGAGCCGTGCCCTGTAGAAGCCGTTTTGTTGTGTGAGAAGAGAGCTGTTGAGGCTGCGAGCCCTTGAGCGGCTACAGAGCCGCCACGGGCGCAGGCGGTGGTATCGGGTTGTGTTAGGCTGGGCGGTGTTGGCGCCCGCTGTGCTCGCAGGGCTGACACCGCCGTGCACCATGCCCGTCCGCCGCTTGCCGGTGCCGCGAGGGGCATTGTGGCAGTGGAGGAGCTGTGTGATTCGGCGGGCCGCTGAGGCGCTGTGTGAGGTACATGTATGGCGGAAGGTGGAGTGGGCACCGTGCGCATGCGCACGGGAGACGGCGGCGTTGCGGAGCGAGTCAGCCGTGAGGCCCTGGTAAGGTCGGGACGTGTTACCCTGTCGCGGTGGCGACGTGTGAGTGTGTGTATCAAGAGTGGTGGCTGACCGCGAAGGGCTGAGCGGCAGATCACCGCAGTGGTCCCTGTGCTGTGGCCAGGTCCGCACGGCCCGTGTACAGAGACCGGCAGCCCCGCAGGAGGAGAGTGTATGTGTGAGGGAAGCAGCAGAAAGAGCAGCGCCTGCTGTTCGAATTATGGGACTGGGTCTGCGGCATGGCTGCGGTGCGAGGGGTGCCCTCCGGCTGGAGGTGCCTCGCACGTAGTACACAATGTTGACACCTGGAGCTGAGTAATGTCGCACTTGACGCCTGCCTGTGCTTGCCTGTCCCATGCGGAATGCTGTTGCACGGGTCAATATCTGCGTCTGGGGACCAGACTGCATCAGTACCACCCCACATGTATTTTAAGGTCGTGTGCCAGATCGCGATACGAATATCCAGAAGCAGGGGCGTTACGAAGAACTGTCAGGGCTCTCAGCAGTTTGGTCTTGGAAATCCTGTGGTAGGGTGGAGGCAGTCAGCTCAGATGGTGGCCGCAACAAAGAGGGGCCAGTTTTGCACCGAACAAATCAGTTGGCGTGCAAATAAATAGTGCGTAACATGTGTTCCTGTGATGAAGGGTGCATGCACGTCGCTGCACAATATTCTATCCATTCTGGGTGTTCAGAGCAATGATCACGTCCAGAGCATTTATGGCTACTTTTAGTCTGAATTTTATTTCAATCTGGACATTTCTAATCTGAATTTTCAACACCGGTGGCCTGTTGTAGTGTAGCAAACCCGCCACATGTACAGAGCAAGTCCGAGCCCAGCAAAACCGTGGATCACTGCCTGCAGCCTTTCCCATGATGGCCGAATCACAGCATGTTGGTGGCGAACAGAAGATTGGGAAACACTGGAGTTCAGGCGGATGATCGTGGATCAGGCATGGGACGGCTGTATGGTTGGTTTGTGAGAGGTTTGGTACCTTGACCCCTTAAAAACAACACCAATCAGCTTCAACAGTGGCCACCGCATGGATCTGCAATTGTATGTCCACACTGCAGAGGCAATGCTTGATTCCATCCTACACAACAAGCCAGCAGGACATGTCCGGGCTGCACAGGCGAAGCATGCTTCTCTGACAACATTTTCTAATGTTCAATGGCGTCTGCACCTGTGAAGATGACACTGAACATGCCTACATGGCTTGTGCTTCGTCCCGCAAAATAACTGCCTTTCATTGGTTGCAGAGGATATGTGTTTGCAGCTAGCAGTATTATGTGCACACGGGCACACTGTACACAAGCTGCACATTCATTCAAGCATGTTGCAAATTTGCATGCATATTGAGACAGGGCGCTGAAGCATAGATCAGATGTGTGCACTGGTGTGCCCCATGGTGGCAACCACACAGGAGACCATCCAATGCCATTCTCAGCCAGGGACGCTCATACCCGTTGCCAGAACAACACATGGATTTCATATGTCCTAAGCAGGTCCTGTGCAACTGCTCCAGCAGCTGTACATGCTCTGAGAATGGAGGATCTGGCAGTTGCCATGTACCCATGTACAGTGTACATGGGTACATGGCAGCTTCCTGGTCCTGGTAAACCCCTCTTTATTTTCTTAATACTGCTCTTTGACCACAGCTCCCCATGTGGTACCAGCCTGTGTGATCTGGTCAGCTGCTGATGCGCAGGCAGTCTACCAGGGAGCCCATCGGCCCTCGGAGATGCTTCTGTTCATCAAGGGAGGCTACTACGAGGCTACTATGTGCATGGCATCCTCGATGACTAATCCTGCCAATATGGCTATTTTGGGTCACTCCAGGTGTCAGTTGGCATCCAGTCTGCACCTTTCACTGACTGTCACGCCCACCTCCCAAATGTTCTCCAGCTGCACAACCAGCCACTTGTTGTGCTGCAGATGCATGTGACACTCCCGAGGGGCAATGCACCTGCGCCGGTCGGCAGCAGCGAAATCAGATTAGCATCGCGTGTTGTCCGGCATTGTGGACGTTGCCGTTTCTGCGCTCTGTACTGCGTGGTCCACTTCCAAGAGGGAGGCAACCAGTGTCAAGGAGTGAGAATGAGGCGGGGGAGCGGGTGGCGGTTCCGGGGCCTGGCGAGATCTCCCGGGCAGTGCCGCAGTCGTTGCAGTCATTCACTCAAACTGTTCTTAGCAAGAGGGCCAGCGGCTGCATTTCATTCGGGCCCTTCGTGCAGGAGATGCACGTGGAGTCCGTGTCGCACGGGGGCTGCGCGAGCGCCCCGGTCCCCATGCTGACGTGGCAGATTCCAGAGACTTCTACGCCGACATTGAGGCCGTAAGAGTATGCTGCCCCCCCATGCATGTGCAAGGCGGCCGTGTGTAATGGCGCCGCCTTTCCCCTCCCCCCAAAATCATTCGACGGCCGGGGCAAACAAATCCGTCGCCACGCGGATTTGTCGAGGATACCCATGGCGGAGCACAGCTGCGCAAGGCTGCAGGTGATTGAATGCGGGAGAAAGATTGCAACCGCACGACCGTCGTCAGCAGTATCTCTTTCGAGTACGCCATTGTTGGAGGTGTGACATGGCTTGTTCACACAGTCGTGAAAAAACCACCGGAGAAGCAATTTTGCGAGGAATTCACCTTCGAAATCTGCGATATGCGGAAAATTAGCATATTTTTAGATCAGCAGTGCTGTATGCACGCCAGTCGTTCGTGTCCTGCATGTTTTTCCGCAGTCCCTGGCTTGTGAACTCGTCGACGCTCCTTACGCGCGAGCTCACAGCCTCATCTTCGCTTCGCAGAGAATATATATCCGCTGTATTTCCGCTAAATTGAGATAGTGGTCTCATGTCCTCAAAGCGAGAGTCAGCGAGGCTTAGCAAAGGTGCGTACGCTGAGCCGAAGGAAGACGAGTTCTCCGGAAACAGCTCCGATGGCGACGAAGACAGCCACGACACTAATCAAACCGTACGGTTCTCACCTCTCTACAAGCTTTGCCCACCCATCTCATTCGGTCCGTGTCTGTTGCCAGCATTGCTGGTCAGACGCACCTATAGCCACGGCAGAATTTTCTCCCACACTGGTCCGGCTAGACTGGTTTCGTGTCCTTAGGATTGCAAAGGCCGGTATGCGTGCTTCGATGTGGCTGGAATACGCAGATTTGGCCTTTGTTAACAACGATGGCCTGACAGCCGCACCATGCATGCAGCGGGACGACACCTGCTTCATCTGTGGAAAGGGAGTCGTCGGAGGTGACGAAGACACGCCATGCACTTATGTCAAGCACACGTTCCAGTGCTCCCACATGGCGCATGTGTCATGCGTGCAAGCTTCAACCCCGTGCGTTCCCTGCCTCAGGCGATGCCGAGCCAGAGTGCCATCTCTGCCGCTACGGTCTGACCTTGCAAGCACCTCCAGAGCCTCCTCCATCATCGAGTGGGTCAAGCAGCATGTTGATCAAGGTCACAGGACCTCCTGTGCTTGCCTCCATGTTGCCCACAGCAATCACATTCTGGCCACTGCTTGATGGGCATCCAGGGTGGGGATGGGCTCTTTTGGCACAGGCAGCCTCTCTGGTCCTAGTCACTGCACACACAATTCCGGGATGCGTACGTCGAGCATGCCTGAGCAGCGTCACCCCCGACTCGCCGATTCGGTTGCCCTACGGGCTCTGGAGAGCTGGGAGCAAGGTTAACAGCCCGCCTTTCACTTTGCAGAGACTGGCAGCGCACCTGGGGCTGGACATGCTCCGTGTGCAGTGTCTACGAGGATATCGAACGCATAGAGAAGATCCTGAGCGTGCGGTACGTGCCGGAAGTTCTGGATGGCAGCTCAGAGGGGGCTGATGCTGCTGGAGCCGGTGCCGCAGAGGGTGGCGCCGCGGACAGTGGAGCCGGTGCCGCGAAGGATGGCGCCGCGGACAGTGGAGCCGGTGCCGCGAAGGGTGGAGCCGGTGCCGCGGAGGGTGGCGCCACCAACAGTGGAGCCGGTGCCGCGAAGGGTGGCGCCGCGGACACTGGAGCCGGTGCCGCGAAGGGTGGAGCCGCGGACACTGGAGCCGGTGCCGCGAAGGGTGGAGCCGGTGCCGCGGAGGGTGGCGCCGCGGACACTGGAGCCGGTGCCGCGAAGGGTGGTGCCGGTGCCGCGGAGGGTGGCTCCTCTGCCGGGGCCGCAGCCGCATCCAGTAGCGGCGCAGCAGGGGGCTCCTCCTCCGCAGCCGCAGCGGCGGCGTCCTCAAAGCCGCGACAGCAGTCAGCGCAGCAGGCACTGGAGTTCCACGTGAAGATCTCAGACATGGCGTACGTGCACGCGCTGTGGATCCCAGAGGCGACGCTGCTCTCCGCGATCAAGTTCATGACGGCGATCAAGACGAAGTACCGCAACTTCATGCAACGCCTCGAGCTCACAGGCGGCGTGGAGGCGCTGGCGGAGGCGGACGAGTCCAATGGACTGGAGCACGGTGTCAGCCCGGACTGGGTCGTCGCGGAGAGGGTCATTGCCTTTGACGAGAGCGACGGTGCGCCGAAGCCCCATGCAGTGCACACCGCCGAGCCCTGGTGGATGTTACGGGCCACCGAGCCCTGGTGGATGTTACCTTCAGCAAGCACGTGGTGTTAGGCGCGCGGCATGGCTGGTGTACACACTCGTGGCGTGTCCCACTTTGTGCAGCCACGGTGGGCAGTCCGGGTGCTGCGCTGTAACTGTGCGTTGGGGACGTAATCGTCCCGCGGGCGCGCAGCGTCCGGGGTGGGTTGCGCCTGCCACGGAGCATGCTCCGGTGAATGAGGACAGCGAGGTGCCGCCACAACTGCACGGCAGGGCTGTGGTGTGTTGCGTGGCATTTATGTCTGCGCCAAGGTCGAGGTGGCACCGGAGACACGCTTCTTTCTTTTCTTCTGCTGTTTTCTTTTTGATGTGTGAACAGAGCTCGTGAGATGTGGGGGTGGTGCAGGGACGGCGCTGGTAAAGTGGAAGGGACTCGACTATGATGAATGCACGTGGGAGGAGCCGGAGGATATCATTCAGCTGGAGCTGACCGGCCTCGTGGACGAGTTCAAGGCTCTGCCATCGGCGGAGGAGGCGGCGGAGGATCTGCGGGCGGCAACCAAGGCGCTCAAGCGCAGCGGCGGAAGCCGGGGGGACGCGCGCACGTTCTCCGAGACGCCGGACTGCCTGCAGGGCGGGGAGCTGCACTCGTACCAGCTCGACGGCCTCAACTGGATGCTGCTGCGGCACCGGCGGGGCCAGAACATGATCCTCGCCGACGAGATGGGCCTCGGCAAGACGGTGCAGACGATCGCGATGATCGCGAGCCTGCGGTGCGGCCCCGGCCGCATGCATGCTCCTCCCCCACATGCGCGCGCGTTGTGTGGCTGACTGTGTGGTCTTGTCTCGGGCACAGGAGGTCGTTCGTGCCCACGAGAGGGCTGGTGCGGCGCTGCCGGGCGGGGCTGTGAACCCAGGCAGACTCCTGAGTTTGATGGCCCGATGGGCTGCATGCATTTGGTCACCCGAAGGGGTTTGAAACTTGGAGTTTGGCGGCCCGATGCATGGTCGGTTGCAGGCGTGGGGCTGCCGGAGTCCCATCGCCTGATCCGTGTCCTGTGTCATCTTTCCACTCTTGTCAAGCCCACGGACGCGCCTGTAGCACTCGATCAAGAACGGGCGGCCGTGTGGTCGCGAGCTGCATTCCCCTGTGGAGGCATTCCTCCTGTGGAGGAGTGTCTGTGCGTGTCCCCTTGTGCCGTGCTACACAGCCGCTGGCCTGCACACACCGATCGCCCACCCTTCCACAGCATCTCCGTACTGCCGTGCCGCCGATCGCGGAGCACCGCGCTTACCCACATGCGAACAACAGCAGTGCCAGGCTCGTGCCTGTTACATGCCGTGGCAGTGTCCGTGCCCTCTGTGGCCCGCACCCCAGGTCACGGCTGGGGGCGTGCAGAGAGCAGGGCGTTCCGGAGGCGCACCTCATCGTCGTCCCGCTGTCCACGCTGCCGAACTGGGAGCGGGAGCTCGCCAAGTGGGCGCCGCAGCTGTACGTCGTCGTCATCAAGGGTAACGCCTCGGCGCGCGCGACCGCCAAGAAGTACGACTGCTACATGCCGGAGGACCCCGCGGCCGCCGCCGGCAAGAAGCGGCCGCGGCCGCCCCGACGCCGCTTCAGCGTCACGCTCGCGACTTACGAAACTGTCATCCAGGTGCCCGCCCCTCTCCCCCCCTCTCCCCACGGGATCGTAACAGCCACTTCAGCCGCACCCCTGCCCCGGCCGTCCGCCTGCGTGTGCTTGTGTGAGGTGCATGCGTCCTCCGATGTCTGCCACTCCAACCGCACTGCCGAGGTCCTCTCTGCCCGGAGGCCCGATGCACCTCCGGCCCGGGACGCCGCACGCTCTGGCGTAGCATGGCCCCTCCGGACTCACCTCGCCAGGTGTAGCCTTTCGGGTTTCCGAGGTTGACTTGGTTGCTGCTGACCTCGACGAACGTTCGCCTTCAGTGTTTCGATGCCTTGCCACTCCTGAGGCTCCCATGACTGTCTGTCTGCACAACACTTGTCTGTCCATTAAGCCTGCGCGGAGAGTTGGACTCCGGAGGGCCCTTCCTCATGGGCGGCATGGCAACGCCCATACACAGAGCGTTCCGCCGCCAGCGGCAGCTGATAGGCCAGTTCGGCAAGCAACAGATGCAGTGCGGGGCACTGAGGTAGACGCTTACTCTCCAACGGCGCTTCGTTGGGTGTTGCGCCGTTCCGTGGCGAAGGTCCATGCAAGTGGAGTCGCCACGCGTGCACGGCGGCTGGTGGGTGCAGGAGATTTCGTTTGTCAAGTCGTTCCAGTGGTGCACAGTGACCGTGGACGAGGGCCACCGGCTCAAGAACGCCCAGAGCCGCCTGTACGCGGCGCTGGACCAGCTGCGAGCAACGAGCCGCGTGCTGCTCACCGGCACGCCCCTCCAGAATAACCTCGCCGAGCTGTTCCACCTGATGCACTTCATCGAGCCGGGCAAGTTCCCCGACCTCGTGGCGTTCACGAAGGAGTACGCGGACCTGTCGACGGACTCGCAGGTGAAGAAGCTGCACGGCATGCTGGCGGACCACCTGCTGAGGCGCGTGAAGCGCGACGTGCTGACCCAGCTGCCGCCGAAGCGCGAGCAGCTCGTGCGCGTCGAGCTGTCGGAGCAGCAGCGCACGTTCTACAAGCAGATCCTCGTGCGCCAGTTCCCGGCGCTCGCGGGGGGGGCGAGCACGGGCGCCGGGGCGCTCAAGAACGTGATGATGGAGCTGCGCAAGTGCTGCAACCACCCGCTGCTGTTTGCAGAGGAGGGCGAGATCGCGGCCGCGGCCGCCGCGACGACGGAGGAGGTTGTCCGCGCGTCCGGCAAGCTCGACCTGCTGGATCGCATGATGCCGCACTTCAAGGAGCAGGTGCGCCCCTGATGTCGAATGCCTCGCCTGGCTGCCGCGCTCTCGGACCCCCCCCCTCCCCCACCCCCTCGAGGGGCATGGGGGGCTGCCCTGTTGTGCTATTGCAGCGTCGCACTGTGGCTCCAGCACAATTCCACTCACGCGGAGCCGATGGAGGGGTCGCAGCTGAGAACGGCCGACGGAATCGTAACCCCCAGTCTTTAACTGCACGCCTGCTCGGCGGGGCAGACAGCATCACACGGCGCCACCACTGTGTGCTGTGCTTGCCGGCGTGGCGCGCGTCGGGCCAGAGCGCTGGCGCGCATGCATGGGGATTGCCGCCGGCCGCCGACGATGGTTCGGGCTCCGATGGTGCCGCTGTGACCGGTGCGCTGGGTGCAGGGCAACCGGCTGCTCATCTACAGCCAGTTCACGCGCACGCTGGACATCCTGCAAGTGTGGCTCGCGAAGCGTGGCTGGATGTTTGAGCGGCTCGACGGCAGCATCAAGTCTTCCGAGCGCCAGGTGCGACTCCCCGTGCAACGGCGTGCGGCTTCCTTGCACGCCTGACTGGGCCACTGCCTTCCCATCGTGGTCCGGTGGCCTGTGGGAGAGCCAGCATGTGTCCCTGCGGAGTCGCTGCAGCACGCCTGGTCGGGCTCACGGCCGCTCGCGCCAGCGGCTCCTCATCACCCGGCGCGCCCCCGCCTGGCCGCCCTCTTGCGCCCGCCCCCGCCTGGCCGCCCTCTTGCGCGCGCCCCCGCCTGGCCGCGCCGCACGGGCCGCCCTCTTGCGCCCGCCCGCATCTGCGATCCAGTCCCCTCGTCCCCACCACGTGGCGGGGGGCGGCAGCACAGCCGCAACACCGGGGCGCCGTCGCGGTACCGGGGGCGGCCTCTCAGTGCGGCTGCGTGTGCAGGCGCGGATCGACCGGTTCAACTCGGCCGCGCAGGACTCGTCGTGGGTGTTCCTGCTGTCGACGCGTGCCGGCGGCGTCGGCATCAACCTCGCGACCGCCGACACCGTCGTCATCTTTGACAGCGACTGGAATCCCCACAACGACATCCAGGCCCAGGCCCGCGCCCACCGCCTCGGACAGCTCAAGCCCGTGTTCACGTTCAGGTCAGCCCTCCCTCCCCATCCAGCAGCGGCCCCCTGCATGTCTCTCTGAAGCAGTGCTCTAGGTGTCACCTGCGTGGAGGCGCGCGTGAGAGCGCCGCGCGGGTGCAGGTTTGTGACGAGGGGTACGGTGGAGGAGCGCATCATGCAGCGCACGAAGGAGAAACGGGCACTCGAGACCGTCGTCATCGGACGCCAGGACCTCCGCCAGCAGGTGCGCCCCCCCTCCACCCCTGCACGCGCCCCAGCCGCACTGTCACCCACCGCTGCTGCCTCTGCTGCCTGCAGGGGACCTCGTGGCGTTGCACGCGTAGATGCTGCCCTCCGCTAGCGTGTGTGGGCGCCATGCTGTGCCGCTGTGACTGGGCTGTACCATGGAGAGGCCTTGCCGGTCTGTGGGGTCTGGTGAGCAGGAGGGATGTGCCGGTGCAGGATCTGGACGACATCTTGCGCCACGGCGCGGAGGAGCTGTTTGCGGAGGACAACGCGGACGAGACGGCGCAGGAGGCGCTCAAGCGGAAGCGCATCATGTACGACGACGGCGCGCTCTCTGCCCTCCTTGATCGGGAGGCGCGTCTGAAGGAGGCCGAGGCCGACGAGGAGGCCGGAGGGGGCTTCATGGACGACTTCAAGGTGCGCCTGTCAACGTGTGCGGTGTGCTGCTGTGAGCGGCAGCACACGGCACGTCTTTGGTGATCTCCTGTTCGCGTGCCTTCAAAGGGTTTCCGTCGGTAGTTGGTGTGCCTGGTAGCCGGCAGAGCCGTTGCATCTGGCTGCACCCCCCTCTGGTGGCCAGTTTGGGAGACTCGGTGGTCGACGGAGGTCGGATGTGCAGGTTGCGAACTTTGAGCTGACAGAGGAGGAGGCTGCGGCGCTGGAGAGCGAGCAGGCCGAGGCGACGGCGGTGGCGGAGGAGGCGGCGTCGCAGCGTTCGCGAGCGGCCGGAGCCAAGTTCTGGGACACGCTGCTGAAGGCGCAGCACGCGACGGTGGCTGCGGAGGAGGTGGAGCAGCTCGGGCGGGGCCGCCGCAGCCGCCGCGCGATCAACTACGCGGAGGATGTGGAGATGGGGCGCGGCGGGGACGCCGGGGCAGGCACGTCGCGTGCGGCGGCGGGGGGGGGGCGCAAGCGCGGCCGGGACGACGAGTACCGGCCAGAAGAGGAGGAGGAGGAAGAGGAGGAGGACGTGGACATGGGGGAGGCCGGATCCGACCCGATGCTGCTGCGGCCAGGGGAGAAGCCGCGGGGGCCAGCGGCGGAGAAGCGGGGCCTGGATGGCAACGGCGCTGTGTACCGCGGCGTACCGGGGGACGAGTCGTTCAAAGTGTGTGGCCTAGACAGCAAGCAGCGCGCGGACTTCCTGCGGGCAGTGACCCGCGTCGGGCTGCCGCTGGGAGAGGATGGGCTGATGGACTTTGGTGCGCCTCGAGGCTACCCCGCTCCCTGCGTCGCAGAGACTAGCGTCACCCCATGCAACCCATGAGCATGGCGGGAGGGCATGGGAAGTTGGGCTGCATCTCGGGTCGACTGGTGGCTGCGTGATGCCGCTCTTGTGTGCGCAACGCCCGTCTCTCGCATCGAGCGACGGCTTGCACATCCTCAATCTGAGCGACACTGTACAGCCACCTTTGAGCATCCGCACACAAGCCAACTGGGCTCCCTGCAGGCTCAGACGAGCTGCCAGGGGCCGTTGCCAAGTTGACACGGCACACCTGTGTGTGCGCTGGATGTGGTTCACTGTGCCTCATCACTACCTGTTTCACAGCATGATTGCTGCTCCGACACGATCGTCTGCATCCGACTCTAGCCCACCTGACGCCTGCCGCAGCATTCTGGCCTTTCCGCTGCATCAACGCGGCGTGGGCCCGACGGCACCTCGCACGGGAGCAGCACTCGCACGTGCGACCTCGGTGCGCATCCCCCCCCGGGTGTGGAGTTGGCCCTTGTGTAGCGGTGGCTCGGGTGCGGTGCACGAGATGGGACGGAGGAGTGACGGAGGGGCGGCGTGCAGGTGCGCTCGCGGCGCATGCCATCCGCACAAGCTCCGCGCTCGACGCGAGCCACGACAGCGCGCTGCGCACCTACGGCGGCGTCTTCCTCGAGTTCCTAGAGGCCGCCGCGACGGCGCGTGGCCGAGCCGTGGTGCTGCCGCACACCGCGAAGGCCGTCGACCGCTCCGTCATGCTCTTCGACGTGTCGCCGACCGCGGTCATGAAGGTCGCGGCCGTCATGCACTTTGTGCGCCTGAAGCTCGCGCGGCATGGCGCCGCGCTGCTGCAGCAGCCGCCGACCCCGGCGGCCGCGGACGGGGCGGACCGCTTCCTTGTCCACGGCGGCGCCAATACTGACGTCGCCTGGCTCCGGAAGTACGGCTCGGTGCGCTTCCGCCGCTGCGCTGCCCTGTCCTTGCGACGATGCCTGGCTGGTGTGGTCGGGGCTACCATGCGTGCGCATCCGCTGGCGGGTATGGTGTAGCTGTATTGTGCCCTGGCGGCACATGATCGGGGAGGGGCGGTGGTGATGCTGCAGGCCAAGGGAGACGCCAAGCGGTGGACGACGGACGATGACGTCAACCTGCTCGTCAACGTCCTGGAGTTTGGGCTGAATATGTGGCCGGACGTGCGGGAGCATGTGAGTGGGAGCGTGCGAGCGCATATGCGGGCAAACCTGAACTTCCCGGTGGACTACGATGCGCCGCCGCTGCCACCGCCCGCGACCGGCGCCGGGGATGATGCCGCCGGGGAGGCTGCACGGGATGGCGGCGCCGCCTCTGGGGCCGGAGAGGTGGTGCAGGCGAGCGCAAGTGGTGCTGCGAAAGCTGGTGGCGAGAATGCAACATCTACGGGGGATGGGCCAGGCGTTGCTGCTGCGCCGGCTGCTGCGCCGGCAGGGGGGGCTGGGGAAGCCACGGCGGGCGCCAGTACAGGCGGCTCTGGCGGCTTACAAGCGGAGCCTCTCGCAGCGGCCGGGGGCGGAGCCGCCGAGGCCACGGCCGGCGCAAGCGGTGAGGAGCCGATGGGGGCCGCAAGAGGTGGCGGTGACGCCGCGCAGCGGCAGAATGGCACCGCGACGCCGCCCGGAGCGGCCACGGCGGCCGGGGCCGCAGCGAGCAGCTGTAGTGGTGGCACCGTGCAGACCCCAGCCGGGGACGCCGTGGCTGCGCCGGTTGCGGCTGTGCCGGCCGCTGCCGTGCCGGCCGCTGCCGTGCCGGCCGCTGCCGTGCCGGCCGTGGCTG
>JAUMHO010000011.1:1237803-1260117 GCA_032360965.1 Ulva armoricana
CACACCTAGCGTGCGGCATGCATGCACGAACGACGTGTCATACCCCCGGGTTATCGCGGAGCGGGAACCCCACCAATTCGAGACAACCTGGGCGCGCAACAGCGCGCACCTGAGTCTTTCAGCAGCAGTCGACGCTCAAAAAGCAGGCAGTAAATCTCCTGCGGTTGCTGATGCTTGACGTATGCGGAGTCTACCTAATTATGGGGAGCGAATTTTATGGCAGCAGCGTGTGCTGTATATGTATCTTAAGGGTCTTTTCATTCTCACCAATCAGCAGTCAGGTAAGCGCTCATCTACGTCGAACGCAGATACATATGTACGTCGAACGTAGATAGATCTACGAGGAAGTGCCGGAGTGTGTGGCTGCAAGTGACGGCCTGCCCAGATATGAGAGATACGTATATATTCTCTGGCGGTGCCAACAGCCGCGAGCCCCTTTGATGAACGTAGCGATTGCAAGAACGAGACGATGGGGCTAGTCTTCGCAGAGGTGCACTGGACGCTGGGTTCGAGCATTCGTGGAACTGTACATACGTAGATCACCCGCTTTTACTACGTACAGGCGCAGTTGTTCACAGGACCGGATCTGCGGAGCGCCATTCGTGCACGTGTGGCCCCCGCGACAGTCGCTGCGTCACCATCACACGGCAGTGCGCTGCCTTCTCAGAAATAATAGATTTGGCGTGATGCCCGACTCCTTTTCGTGTATATGTAAAGGCCGGCGCGGTTCACGGCCTATGTAAAGGCCGGCGCGGCAGCCACACACTAAGGGCACCACAGCTGGCGATCACATCATTCATGCTTCCAGGTTTTGACCTGTGCGCACGCTCTGTGTGCTGCATCCTCTGCAGCTTGCAAATTTGCCCTACACGATCCCCCTCCCAAATCTGAAAGGTCCATGCACATACTGACACTAGCCGCCTCGTGTGTTGGTCACAAACAGTTGTTTGGAGTGATGCTGTTCACTGGTCATCATTTACGGCCTGTGCGGAGCAAATGCGGAGATGATAGGCCCACAGGTCATCATAAGTACATACGGGTCTGCGGTGCACGGTGGCTGACACAGTGTCCGCCCCCCTCCTGCGTGCAACACAAACACGAGAACTCAATCTTCACACATGCACAGGCGCCAGCAGGCGAGGTTCACGCCACGTGGCGACTTTGGTTCCTGAAGTGTCAGTGTTTACCGGACGGAGGCTGCCATAGGAGAGACAGCCGCGAAAGGCACGCCACTGCTGGTCGCGGCTGGCAGCGCCACACCGCCGGCCCCTGTCAGGCCAGGCCCGGTGGAAGCGCTGGCAGCTGCTGCGTGGTCAGCAGCAGTCTGTGGCAGTCATGTGGCCGGCGGCTGGGGCCGGGGCCCTTCTACAGTCTAGCTGCCACTAGGAGGGTCTCTCCGGGAAGCCGACCTCAGCAGCGACAGACAGCAGTGTTGGAAAATCATGGCATTTTGATAGAGAAATTTGTGATTTGTCAGATTTAATTTTGGGGGCAAGCCCCTGGAAAATTACCACGACCGCCCATCACTGATAGACACACGCAAGCGGTGAAACCCAACCGTGGAGCGCCAGCCCCGATCACACAGCGCTAGGCTCCGCACTGCAGTCATCACACCGCCTTGACAAGCCACCCGCGTCCGTACCAAGTACTGCCGACGCGTGCATGGCATCCATGCACTGTGTGTCGTTCTATGCCGGCGCCTGCATGTTGCGCGCGCCCTCCCATTCGTACATCTCTCTCTTCCACGCATGCCCAGTGCGGCGGGTCCCTCTGCATTCCCAGCAGAGCGCGGCAGCGGAGGTGCGGGGGTGGCCGCCGCCGCAGGGGCAGAGGGCAGGCGAGGGCCACGGCGGTCACAGGGTGTTGCGCTGCAGCCCGAACGCTTCGACGGCGTTCTTGGCGGTGCGCACGGCACCGCGGCCGGCGCGGATGTGCGGCTCGTCCTCCTCCACCGGCAGCACCGGCGCCTGGGTGCCGACGTCCAGCCGCTGGCACACGAGGTTCGCGGCAATGAGCCCCGTCACGTACGCCCGCTCCTGCACGCGTTCGTTGGCCGGGTCGGAGACCATGCCGTGGTGCACAGTCGCGTACGCTTTGCTTTTGTTCCCCTAAACTTGCGCCGACGGGATTGACTCTGTGTAGATCGATAGTGAATCAGTAAGGAGTGGGCTGGGGGGTTGCAGGGGGGGGGCGCAGCACGCGCAGCAGGGGCCAGGGGGGGCACCTGGGAGAGGCCGTTTGCGCCGTGGGGCACTCCCTTGACCCAGTCGCCGGCCATGAAGACGTTGGGGATGGACGTCGCCTGCTGCGGCCTGTGACGGTACGACCCTGGCGTGAAGTGCGTGACGGCCTTGGGGAAGCGCAGCACGGCATAGTCGTCGACCGAGGCGGCGCGGAAGGCAGGCTCGCAGGTGTCGAGGTTGGCCTTCACCTTGGCCACGATCGCCTCGTCGGACAGCGGCATGATGCTGTTGCTGTGGTAGAAGTCACTCGCGATGACCGTCTGCTCTGAGTGGCGGTACTCGTCCTGCACCCGGCACCGGCTACAGCCCCTGACGCTCTCCACATGCGCCTGGTGCGCGCTGTCGCCTGTCGACCGCCGCCATGGGACACTCCCCAAGGCACACGGCTCTGTGGTTTCTGTGGAGTGCGGGGCCCCCGAATGATCCTGAGTGGCGGACCCCACGGACGGCGCCAGAGCGCGGAGCTGTCCAGATCCCCGGTGTGAATGCGGTCCCGGTGTGAACGAATGACCCGACTGCGCCTCGCGATGGAGGAGCACGTACACCCCAGCAAATCAGAACTTCGTGGGGATCATTTGAAGGCATTTGCTCTCAAGAGGCAGGCCCAGCAGGAGGGCAGCGGGGTAGGGCGGCGCACGTGGAGGTCGTTCAGATTGAAGTATGTGGAGCCCATGTCGTCGTCAAAGCCGGCGAGCACGTTGGCAGGGAACTGCGTGGGAATGCGGCGGTCTAGCCAGAGGCGCGTCGAAACGACGTCGAGGCCCTGCAGGTTCATGATGCGCCGGAAGTCGACGCGGTCGCCGAGCGCCGGATTGGCCGACACGATCTTCTGCATGCCCGTCACGCCGACCGCAAATACGACCGCGTCGACGTCGCGTTCCAACCGCTCCCCCGTCTTGGTGTCCCTGCACACGTCCGAAGCCGTCCTGCCTCTGTGGGGAGTGGGCCGTGGGGGAGCGGGGTGTCTCAAGTCTGGTGGTCAGGGCGGAGCAACAGGGGCGACCGTGTCGGCGACCGTGCGCCGCTGTCGGCGGCAAGCGGATGCATCAGCAGGTACCGTCGCAGCTGCGGTAGTCACATGCTTGCAACGGGTTCTCGCAGTAGCATGTGGGGTACAGCGGTGGCATGCAGCATGCGCTGTTGGAGGGTTGTCCTTCTGGGGGTTGCGGGGGAGGAACGGCTGCGGCCGGACTGGTGGCTAGAGGCACGCAGTCAGTACGAAACTGTGAGTGGGCCGGCCTGCGGTGGATGTGGTGGTGGGGGGGTGCGCACCGGGCGATAACTTTGCGGACGAGGCCCTCGTCGTTGACCTCGAGGCTCTCGACGAGGCGCGAGCCGGTGATGCGACCGCTGCGCGCGCGGATGCGGTCCATCAGCGGTGCGAAGATCTTCTCGGCGACGCTGCCGCGGCACCAGCACACATCAAAGCTGTTCTGGTGCTGCAGGGCTGCACAAGCACACCACGCCCCGTCACCAGTCCGCGTCTCCAACTCGGGTTAAACACGCAAGCGACCCGGCGTGAGCAGTGACCCGAGGGGCTGGCAGGCAGTTGGTACTGCAGCGCCAATCGGCCGGTGCACTCGCTGATGTGGCAGCCATCGCGTGGACGCAGTGCCGGGCGCCCGGGCGAGCGCCGGGGTGCACCCCGGAAGGCTCGAGGAGCCCTGAGCGGCAGCGCACGAGACCAATTTTAACTATCAGTATGAACTTCGTCAAGCTCCTATAGCGCTTGTGCGTCGAGCCGTCCGGCAGGTCTTTAGTGAGGCGATCCATAGTCAACGACCCCCAAGTCAAGGCAGTGTCAAGCCGATCGATCCAGCATGCATCGATGCGGGTGGGCACGGCTCGGGCCGCAGCTGCGCGAGGCACCATGACTCAGCCGCCCGGTGCCGCAGCAACGCGCCGCTGCTGGCACCTGTGCTCCGGCAGGCGGCGCATCGGCAGGCAGGCACTCGGGTTGATCGACACGATCAGCACCGCGCGCCACGTCGGTCCCTGCCAAAGCATCCGGACGATGGGCTGCCCCGCGATATGGCAACACGGATCCAACACAGGTGTCCCAAGGCAGGGCCAACTGGTCGGCGGCAGCCCGACAGCTGCCGAGCCGACGTGGTGGACAGACACGCCGGCAAAGGGGCACAGGACGTGATTGGGCGCCATCGGCCGTAGCAGTCAGGGTTGGGAGGGTAGCATGGCTCAGTGAAGAGCGGTGTCATTACGGCTGGGCGCACCATAGAAGTAGAGGCAGCCCATGGTGGCACCGGCGGAGAGTGTCTCGGGGGGCGCAAAGAGGGCGACGAGGAGGGTCGGCTTGATGAAGCCCTCGTACATGCGCTTGCTGACTCCGTACTTGCGGAACATGTCGAGCGCCGAC
Source organism: Ulva armoricana (assembly GCA_032360965.1). NCBI lineage: Eukaryota > Viridiplantae > Chlorophyta > Ulvophyceae > Ulvales > Ulvaceae > Ulva > Ulva armoricana. Next base: position 1,242,421 of record JAUMHO010000011.1, read on the forward strand.
ATCGAGTCGTACGCCTCGTACGTCTCGGCCGTGCTCTCAAAGTCGAGACACGCAAACAGCCACGGGATCATCGTGAAGCGGTCTGCCAGCGATAGCGTCCTGCACGCAGGCCCCCCGCCATTCGTGCAGCTGAGGGGGGTGGGGCTGTGCGCGCAGGGGCGGTGCATCGAGCATGGGGCTTCCCGTGCGGAATCTGAACAGCGACCTGCTCGCGCATTGCCGGGGCACAGGCCTCCGGCGGTGTGGGAATGCATGGCAACAACAGTACTGCCGCCTTGCATGCGATTTGTCAGTACCCGAGGAGAGCTACCGGCAGCCGGCGACGTCCACATGCGCTGCCGTGTCGACCACGCACTGCCGTATATAGAGGTGCTGCTGGCATTGAGAGTAGACAGCATGCAAGCAGTGAGGAGGTGCCGTACCGGAAGAGGGGGTTGGTGTATACAAACTGGCCGAGGAGAGCAGGTAGCTGGTCTTCCTGGGAGAAGACTGGTGCAGATGTGCTCAGCCCCTCTGGTGTCCAGAACCCAGAGGTTGTGAACGGCGTGAAGGGGTTCTCGATGTCGAGCTCTTTGACGAGGTCGTAGATGTTCGGATACTGCAGTTAGACGTGGGTCACTGTTGTCGGCCCAGGAGGCCTGCCGTGGCAGTGAGCAGCAGTGCCCCCTGCTGCTTGGCCAGAGTGTGAACGCACCCGTCTTGACCCGGACACTGCTGGCGTTAATTGGGCGTGGAGTCAATGGGGTGTGATTGCGATGCATGGCGTACATGGCTCGCCGATGATTCGAAACAGCAAGTCAATCATAGCTGGCAATGCTCAGTGCCCGGAGCTCATACGTTTATTCGCCCTGCGTTGCAGCAGCCCGCGACGCGGCCAGTCCAAATATACGGCATGAGTGACATTGTAGGAGGGAATTATGTGATACTAAGGCAGCAATGGACATCGGGGCAATCGCACATGATACCAGAACCCCTTCATCCCAGCCTCGACTGGCTTTCCGTCTTTGGTGCGCCATCCCGCTGAAAGACCTCCAGGATTTTCTGCCGCATCCAACAGCTCCACATCATAGCCTGCAAACATTGTGTTACCCTGATAGCTTGCTTGGCGAATGCCGCAAGAGGCGACACCTTGTAGATGCCCGAAATGCACAACGATGCCCCTGCTCCCTAATCCAGACCAGGTCAGTTACATGAACAAACCTTGCTCAGCCAAGTGCTTGGTAGCCCCAAATCCTGCCCATCCAGCTCCAACAACCACCACCTTCTTGCGCGCGGAAGCGTTGGACTCGGCAGCGTGTGCGACCACAGAGACCCGACCATGCTTCCTGCAACGGGGAAATCTGACATGAGGCAGCGTCATGCAAGTGACTATCCACATAAATATGCAGGATGGAAGCTCGGCAAGGTGTATCTGTAATCGCCCCTCACCTGCACCTCAGCATGGAGAGCGTGGTCCGCACAGTACTGGTGCTCCTTGGCCGAGAGGCTTCAACCTGCGATGCAGCTGGCGCACGCGCCGACAGTAGGGATGACATGGCCACTCAGCTGTTACTGCTTTGTACCCAGTTAAGCCTGTGCTGGATGATAGAGTTCAATCCAACCGATAGTACACTTGTGTGGTGCAAGCCAGCATGACGGTGACACACTTTCGCGGTGATATTTCCGTACAAGCAGTATAAAACTTGCATTATGTTGCTACGTGCAGCTCAGGCTGCGTGCGCTGCCGTGTTTGCACTACACACGCAAGGAGTTCACCAACGCGAGCTGGTGCTGCGGACACGTGCATGCATGCCGACGTGAATTGATCAAAGGCTACTGCTGGGAGGAAACGTGACCAGAAACAGCTCATTCATCGTTCGCGTGATTACTACACAGGGCATATGGATGTCTTTGGGTCTCGTCAGCAGATGGCAAGTGTGCAACCACCTGAGCATGGCAACAGCTACAACATGCTCGAACTTGCACCTGTTCGCTTGACCAAACCATGCAGGAGAGCATAAATATACAGCTTTTGACCTGGCTGTGACTCTTGAGCTCAGTCCAGCAGAAAACTGGCGGTGCCTGGCCAGCTTTCACAACATTGTGTTCGGCAGGGTCGCAATGAGCGGAACTCGTCTCACTCGAAACAACCCACACTCCTGGTCAGAAAACAAGCGCCAAACTCTGTCACATCCTACTCATGTCGAAGAGCTCTCAATACCGCGGGGTACCCCTGCTGGCTTGACCTCCACATGACAAGGCCTCGCAAGCATGTGCACCGCGCATGCCCACTAATCAGCAACAGCTGCACCTCATAGACCTTTGAATCACTCGCAGGAAACATGGATCGCGTTCTCGGGGCCACAACCTCTTTGCATGACACCGGTCAACTTCCACCGTCACATGGTCAGCAGCGGCAGCGCCTCGTATGCCACACGCAGACTGGCCACACCAGTACCAGGACCCCGATGCCCAACATCAGCAGCGACCCAGCTTTCCTTGCAAGCTTCTTTGCCATGACGTCTCAGCGCTGCATGGCAGCGTCCGGCGGTGCCAACTGTTTCCTGCGAGGCGTTGCCATGTACCACGCATTCCATGCACCAGGTCACCCGGCCTAGTTTCGTTGGCAGCCGCCTACAGGCGCGCAGCGGAGACCTGCCCGCACCAGGTAGGCCCCCATCACGGGCGACGCTGCTGTGGCAGCACCTCCCACCCAATGCGGCTCTCCCCCAATGCCACCCCCACCTCCTCACCCTGCTCCCCGCATCCATCACACCCGTGCCGCTTCGCACTGTCAACGTGTACAAGGCCGAGCGCTGCACCAGTAGCGCCGTCGCGCGCCTGTGCCTCCGGAACGGGCTGCCGCTCCACCGTTTCGATCGCGGAAGCCGAGAACTTGATGTGCCTCGCTGGCGAGTTTTCACTCGCACCTCTCCCACTGGCGCACTGCTGACCGGCGGGAGCTGCACTCCCCTTCACGCTGAAGCGCCTGTGCGGTGGTGATACTCCAGTTGGGCCGGAGAAGGATGCAGGGGACAGCTGCACCGAGTCTTGAGGGGCTGCGCTCCCCGACTCCCGGGAGTCGAGGCCGCCGACTTCGTCGGCCCATGACACACGCGCTGCTGTGGAGGCATGGGGAGCGGGGCGCTGCGGGGCGTCCACATGCGCCCGAAATCTGCCCTCGCACAGGTCAGCATCTGCAAGAGCACACACGGTCGGCCGCCGCCCAGGCACATCCGGGCACACCGCAGAGGCATGCATGCCCACCGAGTCGCTCCATGTCGTTCTCCGAGATTCGATCTTGAACGAGGCATGCCCCGATCTACTCCAGCGGCACACGCCAAGTCAGCGTGGCAGGCGCTGCTGAGCATGTGTGGCGGCGATGGGAGGTCGTGCGCCGCTGTGGGCATGAACCGGAACTGCTACATCCAACCCAGGCCGCCTGCCCGGGGCGGTCGAGAACGCACCGCTTCCGTCGGTGCTTCTCCTGCCGGCGGCTTGCGTGTCGCAGGCGCCACTCGTCGGAGCGGACCGCCGCCCGGGGGAGATGAACGACGTCACAGAGACGCCTGCGGGCAGGCCTTGCAGGGATGCATGTGCCACTCGTGCTCCCACGCAGTCCGCTCCGCGTTCAGACACACCGTTCGGGCTTGGTTGCCTGTCACTACCTGTGGTAAGGCACTTCTGAAACACTGCTGAGTGCCGCTCGCTGTCTCCCACATGGCCGGGCATGCTCGTTCGCATGGTGTCCGCTCCTGCAATCCGATCGGCCACGGTGGACAGGCCGGACGTGTCCGCCCCTGCACTCCTCAGCGCATGCGCCGGGCCACGGACGGGGTTTGGCATTCGGTGGTGACCGGCAGGGGGGCCGATGACGCCTGTTGTCACCAGGTGCTGCCTCAGCAACGCGGTCGCTATCGTGTCACCCTGCTCCATCATTCTCACTTGAGGTTGACTCTGGGCGCGGCGGCCCCGGCCCGCGAGACCACCTGCATGGTACCGGCAGAGGTTGCCCTGAAACGCATCAGTGCCCACCTCACAGCATGTGCCACACCGTGGCAGTGACCGGCACTTCCATCACCGCATCATTGCAGAGCTCTTACGGCAGTGGTGAAGGTGAAAGCTGTGCCAAAGCAACACATGATGGCCGGCATGGCGTCGTATGGACTTGGGCAACCGTTGAGGGCTGTCAGGGATACCTGGCCGCGATGCTGGAGATGGCTTGGACTGGTGGACTGCTCGTAACGACCAGACCGGAACCTGGAAGCCAAGCGTGGAAGTGCCTCGCCTCGCCGCGACGTACGGCGCGCTCGTGCCCTGAGGCAGTCTCATGTCTGGAATGCTCTGCACACGGCGGCTGTGCGCGATCCGGTGCAGCAGCTCTTCCAGTTGCTGCAGCACCGCTGCAGTTCCACCACGTGCAAAGTCAGCATGCAAGTCAATCGCCTCCATATCCAAAACGACTGCAAGCTCATCAAGAAGGCCGGCACTACAGTTGCCATCGAAAATGTCGAAGATTTGTGACGCTGCGGGCGCTTCCGTGCATCCAGCGCTTATGAGTGCCAATGGCTGGATGACTTTGAGGACTGAAATGAGTTTCGGTATCCTGACCACATTGTTTGAGGTGTCGAGCAGAGTAAGGACGGAAAGGGCCGCGGTGCTGTCTATGCGCAGATTTTCTTCACAGAACCCGCAGAAGTCATCTACTGTGACGGTGTTTCCAGCAGAGGACAGGCATCTGAGATAGTCAAAGCCACCACACTCGGCACAGGCCTGATGCAGAGCTTGGACTGATGACGGCAACGCAGATATTGCCACTATGCTAGACATTCGTGCAGACCTCGACTTCTCTTGCTGCCCGGCACCGGACATGCGTGTAGGCTGGGGCTGTGATGCTGGTGTGACAGGCACTGCGGCACTAGGCTCGAGTGCAGCAATCTGTGCACAGCAGCACCAAGGCGATAGTCGCATCTTCTCTCATGGAGCTTGAGACCGGGCTAGAGCTGCATGATTGTGTCCAACTTCAACAGTGCTCCAGTCACCCAGGACCAATGGCATGGTCATGGCTTGCACCAGCCAAGCTCGGAAAGGCACTTCATTCTACGGAGACAATGGCCGCCGGGCCAACAAGTTGATATCAACATGCACAGGAACCAATGGCGAAGTACAGCCAGATCAGCATATCGCGACCGACCTTCGTTGGCTCCCGACCTGGCCGGAGTCCGCGTCGATAGGCAGTGTCCATCCCCTGGTCAGTGAAATTGACAAGGCCTTTCAGATCTGAATGCGACTCTCTTGCCTGGCATATGTTGGCATTGCGAAGAATGCATGCCCTCTTTCCAAACTCGGCGCACTCGTTGCCTGGTTCAGGCCGGCAGCATAGCTTCGCTGTAGCACTATCGCACCCACCGAGTCAGAAAAGTAGGCCTTACACTCAATTTGATCTACAACAATACCCCCAACAGTGAATCTGACACATGCACACTGTCAGCATCGCGATTAAGCACAAGCTGTGTGCGCGACAGAGAAAGCAAGTCCTTGCAGCAAGCGATCGACGCAGGGGTGAATGAACAACAGAGTGTTGGTGTAGAAGCTACCTGTTTGGATCCCTTACATCCGTGCTGCCTTGATCCCCCAGGTATGTGTCGTGTTTCCTGGCTGACATGCATGCGCACCATTCACACAGGTCCCACCACTTGGTTGGAGGACCGACCATACTCGTGGTCCCTGTAGTTCACAACATCTGCATGTCAATGCTGCTTCCTCGCGCAGCGTGGCATCTGCTGTTCTCTGAGGATGATGCACACGGCTCAGTAAGTCATGTCAGCTTGATGGAGTCTGTGCAGCCTTGACGTCTCTTGCGACAATGAGGTTAGGCAGCGCCTGGCAGGAAACGATGCAAGACGTCGTGTAGATGCTTGATGAAAGTCTGTCTCGGTTGCTGAACCTCTGTTAACCGAACCTGTACCTACAGCCTGTTCACTGCTGTGACAGAAGCCTTCCGGCTGCAATGTAACAGTGCGACAGGAATGGAATGTGCCGTAGCAGCAGCGATGCTTCCATTGCGCGTGTTGGGAACACCTGTAGGAAGGACTGCCAGTGACAGTATGCAACCCACCCGTACAGATGCATTCACAACAGCCAAGGTGCCTCTGCAGCACGCACCACAACAAAGCGAGCTGTGCTTGCACAGAGCGCCAGGAACACCGAACAAATCGGAAATCACGTCAACAGTCACGGCCACTCTGATGGCGTGCCGTACAGAACAACGTGCCCCCATTCGTGACGCTGTTCTTGCAGCTGGACAGCTTGCTGCTGGCGAACTGGTGCGAAATCCGTGACAGCCAATGTAGTCGGTTTACAGCGGCCATGAAGCTATGCAACTATGCACAGCGAAGAGCAACAGGAAAGCGTTGACACAAGATTGCTGGACCGGGAAGAAGGCAATCCCTTATTTCTGGGGGGGGCCACGTCAGGTCTGACCCGGTGCTACACGTCAAAACGGCGTCCAGTTGGCTTTTCCCGTCACACCAGACCCAAACCCGGCACCCTGGTCCTCGGCAGCCGCCTGCTCTGGCTGCTGCCCTGCGGAGGATCCCCAGGGCATGCCCGCCGGGGGTTCCCCTGGAACAAACACATTCCGGGCCTCAGCAGCAACTGCCTGTGCACTGGCGCCGCCCTGCATGGCAGGCATGGCGAACGGATTTGCAGACCCCAACACCGGATCAACACCCGATGCCGCGCTGCCAGCGTACGTGCGGTCCGCCACCGGATCTTGCTGCAGATGCATGCCGGCACCAGGGTGCATGAAGCGGCCCGATGCACCAGGGCCGCCCAGCTGCGCGCCGGCCTGGGCCTGCACCAGTGGGAGCGACGCGCTGATGTCAAGGATCTCGATCGACTCTTCCGGCACGTCAGACGGGAAGTGTGCAAAGGCCAGCTGGGGCGGCTCGCCGCCCACCGGCAGCGCCGGCGACGGGTGCTGCGCGGCGTGCTGTGCTGCGAGCGGCATCTGCACAGCGGCGGCCGGAGCCATCTCCTCTGGAGACCCGAGTTTGTGGGCAACGTCGGACGCGGACACCATGGGGCCGGCTGGTGGGAAGGCCATCGCGGGCGGCGTTCCCGCCCCATCGCCTCCTGGAGTGAGGACACCGGAACTGCCGCCAGCGTGCAGGGCCTCGGAGTTGGCGGGGGTGGGGGGCAGTTGGCCGAAGGACGCGCCCGCCCCGGTCGTGATGCCGCCGCTTGCACTGGCAAACGGCAGCCCTGCGGCCCACGGTGGCGGCTGGCGGACGGGGGGCTGCGTCGTGGAGGGGGGTGTGGGCGGGACGCCGCGTGTGAGGTCCAGTCCGGTGGGGTCGCCGGCCGGAGGCACAATTGGGGGGGGTAGGCTGAGCGGTGGCCCGGGCGCGATCGCATCCTCTGGGATCGTGTGGCTGGCAGCGAACGAGCCGCTCGAGCCCTGCGGGGCGACGCCGGTGCTTGGGGGCATGTAGCTGGCAGGCACGGACAGGGGCCCGGAGGACCCTGCGGTCGCGATCTGCGCGGCGGCTGCGGCGAGCGACGGCGGCGCAGGGCCGGCGGTGGCGCCTCCGGTGGCTGCGGGCAGCGGGTTGGACAGCTCGGCGGTGGGGGCGGGGGTGGGGGCGTCGGAGAGGCCGGCCGTGTCTGCAGCGGCTGACGCGGCCGCCAGGGACGGCGGCGCACGGGTGGGGAGCGTGTTGGACAGCTCGGCGGTGGGGGCGGGGGTGGGGGCATTGGAGAGGCCGCGCGAGTCGGCGGCCGCGGCGGCGGCAGCGAGGGATGGCACCTGCGACTGGCTGAAGGGCATGGACAGCTCAGCGGTCGGGTGGGGCGTCGGCGCGGAGGCGATGTGGCTGCTGTTGCCGTCCGCCGCAGCAGCAGCGGCTGCGAGGGAGGGCGGCATGTGGGAGGCGATCGGGCTGGTGCCGAAGGGTGCTGACAGCTCGGTGGTGGGGTGAGGTGTCGGTGCAGCGGCGATATGCGCGGAGTTGCCAGGAGGCGACATGGCCTTCTGGGATGGCATGCGCTGCACAAACGCGGCCAGCGGCAGCGACACGCTGTCTTGGTTCAGCACCGCGGAGAAGTCGTTCACGGAGGCGTCACGCGACACGATGTCACCCTCCATGGGTCCGGCCGCGGAGGGTGCGGAGGACGGCGAAGCGGAGGGAGCACCGGAAGGCATCGCGCCGCCCGCCGGCGGCACTGCGGGAGCGGCTGTGCTGCCATTCGGTGCGGAGAAGAGGTCTACCGGCAAGGCCGTGCCGCCCACACCGCTTGGAAGCGGCGCCGCCTGCGGCGCCATCTGCGGTGCCACAGGCGCTGCCGCGGCGTGTTCCGTGGGGGCGGTTGCAGCAGCAGGCGCGACCGTGGCGGCGGCAGCAGCGTGCTGATCCGCGACGGCCTCGCCGGCAGCATCCGCCGCGGCTGTCGCAGCAGCGGCATCCGCGGCGGCGATGGCAAGCGGCGCCTCGCCAGGGGCGGTCGCGGCACCAGTGTCAACATCTGCTGCAGGCGCTGCGGCCACGGCATCCCCCGCGTCTGCCTCCGCGGCCTCCGTGCCCTGAGCTGCGCCGCTGTCTGCTGCCGTGCTTCCCACGGCCGCCCCTGCGCCCTCTCCTGCCTCCTCACCCTCGGCCGTTTCTTCCTCTTCAGGCTCCTTGAACGGATCATCCGACATGACTGCACAACACCCGGCCTTCAAAGCCGCTTCACACCCCGGGTCCAGCCTGGCAGCAAGCTCAGGAGACACACTGCCGCAGCCACCCACACCACCAGCGGCTCATGCAAAGAGCGTTGGGATCACAGCTGATCCCACGCTAGCCACGCCACAGCCATACAGGTGGGTGCTTAGGACGCATCACCATGGTAATGCATCGTGCATGCAGAACTGGTATGCCAGCAATGCAAGAGAAAGCCGAACGCGGTGCGCTCGCCAGCAGCGCGGCCTATTTGAGCAAACAGCTGAGCAAACAGTTGAGTAAACAGTTGGGCAAACAGTTGGGCGTCCAACCCGGTGGTTCACTGGCATCGTCCACATCGCGCCACTGTACACTAGGCAATCGCAGCAGCATAGCGTGGCCAGGGGCACACTGATGGGCACAATAGCGTCCGGGGGGTCGCCCTGGTCCTGCGCGAGGAAGTACGTGCGGTCAAACACGTCAGGCACCTCCGGCAGCTCCTCCATCACGACCCAGCCCGCGTTCTCAAACCGCATCCAGTCGCGCGCCCCGATGAGGTCCTCCTTCGCCCACACCACCTCCTCGTCCGCGAGGATCTCCGCGTCCTTCGGCACCGCCACGCCGGCGCTGCGCGCCTTGATGTGCAGCGCCTTGTACGCTGCCGCCGCCTCCTGCAGCGCCGTGCGCAACGCCTCCGCGTCCTCGCCCGTCTTTGTGAAGTCCAGCTCCTGCTTGGCCGCGTTGAGCACCTCCACCGCCTCGTCTACCGTCTCCTGCACGCTCGCACGGCCCTCACATCGGCGGCCCACCGCAGAACACACCACGAGGGCCCACGCCACCAACCCTCCATTGCGCACGTGTGATCACTGCGACACACACACACACCGACGGCAGAATGAAGAGCGTGACGCTACGACAGGGCAGCAGCTACGGCGGTGTGGCTCGGCCCTGCGCTTGCGGACGGCGCCTGGGCGCACTCAACAACACGCCTGCCTCGCAGCGCCTCTCAATGCCATTCCACAGAGCAGTCCTGAGGCAAGCGCACGCGCACACGCCACACACATCCGCACGCTCACAGCACACGCCTCGTGGCACAATGTGCGCCGCGAATCACGGCCGCACCCCCCCCCCCCCAGTGCCTCCTCAGCGCCACACAGCCGTTCACAGCACGCTCCGAGTGGAGTGGCAGCACTGGCCGTCTCATCGCTGACGGTTGTAGCAGATGAGTCAAGCCGCAAAGTCAGGCGCTGCAGCACAACCCGCGGCGTGGTGCCGGAGGCCGCGTGCTGGCGCAGCCGCTCGCGCAGTGGCGGTGCCGCACCCGAGCAGAGTCTAGCTCGCCCCTGACCTCGTCCAGGCGGTCCGTCAGCTGCGCCTTGGACGCGCGCAGGCCTGCCGTCTGGTCCTGGAAAGCACGCTTCTCCGCCTCGGCGGACGCCGCCGCGCCACGCAGCTGCTCCGTCTCGTACTGCAGCTGCTCCAGCAGCTCGGGCGTCGCGTTGGCGAGCGCCGCGAGCTCCTGCTGCAGCACGTGCACCTTGCTCTCCCACTCCGCCTTGTCGCCCATCGCCGTCGTGATGTGCTGCTGCAGGTCCTGGTGGCTGCTGGCAGATGACCGCGCGTCGGAGTACATCTGCACCGCACCCGCACCTCCGCCACCAGCACCCACCTGATGAGAAACGGCGCCTCCAGGCGCGCCCGGGCATGCGGCTGGTTCGTGCAGCGCACACAAGCGCAGCCTCCGGCGCGGGGCCCAGCACACATGGCACGCCGCGACCCCTTCCACGGTGAGTACACCAATGACAGAACCGTGTGCAGAACCTGCTGACGCTGGTGAACACACGCTGGTGATGCAGCACGTCGTGAGTGTGGCACCGACCCGCCATCAGTGTGGGTGCCGTCTTGCATGATGCCCATGTCACGTTTCTGTTCAGTGGTCATCACGTCGGCCCTGCCACAGGCCTCTGCACGACGAAAGGTGGAACAAGTTTGGGACCGCCACAACGGCTGGCAGCGTGCCATGCCACAAGCATCCACAGCGGCTGGCCGCACGGCGGGCACCGTCTGGCTGCCACGAGGGGGGCCGGGCGGGGTATGCACGCGAGAGGGGCTGGGGGCGGCACCTTTTCGTAGCGGACGCGGGCCTCCTGCGCCTCCCGGGCTGCTGACTCAGCGCGACTCTGCGTGTCGAGCAGCGCGCGCTCGCTGCGGCTCTTGAACAGCGTGAGCGCCTGCAGGCTCGCCATGAAGAAGTCGTTCTCCTCCTTCGCCGTCGCAAACTTGGCCTCCGCAGCGTACAGCTCCCGGTCACGCGCGCCTGCACCGACGGCCACTCTCTCCACCGCTGCAGCCTTTCACAGAGCGCGCCTCCGGCACCGCTCGCCACGCACGAGGTTCCACAGGCATGCTAGACGGTGGGACAAAGATGGCTGTGCACACTGCCAGGCTACCGCTTCGAGGGACCACATGCAGTCCTGGATTCAGGGCAGCGGACGTGCCGAGTGCAGCACACCCCCAACACACATGGCACACCATAGAACATGCGTGGAGCAGCCTTGCAGTACAATGCCGAGTTGACAGTGCACGCAAAGCACCGTACTGGAAGACCCTGGTGTGCTGCCACGACGTATGTTTCAGAGACCCTGGTCAAGGCAGCCCATGACCCTCGGTCTGAGACGCAGGAGAAGTATGCACGAGCAGACGCAAGCCTGTGCGGTGCAACCCGCGTAGGCTAGTGAGTGCGGCTCAGCTGTGGGTTCAAAGTGAGACACGGTCCACCCCAGGAGGCAGCCAAGACAAGCAGGTCAACGTGCACAGCCATCGTCAGCGCTTGGAGGTGTCGTACCAGCTGACTTGATGTTAGCCTGCAGCCGTTCCTTATCCGCCTCCCTGCCGAGGGCCTCGACTTTGCCTTCATCGACAGGCGGCAGCCTCTTTGCGGCGTCGTATGGCTCAGGGTCTTTTGCGTCAAAGGTCGCCTTGGGCGGCACTGGCGGCATCGCTGCCAGCGGGTCTGGCTCCTCCTCCTTGTGCGCCTCCATGGACCACTGCTGGTCTTTGAAGTCTGAACAGGGCAATGCATTCAGAACATCGGGCGGGGCCCCACCTACTGGGGCCAAATTCGCATCCCTGTCAACTCATATCGGTACAAAACGTTTGGCAATGACAGGACACTGACACGCGTGTACGTGATTTGAATGATGTGGGCACATGACAGCTGCCAAGCTGTGAGATGTGCTTGCAGCTGCCAGATGGCTGTGCTGCCAGCGTGTTCCGTCTGGGCAGGATGATGGTGGGAATGGCGTGGTGGCAAAGCCACGGGCGGGCGCGAGCACGCATGTGGGCCACGCACTCTCTGCTTGCAGTGCCAGATTCTCCACGGGGTTCTGCTCTGCAAGAGGCACGTGTGCCACGGTGGGAGGTTGCAGCGACAGGGGCACAGGCACGCCCGCGGCCTGGTAGCACTGATGGACCCCTGGAGGGAAGATTCCGGATGGAAGGGACTCCGGGATCTTACGCTGCACAGTGTAGACGTCCATGATGTAGAGCATTGTGAAGAACTCGTGGACAGTCAGAGCTCCTTTGTTTCCTGCAACACACTGTGGGACTCACACAGGGCAGTGGAGGTTCAATCCCTCATTCATGTCGTCTTCCTGTAATGTCATGCGTTATTGCGCTGCAGGCCCAGCATGTCTTCGCAATGCGGACAGACGTGGGAATACCATGTTGCGAATGCTCGACTCGCTGCAGCCTGTGCAGCATGGAAGTGAATACCTGCGATCAGGTCCCAAGCAGATTTCTTCACACTCACGTCGACCGGAACGGCGGCAAGCAGGTGGAGGACCTCTTGACCAGTAACACTGCCGCTGGAATCCTTCGTAGCATGTTTGTATGCATCCCCATACTTGGTCGCCAGAAACGTTGTAATTGCAGGGAATTCCGGCATCCCAGTAGGTGCAGCGGCAAAGTTTGATGCCTTTGCGGGATCTTGCTGTGGGACAACGCCGGTGTATCCTGACTTGAATGCACCCGTGGATTCAGCATTGAAGTGGCCTCCTGGAGTAGCTTGAGAATGGGATCTGCTAGGATGAGCCGGCGATGAACTAGCAACAGAATTTCCTGTCACCGGTGATGCTGCTGCACAGGAGCTTTGTCAGTGCGAACCTGGGTACAGGCGGAAGCACACGAGGTCAACTGTATGTAGAATCTGCTAGGAAATGAAGGGCTGTGCGGATGGTGCAGAGTCGATGTGCGTCACTGACATCATATTACTACATATGCTGAAATTACATGCTGGTTCGCACCGAAAGCCGTGGCCTGGTTAGGCGTGTACACTGGTGAAGGCTGTGGAGGAGGGCCAGGCATTTCGATGCCCACTGGCCGCATCCCTTGCAAGGCGTAGGGCATATCTTCGCCAATAAGCTTTGGCGGGGGAAGTGTGGCCATGCCAGAGATGATCTTCATCACCACTCCCTTGGAGTCATCGGGCAGCTCGTTTCTGTTCTGCTGAGCGTACCACATGAGCTGACACACGCGCCTGAAGGAAGCACGATCCAGCCAGGGAGCACCCTGAGCAGCATATTCCCATATTTTTCCCAGTGTCGCCTGCGGGAGGCCCGAGCGCGTCAAGAACATAACTGCCTCTTGACCCATCACGCGACCGTCGCGATCCTGGTCAGCTGACATAAACCAACGATTATACAGGTCATCAAGAGCCATCGTGATTGTCATACTGGCCATATCTAATTGATTCACGCCAACAGCTCGCAAATGCAAGAACGGTAAGTGCAAGCTTTTCAGCTGCTACATCAACGGCGCAGAGCCCAAGACGCGAAATGATACAAGTTGTCTGCGCTAGTGGTTGCAGAGACAGTTTCCGCGCGAGGGATGCTGTTTTGATCGACCGGCGCTTCCATCAGAAACGGCAGGCTCCCGAAATAGTGAGAATGCTGGCGCATCCATCAGGTGACCCTGGCATCCACTTCAGCAAGCAACCTGCTCAAAATTGTCGCAAGCCCACCGAAATCAACCGTCAATGCTGATGCTCCTCCCGTTCTTTGTTTTGTCACAGTACCTGCTGTCTGGGGAACTGTGTGCTGCCAAAATGTGCTTGTCTGTAACTGGGAAGTATCGACTCACGTCTTTGACATTGTTCACCTCTCACATGTGGCTGAACCAAGACACATCGTTACGGCAAATCGTGGAATGGCACCACTTCCCGTTTAATATTATCTCCCACCCAGCACCCGTACTGGAAAGTTTACATATGCAAGCGCAGCATACTCTGCATCAATTGTCACGTCAAATCCACAACATCGGCAGCGACCCTGGCCACTTTTGCCATCTTGCTTGCACCTTCAGTGCCTCCTTGTGCAGCAGCTTGTGCTCGAGCAGCTGCCCTTGCCCTCTTGATTGCACCTGGTGCCCCGTGCGACGCCAATGGCTCACCTGCTGTCAAATCTATCGCCCGATGCGCTGCACTGGCTTGAGATACTTTGCAACCTGTCACCGGGATGCCTGAAAGGTCAACAGGTGCAGCATGGGTGCGCTTCGGGGATGCATGCATTGGAGCAGTGTTCTCCTCACTGGATCCTCTTGCCTTGGAGAAGGCTACAGCCTTGCTGGGAGCTGGCACTCCCTTCAGTTTTGCAACAGCAGCATCCAAACTAGCTTTTGTTTGTAATCCAGGACGTAAATGACAGAAAATCTGTAGGCTTGATCTATGCGGAGACTTGGCGCCCCATGCGACCGAGTGCACAGCCAAGTCTTTGCGTTGTGCAACCGACATGTGGACCACGCCCTGAGCAGGTGATTCCTCTTCGGTGAAAAATGAAATGAATGAAAGGAGGAGCGTTGTCAAAGTGTACGCTGGAGACCAGGTTTCCGGATGAAATGATGAGAAGGATGTGCAAATCTTGGCACCCACACGGAAACGGCCGTTGGGTGTGAGCATTATGAAATCTGGCGGGCTGTATGGATAGTCTTGCGGAAGTTGGATCTACATGCAGAGAGAGCGACACATGTCCACCAGATGGCAAAGAACAGCATGATGCACTCAGTCGCTAATAGGCCCAGATGGGCACAGCTCCTACCCCAGATATACATGGTCAGATGCAACTGCTGGAGATTCCTACTTGCAGGTCTTTGCTCGGAGACACCTTTGTGCAACCAGCTTCAGGAAGCACAGAACAGTGGCATTGGGACGTGCCTTTAGGACATATACTCCTCCGGCAAACGATGTATCTTCTGGACCAGCGATGGCAAAGAGTAGGCTGTGCATGTCCGAGTCATTGAAGTACATGTCGATGATCCCTGGCGGAGCATTCTCTTGCACCATCTGCACCACGGCATAACCAGCGGAATAGCGATCCAAACCCACAGGAACAATATAACCAGGCACACGTGCCTACGTCCTCCACGAGGCTGCTGTGTTCTCTCATGTTTATCATGCACCAAGATGGACAGGCGTTCAAGGTGTGATTGCCGCGGATGTGCTGTGCCATGCGATGCTGTGCGACAGTGTGCTCCAAATTGACGCACGGGGGGTGCATCAGCAAAAAACATCAGCAGATGGTGTGATGAGTAGACACAGCCAAGCTCTTTGCGCAGATTGGAGTGCAAGTGCATCGCAACCGCACGCTCTGGAGCATGTAGATGCGCGCACCTTCACCTCTTTGGCAAGCCGAGCGATTGCCTTGCCCTTTGCATTTGTTGCCATATTTGCACAATATCCTTGTATTGGATTGTACTGCAGAGCGCTTCCTGTCACAATGCTCGGATTCCGTTTCAAATGCACCATGTCTGGCATGGATCGCACCAACTGCGACGGGCACGGAGCAATGCCACGTTCGTACTACACCATATGTGACACCATAATCGCAGTATTTGACATCTTGTGCTGCCAGTGAAGTTATAGAGTTGTTCACCGACAGTTTCGAGGAGGACAGTACATTACATGATCGACAGTCGCCGCTCGATACCATCAGATTATCTCGTGGATCATTCTTGAATTCCTCTCTACATCAGTGTCCGCGTGCACCATGAGGGATGTTCTCTTGCATTCCAGTCGGTACCCAATCGCGACTTCTCGTCACCAGCCACTGATCAGACGGTGCAATGCGACCATTCTCAACCCGGAGCGGAGGCACATCTAAGTTGCCTGGCTGATCGGCCGCTCGAGACCCTGACCAAACGATGACAGCATCGATGATACCATTCACACGACTCTTTGCGGACCGCCATGGCCTGAAAAATGCGCAAGACTGGTGAGTACCACAAAACCAGGCGGGTACATTCTTCCAAAATTCGTCCAGCAAGGTCTACCTGTTGCAACTGTCCGGTCTAGGCCTGATCAGTCTTACTATACCATAGCTGAGGCCGGTTTCGACGTGCAGCATCGCCCACAGCTGCATCAGGCGCCAGCCCCAAGCTGCACTCATGATTGAAGGGTGGCTGTACATCTGGCAGGCACCAAGAAACACTGGGTTGCACCCGGACTCTGTACTGTACACCTGGTACATATACGAGGAGCAGTGCGTACAGCATGGCACAGATACTTTGCGTGTTGTGCCCCAGTTGATTTTTTTTTGGTGGGAGTCGAGCGGAAAGGAGCCACACACGGATTCGAATGGGGTCTCTAGTGCATGACCCTATTCTGCGTCACTGCCTAGTCTATCAGCTGATTCGCAACAGGCCATCTGAGTCAGAAAAGGCTCACTGGCAAGCTTGCAGCTGTCGGCCGCATATATGGGTTAATGACCTGTCGAGCGGAGTAGAACGATCGCGCGCGGCCCACGAGTCCACCCCCTCAGATGATGGGATCATATCGGTGATAACAGAGAAAGGAGCAGGGAAGGAACAGAGGCCTTGCAGCGCTGAGGGGCGGGGGGGGCCACCGGAACGCAACAGTGAAGCCATGGGACTTCCCGCCACATCCCAGCCAGCGCCAGTCGCAGCGCCCCTGTGGGTGGGCCGGACAAGGGCCGCCCAAGGGCCGGAAGGGGCCGCGCCGCCGCCGGAAGGTATGCAGGACATCGCCCATGCATATGGAAGAGCTAGGAGGCGGACTCGCCGCAAATGCGGGCATCACAGGCACCGGAGGCAGCCACCGCTTGGCTACAGCCGATGCGCAGACCTGCGTCGGCTACCTGCATCCATGATGCTCCCCGTGCTGGCAGACATGCCGCGGCGCTTGATGCTGGCAAGGCCGTGCAAATCGAGACAGGCGTGTCTAGGAGGCCCGCTCCGGCCTGCCACCCGCAGCCTCGCGACGCTGGTGCTATGCACTTGTAATGCACTCCCGTAGACCGCTGTTGCTGCATTCCCGGGGCCGCGGTGGCCGCGGCAGGGGTGTTCCGGCCACTGCTGACTGGACCCCAGGGCTGGCTTTGGCGGGTGCACCCCGGAATTGATCAGACGTGCCTGCGCCAGCCTTGCAGCAGGCATCTGCCCTCGGGTGTCCAGCTGACTGTAGGCAGGTCGGCCATCGAGGGTGGTATGGGTGCGCCTGTTGGGTTGCGCTTGCACGGTCCGCTGGTAATGAGAGCACAGGTGTGTGGTGACTGGCTGCCATCCATGCTGCAGCAGGTTGCCCTGGCTTGCGCTCGTGCGCCTCAGCTGCCTGGGCTACTGTGGCCGCAGTTGCAACTTGCAAGTAGAAACCTACTGATGTTGATGGCGTCCATCAGGCATTTGGCCAAGACTCTGTCAAGGACGTGGGGGCACATCCGGTGCACAGCCGCTGGTGCATTGCACTGTTCATCATGGCCTATATAGCATACGGCTTCAGGCATTCAAGCACACAAGATTCTATGCTATATTGATGAGTAATGGTGTACCATAGCCCCATCTCCCTCGGCGTTGGACAAGGTGACCCGCTCTCAACATTCCTGTTTGACGTGTACATCGATGACCTGCTTGAAGAATTGCACACCCGACCACGACAACACTGCATTGCGCTGGACAACCCAGATACCAACGTGATAGCTGAATTGACATACGCGGATGATCTAAATGC
>JAUMHO010000011.1:1263078-1357924 GCA_032360965.1 Ulva armoricana
GGACTAGTTTCGAACCGGCGGAGTGTCCAGGAGGGACGTATGCAGAGGCTGTGTGATAGGGTGGTCTGATTCGAGACATGTACGATGTGGCGTGATGCACCTGTGACCGTGCCCCTCTTCGATGTAACTACATACATGGACGCCGCATATCTGCGCAGCGACACGCAAGCATGGATTCAGAGATGCAACGCCCGCCGGCCCCAATACGCGTCCGGAAGCATGAGACAGCGTACTGATGGCGCAGAATTCGCGCTTTCGCTGCTTTGGCACGCAGAAATGTCTCGGTAGAAAAGCAACATGCTGCTCCAGAAACTGTGCACAAACACTTGCAGGGCCGTTGGGCACATGCAAAGAGGTTCAACTTCACAGTATTCTGAGAGCATGTCTTGCTTTACGCAATCGGGCTTTCGTCGTGCTGGACCATCTCGAGTCGAGTTTTTAACTGGACACGCGAGCAATCGATCTCATGCATAAGCAGGTTGTGGTCGTAGGTCCACACATGTACTTGATCAGAGCAATGCGAGTGCTACAGCATCTGTCGCACACACAAGACTGCATAGCCTGTGAAGCAGATCGGATGCGGCGTACCAACAATCCCTTCGGAGTTCGCTGCAGTCCGGGAGAATTCAGGCGGCAAAGATACGAGCAGCACAGACATAAATAGACGCGACCAAAACAGCGTCTGGTTAGATTTCATTAGTTTGCAGACATGCCATCGTTCATAGCCCATGAGGGGCCTCCAGCCTGGCTGGAGTACGTGGGACGAGGCGCCCTACCGGACTCAACAGTGGCGCGCTCGGCCACGCTGCTGGACCTGTGTTCCACGTGTGGCCATGTACTGGTTCCCATTACAGAAGAATGCTTCCAGATGTGGCTGAGTGCTCAGGATCGCGACTCTTGCGCACATATGACTCCGACAGAGATGATCCGCGTATTGATGGTGCGCAGCCCCGAACACATGCCAACCCCTTCCCGCAAAAACTTCAAGCCCAAAATAACAAATCTGGCACTGCAGTGCTCACACTGCTGTGTCTCGAGGGACACGCCCTGGTGCGACGCGTGATGGGCGGGCGGGCGACAATATTAGTTCCCGACGTGGACGCCCTCCATTTCCTGCGCATGGGCAACACCAACGCAGAATAGCAGCACGATGTAGTGAAATATCCTTGCTTTCATGGAGGTTCGCGCTGCAGGTCGCTCATTTCCTGCGAGACAAGCAATCCGAGCGTTGGGCTCAGCAGTTGGCCGTCACCATCCATCAGAATCGCAAGCCTGGGCAGCTGTGGGGGGCGGATCTCATCCCACAGCTGATGGATCTACCCGATGCCGCTCTCGACTCGGTGCTGCGCCACCTGATCTCCATGACGCCGCTGGGCTGTGTTATACGCATCCTGCATCCTCGGTTTGTCGCGGCCACGGTGAGAGTATGCCTACACTCTCGCACGCTCCATCTCCACGATCACCTTCAGACATCCTCCGAACTCGAGCAGTTTCTTCAGCACCTCCCGTCCTCGCCATCTCTCACCTCCCTCACCCTCACTCGCGGCTGCGACACGTCCCAGCGCCTGTTCGTCCAGGACGATGCTGACTCAGCGCTGGAGTCGACGCTCCGCTCCCACGCATCTCTCCGCGCGGTCGACCTTTCCGGCCTCCAGGTGGGCACTGCGAGCCTGGCCAACGGCCTGCCGCACCTCAGCCATTCCCTACAGAGCCTCAACCTCGCCCGCTGCGATGTCATCCGCCACGGCCCGGCCCTCCTCCAGGAGCTCCTCCGACCCTTCCTCCGCCTCACCTTTCTTGACATCTCATCCAACGCCCTCGGCCCGTGCGGCGGCGCCGCCATCGCCCCCGCTCTCGCGCGTCTCACCACGCTGCGCGTGCTGCGAGCTGCCGGTAATGGCATCCGCGTCGACGGGGCCACCGCCCTCGCCGCCGCGCTGACCCCGCTCCGCGCCCTCACCTCCCTCGACGTGTCCAACAACGTCATCCAGGCCGCCGGCCTGGCCGCCCTCGCCCCACCTCTGGCCACCCTCTCCAACCTCGCGGCCCTCGACGTGTCCGGCAGCGTGTTTGCGACGGCGGGCGCGCACACGCTCGCCCGCCTGCTGCGCGCGCTCCCAGCCCTGTCATCCCTGAACCTCGCGTGGAACGCGGTCGGCGATCTCGGTGTGGGGGCGCTGCGGGACAGCCTCGCCCCCCGGGCCCCCGTGCGGCCCCCGCCGCTAACTCACCTCGGCCTCCGCAATAACAACCTGTCCCGGCAGGCCGCGGAGGACCTCAGCGCCACCCTGCACGCGCTGCGCAGCACGCTGCGCTCCCTCGACCTATCGTGGAATCGAATCAACTGGAGCACCTCTGCCCTCTCCACCGCCCTCGCTACCATGCATGAGCTCCGCACCCTGCTCCTGCGTGAGAACAGCATGCACAACGGGGGCTACGCCGCTATCCTGCCGGCCGTTGTGAACCTGCCGTACCTGAGCCACTTTGACGTGTCGGACAACCTCCTCTCAAGTGACCCCCTCGGGCTGCTGCTGGAGGCGTTCGCGACGCAAGGCCACGCCGGGACAACAGCGTCCGCCGGGCGTGCCGGGTTGCAGATGCCGGTCGTGCATGCGACGCTGCACACCATCGACTGCTCAAACATGTCTGGAGCGACCTTCGGGGTTCCAAACCAGGAGGTGGACGGGGAGCAGCTCGCGCAGGCGGCGGCGGCCGCACCGGCGGCGGCCGACGGCCAGCCCGGTGTTCCCCCGGCGGTGCTCGACGCGCTCGAGGGCATCTTCGACAGGGTGTTTGAGAGCATCAACCGCTCGGAGCGGGACAGCATCTTTGCGGCGGCGAGCCGTGTGCGCATGCCGCACCTCCGGCGGCTGCGCCTGTGCGGCCTCGCCGACGCGGTGCACTGTGCGGTTCCTCTGCTCGCGTCCTGCACCGACGCCCTCGTCGAGCTGAGCCTCGACTCGGTCTCTCTGCCACCAGCGGCCGCCGCCGCGCTCGCCGCGCCGCTCCGCGCATGCTCGGCGCTCACACACCTCAACCTCGCGGGCAACGCGAGCATGGGCCCCCTCGGCGCCGCGGCCGTCGCGCCCAGCGTGCACGCCGTGCTGCCGCAGCTGCACCGCCTGCAGCTCGCCGCCTGTGGCCACGCCGGCGGCACGATCGTGCGCGCCTGCTTCCCCGATGAAACCCCGGCCGCTGCGAGCGGGCTGCTTGCACTGCGCGACCTCAACGCGTCGCGCACCGCTGTCGACCAGGCGACGGCGGTACCTCTGCTGTGGCATCTCGCACGCCGCGCGCCATGCCTCCGCAGCCTGGATCTCGGAGACACGCTCCTCGCGGACGGCCCGGACCGGCACCTCGTCCAGTCCGCGCTCGCGCAGGTCACACAGATCACGATGCTCAACCTCGCCAACGTGAGCGGCTTCGCGGTGCCTGACTGGGGCTCCCTGTGGTCACACCAACCAATGTAGTGTCTGGAACCGGCGGCGGGCCTACCACGGTTGCAGCAGGCCTGTCTGTCTCACTGCGGTGGCACGCTACCGTAGGAGACGAAGAGCTAGTAGCCGCTGCATCTCGGGACGTGGAAGGAGATGGTGGGGTCAGTGAGCTGCGGTGGCACGGCAGAGGCAATGAGGGTGCGCTTCACACTCATGGAAGTGTGGATGGATGTGCTGAATGGTCGTGTCGAATGGACGTGTCGAATGGACAGGCTGGTCGGGACTTCCTGTCGCGGCCTGCTGTATGGCCTTGACTGTGCCGCGCGATTGACAAGGACCACCTCCCAGTGCTTGCAGGGGCAAAGGCTGAGCTGCTAAACGTTGGCCGATGCAGAGGCCTGCACTGTGTGTTGGCCGATGTAGCAGCCTACCGATGCAGCAAGCCACCGTGCCACCGGCCCGTCTGTTCCCCGGTGGGTGTCTGAGCATGAGCAGGCAATTGGAGAGTTTTGATGACGCAGAGTGAGTTTTGAGCACCGTCCGGGCTCCCCCTCAAGCAGGACTTAGCAGTGCGTGTGGGCTACGCCAGGCCGTCGGTGGCTTCGTGCCTTTGGCAAAGTTTCGTGATTCAGCCTAGTCTACGGCCTTGTGACAAAGTTTTGAGAGCAGTGTGCAACATGTGCATCTGGAGCAACAGCTTGCCGTCTGGGGAACTGCCAGCTGCCCGCCGCGGTTCGCCTGTGTACATGCATGGGTCTGCCACAAACATCGCTGTAGCGTGCGAGGGGGTGGCAGGTGGCAGGCTGGTGCTGTGACCGATGCACACCTGGGTTTGGTGGGAAGCCCTCTTTCTTTTGTGTGTCCTGCGGAATGTAGCACAACTAGGTTGCTGTGCAAGCAAGCATATTTACATCCTGTTGTATCCATCTGGGCGACCCGGCACCACCCGGGGCAAGGACCCGCACTGGTTTCACATCCATCGTCAGCACGAGCTCCACGCGCAGGCCACAAGTATACCAGCTCAATTGCTGCAAACCTGTAAACTAGCCTCTAAACAACAACCTCTGAACGATCGCCTGTGAATGTATGCCTCTGCATCCTTCTTCCACGGTCCTGGAGACGACACTCAGAGGCGCGGTCGGGCCGTGGTGGCTGCAGGCCGGCACAAGGGGCGTCTACCAGTCCGGAAGCATGCCGTCCGTCGGTGGCAGCAGCATGTGGCCGTGGATGGAGCTCCGCAGCGGAGCGGCCGAGGGCGGCGCCGGGAGCAAGAGGAACTGGCGCAGCACAGCGGAGATGCGGCGCATGTCGCCCGCAGCCTGCCGGACGCACCCTAGGGACTGCTGCACCTCCTGCACACCGTCGACCTGTTGGTTGCATGCCGTGTCACTGCTTCCTCGCAACACAAAAGGTAGAATAAAAACTTGATGGTTACATCGAAGAGAGGCACGGGTACAGCGTGCAGGTCTCGAATAAGACCAATTTTTATTGTACCTGTATACATATTGGATACCACGCCACGGATGCCATGACACGTAAAAGACAAAGCACCACTGGGCTTGCAGAGTCCTTTTAAAAGTCCTCGAACGCAGTGCGAAGCAGGATCGGCCACAGCCGCTGGGTACAGGTGCCGCGCAGGCTGGCGCCGGTGGTCATTAAAATATTCCACAAGCAGACCTACCTCAAGCGTCTGGTAAAAGGGAAATTGTATTGGCACGCAAGACTGAGATCCATTCACGCATACGACATGCTGATGAGCGGAATTGAACCGCCGACCTCCCGCTTACTAAACGGGTGCTCTAACCACTGAGCTACATCAGCTTGTCATAGCTTCCAAAATATGCATACAATAATGCAGTTGACCCTAATTTTTCCCTCCCAATGAGGGTTTGCGCTGCCGTTTTTGCCCCGCTTACGTGGCGCAGGGTCCATGCAAACCGCATATGCAGACACTGATTCCAGCACCATCGAAGGAATCCATGCTCGTGATGCAAGCATCAGGTGAAACGTAGCGACTTACCACCGTCAAGCACTCAGCCGACTGTTGCAAACGTCGGCATTCCGCGACTGCGGCTGCATGCTGCGCCAGCACGTCCCTCCGCAGCGCTGCCGCATCTCCCTCGCGACGGCCCCCGGCCTGGCCGGTGGCGGCCGTGTCCCCAGCGCAGGCATGTTCGACCGGCCACCCGGGCCACTGCCGAGAACACTGCACAGCGCAGCACATCATGAAAATGAGAGCCATGAGCAGTGCCGCAAGGAGGCATGTCCACTGATGCCACCCTGGCACGACGGTCATGCGATGCGCTCCGGTCCGTGCGACCATACAGGCAGCAAACACAACGGCACAAACAGGCCAGGAGTTCCACTCACGGCATAATCTCTTTCCCACAATGACGCCTGAGCCAGACAAACTCTGGAGTATGCGTGCTGAGTGCCAATGAGTATGCGTGCTGCTCATTACCATTGGCTCTGCAAACCCCCCTGCAATGCTGTCGTACGGCAGGGAAAGGGCCGCAATGCCAGCCACAATACACATGTGGCTGGGGCACAGCCACGGCACTCAGTTGCGCAATGCTCCGGGTGTCAGAGTGTCAGCAGGGGGCGCACGGTGCGGGGTGAGCACCCAACGCGCTGCAGCAGCTCCTGGGCGAGGCGCTGGCAGATGATGAGGGTGCCGGGCAGCTGGCCGGCAGGCGCCCCGACAGCGAGCAGCAGCTGCGCGTCCGCCAGCAGTGCCTGCAGCACGGTGCCGTGGCGGCGGCGGCTGGCCTCCTCCAGCTCCGGCCCCCCATGCAGCAGGTGCGCGCCCCTGTCGGCCACCTCCGCCACGGCCCTGACAACGATGTCGCTGATCCGGGCCACAGCGGTGGAAGCACGGCCCCGCATAACGCCTGCAGCGCCGAGACCCACAGTCTCGACTGCGATCCGGGTCACCGAACGTCGCCATGTCTGACCCTACGGCGATGGTGTTGCTGCGCCAGGGGGGGCACCGACTCCCCATGTGTGGGAAGTGAACAAAACACGGCTGTGCAGCGTTGGGGATGTTGCCGAGTCGCCTCACGCCAGCGGTGCCGTGGCTGCAGTGGTGGAGTGACACCTGATCTGGTTTCGGTTTGACACGCTGCACTGTACTTGGCCCACGGGGGCGCAAACATAGCGTACATGTGGTGCAATGGCGGTATGGCCCATCATCGCACATGACACACTCTGGGCCAGCTGTGCATACGAGAGCTGTACACACGAGAAGTGCGTGTGTCAGTCAGTCTAGACATCCAGTATCACTCCTGAGGCGACCACCGCCCAATGGCGCGGCTCATCAGCATGGACATGGCATCGAGCGGGATCAAACGCGGGACGTGGTCGCACGCCACACGATCTAAATCGCCGGGACAGGGGCCCAATCCTACAAACAAAGGCGGCGGCACATGCGCACCAATCAGGGTTCTATCAGGCTGGCTCAGTCTCGTCATGTCATCGCTAAGGCTAGACCATGCTGACTCATACGAGTACATGGATTCCCAGGTGGACGAGCGGCCATGTGGCACCCCGCCGTCTGCGCCAAGGCGCGGCGCTGCAGCGCGCATGATGCTGCGCCGCTCCACGGGCTCCCGCGCACGACGCCACACCACACCGCTGTGGAGCAGCTGCTGCGGCTTCGTGATGCGCTGCTCGAGCCAGCGCAGATGCTTCTGCAGAATCCCTCGCTCCATCTGCACACGACACGCTGTCAACCGTTGGACGGCGCTGCTGCTCCCGCAGTCCACACGGTGCCCTGCATGTCGTACTTGTCTGTTGACAGAGGCCCCGGAGGCCTCTGCACATCACATGCCGGCCGTGCTGACAAGGCCAGTTGTGCTTGCATGCTCAACGCTTGGCACCCGTGCAGGTATCGCACCGCATCCCACCCAGTCTGGAACTTAGCCAGAGAAGATACCATGGCAGCAACGCATTCCAGGTCCTGGGTCCATCCGGAGCAGCGCCAGCGCGACGGCAGCAGCAAGCAGGCTAGGTCTGCCTCCAGGAGCCCTTCCAAGTCTGCACACGGCACCCTCATTCCACACATGCACGCAGCCGTGAAACACGCGCACATGCCCACCATGCCACAGCAGCATGTGCATGCACACACTGGTGCTGCACACCTTTGGGGCGACGGGTCCCCGGACAACCTGGCTGCAGACTCTGCCTCGGCGCACCGCCGCCGTCCCGCTCACACAGGCCCCCTGTAAGCCCGGCCACGCTGGTGAACGAGCGTGCCGCCACTGAAGCCGGACGGCCTTCACACCACCCATCCGATACGCCAACTTGCTGCGATTCTGGCGGCCGGAGCGGCGCTACAGCTGCAGCGCCGCCGGCCACATGTTGGGGCCGTGTGGCGCACCCCGGGCCGCCGGGCACGCCCTGCGGGCTGCTGCTGTGCAGATGCAGGCAGAGTGCCGCCTCGAGCCATGCGCGGCCCGCGTCTGCGGCCACGCCCGGGCGGCCGATGGCCGCCTGCTCCGCACAGTGCGTCCACAGCGCCACGACCTCGCTCGAGCCGACCTCCTGCTCCACCTGCCTCCTCCAGCCCCTGTCCAGCTTGGAGCTGCAGGCAGGTCACACGACGGCGGATCAGAGGGCATGCACGGCGTGGCACTGAGTGGGACATGGGCCTCCGTCTAGCGCTGGCATGGCGGCCCCACATCAGCTGGAGCGACGGTACCGGATGCCGTGGCACTGCAGCCAGTCCGGAAGGCAGGAGGTACAGCCGGCGAGGATGGGAGGGTGAGGCGCGAATGCAACCCTCCCGAAGGCGCCAGTAGTGGTTGCCACAGCGAGCTGTGGGTGACCAGCGCCATTGGGGCACAACATGCATGCAAGCACACACCGGCAATACTGCAGGGAACACGCGTGAACCGGTCGAGTGCTCGAGTGGGTGATATCGTGTGGACGAAAGAGTGGAGTGCTGATCGGATTGAAGACACTGACGGAGAAGCTTGGTATGACTGTCGCCGCTCCTCGCTTTGCATTAGTACATACATCAGCAATGACCCCTAGCGGTTGTTAGGTGGGCAAAATTCTAGGGCCATACCAGGCAGCAAGCGGCAGCTCAGATGGCCGGTGCACGGCAGCGTCAGTGCGCGGCTGCGCAGCCACTTGGGCCGGCGCCATCTCCTTGTACGAGCTCGTCCCTTGCAGCGGAGCCGGCAGCGAGCCGAGGAGGTCCATTGCGAGCTGCGAGCGCCGCCGCACGCGGCCACGGGGCACCGACGCACCCGGTGAAGGGACTGGGGCCGCCTCCAGATTGTCCGCCTCGCTACACTGGCCGTGCACACCGCTGATAGCTGCTGGGTCCATGCGTGAGGACGCCCGGTCTCCGAGGTTGGATGGGCGGAGCCGGTACGCAAACGAAAGGATGCGGCGGGTCACCGGCAACCGGGGGCGCGGTATCGCACGGCCCCGGTGACCTACGGACGCAGGCGGTGGCGCGTGCTGCTGCGGTGAGAAGACAGCGAGAGCATGCGCCAGCGTTTGCAGCAGCGGGCGGCCGCTCGAGGTGGCGGGGGGGGGCTCCGCAGCCTCCTGGAGCGCCTCAAGGGTGCCGCGGAAGCGTGCAGCGCCGCTGTCGCAAAGGAACTTGGCGACGCACAAGAGGTACATGACCATGTGAGCGCTGTACAGTGCGCGCCGCGGGGGAACGGGTAGCAGCGGCAGCTCGCTGGTGCCTTCTGTGGGGGCTGACTTGTCCAAGCCCTGCATCCAGGTAGTGAATGTCCAGCTGAGGACTCACTGTCAGATTAGAAGTCTTTGTCCCAATACACCCTGCATGACTGCGGCCAAGCGCACTTCAACAGGGGTGTCACAGTACTACGCAAGAGGCTCTTGTGTGGGAGTCCTTGGTGTGCACGATGCCCTGCACTGCAGGCCAGCTTCGGCAGTGGCCAGTGGCGGGATAAAGCAACAATGCAGACAGTGAGCTGGTGCGCCGCACATCACGGGCAAGGCCATGCTCCAGTGGGTCTTGCACGCTGCCGCTTCCAGCACGGCGCGCGGCCGTTAACGTTGCGCCTTCACCCAGTGCTCTTCGCTGCCCCGCCAAGGCTCTCTGGACTTGGTGGCTTCGGGGCCACAACCACAGCTGCAGCGCAGGCAGTCACTGGAGTCGGGCCGTGTAGCCGAAGCGACCGTCACCCGGGCGATGAGCTGTTGGAACCGTGTTGCACGGTCAGGTGCACAGCATGGCGTGGGTGCCGCAGTGGACCCTCCGGAAGATGGCATGCCAGCAGCGGCCAAGCAACGGTCATCGTGCCCATCAGGGAACTGTGAGACACGTACCTCTTGGCATGAAACGGTGTTTGGCGGGAGGGGCCGTGGCGGCTTTGGCACCGAACGCAGGCCCTGTATCACGGCCGCTGCAGTGCAGAAACTCAGCAGGCCAGCAGCGAGGGGGACTACCAGCCTGACGATGCTCGTGTTGACCCTTTCCACTGCCGACAGCTCCACCCGGGTGTCCTCGCGGCCACCCAAGGGCAGGCTGGCAAGCTCACCTGAACCACACGCTGGCTCATGAGCCTCCCGGCGTACCTACCTCATGCATGCCAAACATGCATGATTCGATATGCGAGTCGCCAGCAACTCTGACACGAGTGGCCGCGGCCATGAGCGACCGGAACGCCGCTTGATCTAGTTGCAGGATGAGCCCAGCAGAGCGCGGCGTGTGCGTTAGTGTGGTGCAGCAGCACGGAAGAGTGCGCACCAGCCCGGAGCTTGCGCCAGAGCCAGGCTGCGGTTCCAGTCAAAGAGGTCGTCTCCTCAGCGCCGCCCCCTGCCAGGAGGCACACAAGCAGCAGCCCCGGCACGTACACCGCAGCACAGGCAGCAAAGACATGCAGCAGAGGGGACATCACAGTCATGAGAACGCTCGCCAGCCGCTGCACGGGCGGTAGCTGTCCCACGAGGCATGCCCACTTGAGCAGTATCAGCGCGAAGACGGCCGCCTGGAGCGCCAGGAACGTGCCTCTTGCACTGACAGCTTGATCCATATCCTCCTGCACTGTCAACACTATCACGCAACAACGCCTGCACTCGTAACGACCGGTGTACTTCCCTACAGGCTGCGCTGGATGCCTCGAGACATCGTCTGCGCTGCAGCAGGGCTTGTGCACAGGACAGGCTTCGGCTGCGCATCTGTCATGTGTCACTGCACACTGTACCAGGCCACATACATGCATGTACAGCGCCCTTGCGCGGCCAGCCCTTGTTTGCATCTGCACACAACTCTCTCCGCATTGTCACCCAGGATGTTCTTTCGGGCGCGGAACCCCGAAATAAAACCCAAAATCAGGAAACTCCGGCTTTGTAGGGGACATCACCAAAACTGCTGAAAATGGGACTGAAAACGGGCCTGAAACACCGAAACCCAAGAGCTTAATTTAGGGGTTGGCCCAGCCGAGATCGTCATGGTTGGAACCTGTGCCAAGAACACCATGGCAGCGAGGCCTCCCCCCAGCACCGGCAGCGTACAGCATGCCAGAGACAGAAGTCGCACCAGCTGCCGGCCAAAGGCGCGCATGCCCTGGGAGCTGTCAGGCAGAGCCCACACGGGCATGCTCCACAGCTGCGATGGCTGCATTACCCCACACGCCAGCTCCATTTGGCCGAGGGCGGCTCCCTGCGCGACCGCGGCCTCTGCATCCCCAGCATCTAACAGACTAGTCTCCTTGGCCGGCATCAGGATGCGTGCGTCGGCATTCACATCATGGTATATCGATCGGAACGCAGCAGCGCCGATTCTCTGCGGCGTTGGCAACCTCGCAGCCGTGACCAGCACCGCGACATACGCACAAGCAGCTGCAGCCTGTGCTGTGGCCAGCAGCGCATCCAGAATCCGCAGCGCGGTCGTGCACGGTGACAGCGCCGCCCCTGGCAGCTGCCAGCCTGCCTGGAGCTGCATGGCAGGCTGGGGGCTCGCGTGTGGGGACAGCATGGGTCGAAGGCACATGCAGATCGTGAGCGCAGCCAGGGAGAACCAGAGGGCGTGATGCAGCAATGACATGAACACGGCAGCCCCGCTGCCTCCTGCTGCAGCTGTGACAGCCCGGACGATGGGGCGCAGGACATATGCCCTGCCATGGCCACGCTCAAAGTGGAGCCGCAGTGACCCAAACACGTGCCTGGTAGACTCGAAGACCCCGAGGCGCACATGCACGGAACGGGAAGAGTGGTCCAGGTACTGGCCTTCTGCCAGCACGTTCAGGATCCGCATGACCTCCCCCTGGGACTGCTGTGTCTGCATGGGCAAGCCACGTGAAGGCATTAGCAACGAAGCAGACAGAGGCCACACTGAATCAGCGGCCCGTGTCTTGCTACATGGGGGCTATACACGGAGGCACACGATGGCGATGGTGATCCCATCGTCTCTGAGCATCACATTGATGCACATGCCTGTGGACGCTCGGAACAGAGTGTGCAGCGAGCCATGCACTCGTTGCTGAGTGTCCTCGCAGAAGCAACAATACAGATGATCCGGGGGCCTGAAGCAGAGCTGCACCTCAAACACGACGGGAAACAGCACGGTGGCCTCTGGCAGCGGGGCCCGAAAGAATCCGTACGGCAGCATGGACTCCGCGCGGACCTCTCCTGCGGCGACGCTGACGTTGTAGAAATTGCCTTGCCTGCCTTCCAGTTCAGGTCGGTACAGCCGGCCTGCCGGGACAAACGCAGGGTCAACGCCTATGGCATGCCCTGCCGCTTCGCGCGCCGGTGCGGTGCGGTGTGCGTTGACCTGCGGGGCTGCGCTGCGGACGGCGGTGCAGGCTCGCACGAGTGTGGAGAAGCGGTGCCTGCAGTGGCTGTGTGCATGGGGAAGCTCCTGCTGCCCCACGAGCACACCGCCGATGACCTGCAACGCCGGCAACGCTGATGTGGCACGGCGCCTCCCAAGCGGCTCAACAAGCCGCCGTAACGACACACACACTGTGCACACGTGGTTCCTGGCACTCGGAGAATCGCAACCCAGGGATCTAGCGCTTGTCAGTGACTTGATGTGGTCTGGACATCACTGCAGCCGCCAGCATCCGCCGCGTCGTGGGTGTTGCACTCTGGGGTGGACACGTGTAAAGTGCAACCGTGAGCTGGGCCATTTCCAGATGAATGCGTTCGTTGCTGCGCACGGTGTGGGCACATCGAGTGATGAATGCGTGAGCCAGTGGCTGCAGAGAGTCCAAGCATAGTCGCTCACGACCGCGTGGGTGCTGCATGGGAGGTCACCTCCAGGCCATCAGCGATGATCCGGCGCCGCACAGGCACTGCCTCAGATGGTCCAAGTGTCGGCAACTCCTCAAAACCAGCACTTCCATCTCCAGATCCTGATGCACCCGTGCTCTCTGTGCCAATCATCGTGGGCACAGCTGACGCAGACCATCGCCCCTTCTGTTGAAACGAGTTGTGGCTCTCAGAAGGCAGCAAGGGCGAGCGAAGCCTCCTGCGCGGGGCTGGACCAGCAGACGTGTTGACCTGGAGTGTGGGTGAAATGAACAGTCGCCGCACCACGGGCACGGCTGCTCCTGCACAGAAGTGCACTTCTGCTGACGTGCAGGCGTGGCTGCCGTGAGCACGTGTACGTGTCACATGTGCCCAAGGCGGGATCGAAAGGCACAGCATCGCGAATCAAGCGAGCAACAGCCAGGCGCATTGCAGGGCTTCCAGACAGGCTGGCACATGCCTTGTTGGTGACCAAAGACTCCCGAAGGTTGGCAAGACACACGTTTGTGCTCTGAAGGGAAGCCACACTGGTACGAGGCCGAGACGCGTGACATGCGCTGTGCCTACCTGCAGCAAGCGTACCTCTGCTACCTCTCAAGCGCAAGGCATGTGGCAGGGTGTGCAGGGCCTGCGTCCAGGTGAGGTTGCCGGGAATGTTTGCCAGCCAGGCTTCTCGTGGAGGAGGCGGTCGCACCTGCCAGAGAAGGCCCCGCATCCGGGCTCTGCGCATCCAGCTCGCGTGTGTGCCTGGAAATGAGGTCTGCAAGGTCAGACAAGCACCTCGACGCACCAGAGCTGCCTGCGGCCCTCAAAAACTCCGCCACTGGACCCCCGGTCAGGCTATCATCAACACGCGGAGCCCGCAGCTGAGCTCTGGGTGACGTGTCAGACAGCAGCTCTGCAGCTTCGTGAGCGCCTCGTGCTTGCCGTGGGTGGCTGGACGACACTTCCTGGACCATTGAGCAGTACAAAGTGCCAAGCTGCAGCGAAAAATCCAGGAATCCGACATCCTGCATTGACCACTTCATCTCAGGCACCCACTGCACCGAAGAAAGCAGCAGTCTAGGCCAAGTCAAGCGCAATGACGAGCTCCTCCGGGCTGTGGCTAGGATGTCCAGTCAGCAAGACAGTGGCGTGATATTCAGTCATGGCATGAGCGCTCAGGCCTGAGGTCGTCAAACCTGCACGCTCGGCTCCAGCACATCCAGCAGCGCTAGCGTCGGCGCAGCCTCATGCTGCAAGAAATTTGAAAAGCCTTCCAGCACATCGCCGGCGATGACCGTTGCAGCGGCCTCCCAGTTCGGCGCACTGCACACATCGTGCACGACCCGAGCCCCATCATCAAGGGCGATCTCCAGGGTCCCCTCAGCGAGAACGCCCGCCGCAATCGCGCCCCGGGACCGTAGATGCCTGACAATGCTCTCGGCCGACCCAGGCCAGCCCGGTAGCACAGATGAGAGCGAAGAGCTGGCGCACTGCTGCAGCACAGCTTGGCTGCTCGCCTGGGACGCCACCGCATCTGCGATCGCGGACTCACCGCCAGCAGTCGTGAACAGGACATGGACTGGCACCGTCACCTGCAGCATTGTGGCACGGGGGTCATGGCTACAACCTCTTGCCGCATCCGTCGTGGCAGTATGCTCGGTCAACAACCCAATCCACAAGGGCGCCCGCGTGCTGGCAACCTGTAGTCGGCCGCACCTGGACTAGCATCCGATTTCCACCAGGCATGGCTGTCGCGATCGCTGACAACGACGCCGTGGTCCGCTGCACTTCCACACGCAGGCCGGCTGTGGCGGCGCCGAACGCCTGCACAAAAGGTGCGCACGCCGGCGCCGCCACCGCCGCAGCCAGCTGCTCCTGCAGCGCCTCGCGTGCTGCCCAGAGCAGCTCGTTCGTGAGGGGCCCCTGCCCGCCAAACGCCGAGATGATCGCCTTCAGCCGGTCATCCGACAGCCCGCCTGCTGCCGGCGCGTCCATCGTCACTGTCCCGGTCACCGATGCCCCCACCAGCGCGAGCCGCTTGAGGATTGTGACCGTCACCTCGGCCCGCCCTTCCGGGGCCCCAAACAGGGCCCCCTGAAACGCGGTGAACTCAAACACATGCGTGCCCACGAAGCACAGGCCGCTGTTCAGCGCCTCGACCGAGCAGTCCGCGCAGGCGCCTGCCCTGATCTGCGATACCGTGCACTGCACCGCTGCACTTCCACGGCGCGAGATGCGCACCAGCTGGTCGGACATGCCCCCTGGCCACTCTGCGCGGACCATACAGTCGGCGCTGCTGTCAGCGCTGCCGCCGCACCAGGTCGCCTGCGGGGAAGGCCTCCCGCCGCACATCACATGCATGTCGACACTCGCAGCTGCACCGCTGCCAGTGCTTGCGCCGGCCGCGATCAGGTCCGGGATGACCGCGGCGCTAAACACCACCGTCGGGGCGGCGGGTGGTTCTGTGTCTGCAAGCTCCTCGCGCAGAGCGCACGGGGGGGAGCCGCAGGGCTGTGAGGGGATATCCGGGCAGTACACCTCTCCCGCGGCGCAGGGGGGTACGACGCGCACGTAGCGCGTCGCGGTCGCCGACAGCGGCGGGACGTTGTGGTCAAACACAGTAAATGTCAAGCTGTAACGGGTGCCCACGGCAGCGGTGAGGGTGTCAATGCCGCACCCATCAAGGCCCTTCCGGTGGAACTCCTGTCCAGGGCAGCCGAAAGGCAGGCAGCTTTCCTCGGGACACGACAGAACCCGCTCCGTGAGGCTGTTTCCATACGCGTCCTCGCCTATAGCTCCTGCATCAAATGGCCAAGACTGTTAAAACGAAGCCTAGTCAGAGCAAGCAGGATGCGTTGAAAGGGCTCAGACAGCAGTTCCGAATGCAGGGCATGGTCTCAGGCGCCGCGTGCTACGAAGTCCATGCATGCCGCCAATGCACGAGCACTCTGCTGAGGCGCTGCAAGAGCGCGCGGCAGATGTCGTGTGACACTAGCAGTGGCACAGAGCGTACCCGGCTCGCATGGGGTCATGGGAGTCTGGAGGCTGCGGTCGCCACATGCCCTGTATGTCCACCCTCGCGGCACAGCAACCACCGCATCCTGCGCACCCACTGGCTTCAGCCGCAACGCCGGTGCAGACCGCGCGCCGGCAGATGCGGACGGCAGCACCAGCGCCGATGCGGCGGCCAGCAGCCGCACCTCCTCGGCCACGGTCGTGCCGACCGGCGCCACGAAGCCGTCGGGCACCTCCGCCACCACATGCAGCGTTCGCCGCACCTCCACCGACACCCCCGACCCGGAGTCCACTACGGAAAACACCATCGTGTAGTCTCCAATCACGGTTGTGTTGATCCCACACGCCGTCACGCCGTACTCTGTGAATAGGTACCGCTCGCCGCAGGCCGTGATGTAGTCCGACACGTCACCCTCATGCGCATGCACCGCCACAGCGCCGGGGTCACACGACAGCAGCAGCGGGTAGCTCCCACCGGGACACTTGCCGTATGGCACGCCCACCGTCACCCACACTTCAGCCGCACCGAGCAGCGACATCTCCGTGCCCACAGGTGGCGCCGCCGCCTCCGCCAGAACGGCCCCCACACACACCCCTGAATCCAGGCTGCAGTACCAATCTCCAGAGGCCTCGTCCATGCATCGGTGCCTTCCGGAAGGGCAGTCCACGTACACGCTTCGCAGTGACATAGCCACGTTTCCTGCCGAGTCCACGACAGTGTATGTGATGGGGAACGGCTGCCCGTCTGGTGTCGGCCGAGCCGTTCGGATCGCCGCGGCGCCCCGCGCTGAGATCTGGTCAGTCAGGTACCCTTCAGCGGCATCAAACGCGGTTGCGCCGGGGTCGACGTATGCATGGCCAACATGCACGTGGGTCTCCATGACGATGCCACCACCACCGTACTCCACGAGCACGTGCACGGGGGCACTTCCGAGGACCGTCAGCAGCGGGGGAGCGGTGTCGCGGCGTGGCATGTACGCGGTAGTGGCGGCCAGAGGCTGGAGGAGTGGCAGGCACAGCGCCTGGGTGCTGCAGTGGCCGCCGGCGCAGCGCCGCTCCGGCGCAGGGCAGAGAATTTCGCTAGCTGCGAGGAACGCCGGCTGGGTGACGGACGATGACAGGCCTTGGGGGTCGGTTGCGACGTACGTCAGCGTGAGGGGGCCGTACAGGTCCGTCTCCGGGTCAAACGTGAGCGTGGACAGCAAGGTTGGAGAGCCGAGGTATGCGAGGAGTGACTGGAGCTCGACAATGACAAAGGTGACGTCATGAGGGGTTTCAAAGTCATGGACGTACACTTGAGGGATCGTCAGGGTGTTGGGGAAGTAGGTCGTGTTGGGGGTGAGGAGTAGAAGGAGGGGGGGATGGTTTGGGATGTCCAGCAGTGGGATGGGTGGCGGTGTGGGGGGCGGGGTGGAGGTGGAGACGGTTGCAGGCGGTGGCGGGGCCGCAAAGAGGATGTCGATGGACGATGCTGGGGGCTGCGGAGAAGGCGGTGGCGGTGGCGGCGGATGAGGGGGTGGAGGGGGAGGGGGCGGCGGGGATGGTGCAGGCGGAGGCGGGGGTGGGCTGGGTGGCGACGAGGGCGGTGGCGATGGTGGTGGGAACGGAGGCGGTGAGGGCGGTGGAGACGGCGGTGGAGACGGCGGTGGGGATGGAGGCGGCAAGGGTGGAGGCGGCAAGGGTGGTGGAGAGGGGGGTGGGCTGGGGGGCGGAAGTGGTGGCGGACTCGGAGGTGGTAGCGGGGGGGGTGACGGTGGAGGAGATGGCGGAGGCTCAGGTGGAGGGGACGGAGGGAAGACTGGGGGCGGCAAATTCTCTACCCAGAATGAAGCTGTGCCGTTTGACGGGCCACCATACCCTGTCATCATTCCTGCAAGCAGCCTATGCACCAGCGTCAGGGCAGCATCCTGCATCAGCGGTGCGTGGCACGGAACCATGCTCCAAGGCGCGAAGCTGACTAGCCAGCAAACCGGCGGACGGCGTGAGCTGCCAGGCAGAGAGGGACCAAAGCGCGGGCCCCACCACGGTGGGCATGGGGTGGTAGCAGGCACACGAGGGCGTGTGGCTGCACACGGAGCTCCTGGAAAACGTGGCAGCGCGGGCAGCAGAGTGGCTGGGACATTGGGATCAGCACATACCTTTGTCAACGAAGAGTGTAGCGCAGTCCGCAGCGGCACCCCCCTGGACGTAAGCGTCCAGCAAGTGTTGCAGTTGTGCGTCTGACAGCGCGGCATCGAACGCCGAGAAGTATGACAGCGTGGCGACCAGGGGATTGGCTAGGATCCAGTTGCCATTAACAAAGAGCCCAAACGCGCCACCAAACTCCACCGCCTCGATGCCACCAGTTGACTCTAGCTGCACAGCACATGAGGCTTATCAGCACAATACCAGAGACTGCCAACACATCCTTGTGCAGCATTCCCTTGCACCACGGTTCCAGCAGCGGTGCCCCTGAAGTTCCCCCGTTGCTGGAGTCTCCAGCCCGAGGCGCCCAGGGCAGCCCGGCAGCGGAACAGTTCTGTTGCCCGTTTGGGGACGATTATCGATACCAAGCAATTGGGCTCAATGCGGCATCTTCTGATCACGCTCGCAGTCACAGAGGTTCAGCGCTCCGTACGAACAGAGAAGGTGGAGTGGGACACCAAGCGGTGCAAGCACCCAGCTAGTGCAGCTCGCGCTGCGGCAGAACAAGCACCCAAGGCTGTCACGAGTGGATCCTGCGTAGACTGCTGCCTCCTGTGCAACACACCTGTGGCAACTGTACCAGCATGGCCCTTGTGGGAGCTCCCGTACCTGTGCACGGGCAGACAGCGTGCCTGCCCAGCCGGCCAGCCTGCCATCGACCCACAGCTCCATCCGCCTGTCGCTGTGCACGTACCGCGCCGCCACCGTCATCCACACGCCAGCTGTTGGTGTGTCTGTGGCCACCCGTTCGCAAGCAGAGTCGATGCAGATCTCGAATTCCAGGTTCCCAGTTCCTGAGTTTGTGTACACCCCGGCCGTCCTGTCTTCTGACGGTGTCCGGAACTGAAACACTTGCATCTCGTCGCCGCGGGCTGCCGGGTCGGCATCAAAGCGCAGCTCGGCCACCCATGTGAGGCCACCGCGGGACACCTCGTGCAGGAACTCAGGCATGCGGAACCCTTTTCCATAGCCGTTACTGTCTTCAAACTCCCAGCCATCAGCGACGGGCGTAGGAGCAAAGGTGGGGTTGCTCGACTGAGAGATCACAGGGTCAGAGAAGGGGCAGAAGGGGCCGTCTTGCGTGGTCGCAGCAGATCGAGTCCGCACACGCAAATCTGCAGGCAAAGACGACTGGGCGCCGTGCATATGTGGTTGTGTGTATCAGGCCGTGAGACGCGTGGAGCAAAGCGCAAGTCAACCTTTCGGGTGATGCTACGACCACAAGCCGTGCCTGACACGACAGCTGGGGACGCCCCAGGCCCGGCAGTTGGGGATGGCACCGCATTCTCAAGGCAACTCAACTCGAAACACGTCCCAAGCAAGCCAATGCCAATCAATGAAAGTGTCGTTCCTTGCACTACATCAGCACAGACTCCCTCGGAGCCTGAGAACTTGGCGGACAGTCCAGTGACCTGGATGTCTGCAAGAGAATGATCAAATATGGCCGCATACTTCATTTTGCCGGGGAACGGGCTGCCTGCAGGCCCAGACTCATCCCAGTCCATGCCTATAGCACCCGCCGTGAACACCCGCTCTGACAAGCCCCCATCAGAAGCGATCTACATAACAGGCACATGTTAGATCTGCCGTAGCAAAGCCACATGCCAGTGTGCTGTTCTCACTGCGCAATCGCCAGCGGTGTCACGTTCTGCAGCACAGCGGTTTCCAGCTGCTGAAGAATCAGGTCACAGGTCACAGAATCAGGTCACAGCGGAGAACAGAAGCCGCGATCAAGACCTCTCAGTGCAAGCCAACCAGCATGGTGTAGCTGATCACCTGTGCGGCAGCTGCAGTAGCCTGGGCAGCAACTGTGACATCCGTGCCATCAATCCAAACGGACATCTGCTGTGTGGACCCCACATAGTTGCCCACCACAACCACCCACACCCCCGGGGACACAGCTGCAGCTGATGCAACCTCGTAGCTGCTCCAGGCTCCACCGCTCCCGACCGAAACGGCAAACCGGAGCGCCCCGTCTGCCTGCACGGCCAGCCGCAGCGCCGTCCGATCAGAGATCACGAGGCTGCTGTGCAGGGCGACCAGCATCGCCTCGCTGCCTGGCGGTGGCAGAGCATCGAGCATCAGGGCGGCGGCGAGCGCAACTCCGGCCTTGCTGCCGCTGCCAAGGTCCAGCGTGAGGGCGTTGCCCAGGCCGGACCCGACCTCGAGCCGCTGGACGTTGGAGTCCCCGTACGCGTTGGAAAACTGCAAGGCGGGCGACGAGAGGGTGGGGGAGAGCGCCGTGGTCGTTGGTGGCGCCAGCATCGGGCTCACGGCGCGGTCGCACACACCTCCGTCTGCTCCACTGGCCACCAGCAGCACGCCGTGGTCTGCATGCGCATGGCAGTCACACTCTGGGCAGGCTGGGCATTGCCACGGCTGGCGTGTGGCCGGCCTGCTGTGGGAATGCCGCACCCCCACGTGAGAGGCAGGCGTGGGGTCCGCCGCTGAACACGGTCCAACCTGGTCTGACCATCGAGGGTTGCTAGTGCACGCTGCCAGTGAACCAAAACCAACATGAGCCGTGTCAGATTGCCCCCAACACAGGCGGTGTCCACAGGCAGGCGGGTTGTTCGTTCAGCTACGAGTTGACACCGGGCCATTGCCTCATTCAAGCGTCAGATCACTTTCCAGCCACAACGACAAACCCTTGAGCATCAAAAGCCTTGCGGTGTTTTCAGTTCACTGCCAGCATGGTTTGCGCACCCAGCTGCATCTCCGTGCAAACTGGGCCTGCCTGCAAGAACCTTGTAGACACGGCGCTGACTTCAGCAGCCGACAGTGCCCGGTCATAAAAGGCGACAAACCGGACGGCTGCGTCGAGCGGCGCAGTGGCGGATGACACGGTTGCCTCATCCATTGGAATGTCTCCTATTCCACCAGCCGCTGCAACCTGCACAAACCAAGGCGGTGGTTCATGTTGCAGAGCTCATTGGGAGACACTGCATTCGTTTCGGGCTGCAAACGTTTCTGATGCCAATGAAACTTAACACTCACAGAAAGTATGGCACAGGCAGTATGCGTGACGTGGCAGACGGCAACGCCGTGGAACCGGTGACAGGGAAGCGTCCGTCAAGAGGCATGCATGGTGCAAGTATCCCTGTTGGAACATGTGCTGCGAACTGTGAACAACCGTATACACCGCTTTCTTCAAGTCTGAAGGTTTCATCAGATCTCAAGGAACAGTACCAGCGGAATATCTTGACCCGTCAACCAGAAGCGCTAGCAGAGCGTCTGGCTCTGGTATACAAATGGGGTAGCGCACAGATGCAGAGACGCAATAAGTGTGCAGACCTAGGGCAACACAGGATACTTCCACAGGGGGGTGTCGTGGGAGAGGCTGGCACACCGCGTCGGATGCGACTGTGTCAGCACTGCCCAGGACCCCATCTTGATAGAGCTCAAATGTGAGACCTGAGTGGTCGTAAACCAGCGCGATAACAAAGACGCTGCCGACTGGAAGCGCGCTGGCAGTGGCCACCCGGAACTGAGTGGCGTTCTCGACGTACGCTAGCTGGGCAACGGCACGCCCCGCCGCGTCGGCCTCGAGATCCAGAGTTGCAACCGCCCCACCCATGCGCCACAGCTGCTGCCGCTGGCCTGTCGCCGCCGGGTCCACCGAGAGAGAGAGCGCAATGACGGCGGCGAAACCGCCGCTGCGCGCGCCCCGCAGCCGGAACGGCCGCGACGCCTCGATCACCTGCGTGGTCGCCGCGGCCGCCGAGAACGCGAGCGTGCCCGCAGCGACATCGATACCGGGCTGTGCGGCAGGTGCGGTGGGAAGCCGGAACAGTGGTGGCTCGTGTGCGCACACACCGCCGTCCGGGCCGCTGAGCAAGGCTCGTGCCGTTGTGACGACAAACTTCGGGGCTGCGATGTAGTGCGCGCTGTACCCTACAACATAGGCAGTTCCAGAAAATGAGGAGCTATAGTCGATGTAGACCTCAACACGGACGGTGAGTGCAGGAGGAGCGCTGCATCCAGTCGAAATGACGATCGGCGTGTCTGAGGTGCCTGTCGTGAACGTGTACGACCCATCGGCCTGGCGGTCTGACACTGCATAGGAGCCTGATACGAGGTAGTCAATACAGCCCACCAATGTCCCGCTTGCAGCTGTCACAAGCACCTGCAGGTCATGCATTGCCATCATTGATTGCTGGAGGACCGACAACCTGCGTATCATTCATCAAACTTTTCACGACTAGTCACTCTATGCCTTGTGCTGTACTTCAACATATTCAAGGCAAACTCGAACAACGGTCTAAATATTCACGTTATGTTGATCCAATGATAGAGATACGCGGGGAATGGCGTTGAGCCAAGGACACCGTTATCCTTACTCAAGCACATGCCAAACACACCAACAGGCATGGAAATGGGTGATTGCATTGAATCAGGCACATCAGAATTACGCTTGCGATACTCCCCAGGAACAGAACACACTGCAAGGCGAAGGCCATGTCGTGAGCCTCCGAAGTAGCTGGCCATGCTTGAGGAGCTGGTGAAGCCACAGTCAAAGCTGCTGCTGCCACCAATCCAGTCCCATAACGTCTTTGACTTTCCAATGTCAGCACCATTGCGCATATCCCAGTCATAGTATGCACACTGATACGTGTAGTTGGAATAATCTGTTGGCGCACCTGCGACATGACTGATGGTTAAACCGCATGCGACCGACTCTCCGGCCGGAATGACAAACTCATACACATCAGCACCTGTTCTTGCGACGGCAAATACATTTGGGTTGAAAACTTACTGATGGACAATCCTCCAGTGTCTCTCCACAGGTGTACAGAGTGACGCCAGCTGGTAGTGTCGTCAATGTCGGGGTCTCTGCCATCATTGTCAGGAGGAACGTCGCGAAGTTGCCTAGAATGGTAAACTGCTGGCAGGGGTTCGCCATCTGGAAAGCATGCGATTTGCTCGATGGCAAATGCAGCCAGCCAGCGCATGTCAATTGGTATTAAAATCGCAATGAATCACATCGATGGACCACGTACCGATGAATGACCTTGCGTAGATGAGTGGCAATACCGCCAAAGATGCGACCTGTGACTTGTGCCAGGTCATACCTGTGATGTCAAGTTGATTTGGTCAGCGCTCTGGCCTTCCAGCACCTTGCCATATCACAAGCCATGATGACCGCTGCTACATACGATAGCGGCCTCTTGACAGTGATGATGTTCTCAGAACCGAGTTTTGGGCTAATAGGTGGGGTTTGACGAACGTATCCGGTGTCGCAAACGTAAAACATTTGACCACATGCTGACCGCCACAACCTGTCCACCCGATAAATCATCCAGCCATGATTCGGTTGTATGACATCCTTCAAACAGCGGGTCGATGCTACGTTATTCAGATTAGCTGGGCGCGTTCATGGTTTGTTGATCTCTGCAGTAGAACAGCTGGTGAGCAAGCATGCTCGGTACGCTCAGTAGATCGTGGCAGCAGCGTCATACGATATAGCAGAACGGTGACGGTAGCATTGGCACGCATGTTACCCGGGTAGAGCTGCTGGATGCGTCACTGCCGAGCACTGTCCGTCTGCAGGAACAAGCGTCGGAGCGAGCGCGCACAGTGCATGCCGTAAATGCGTGCGGCATAACAACGCTAAGGGGACAGCTCCATTGTGAATAAGGCACACTTACACCGTTTTTTAGTGAAGGGTGACGTTTTGGCCGATAGTCTGTCTACTGTCTGCTGTGTGACAGTGAACATGAGCTGCTCATATAAGCCCGTCTCGAGCGAGTGACGGGCTCATATGAGGAGCTCATATGAGCCCGTCAGCCCAGCCAACGCATCGGGAAACAGCGCACGCTGAGAGTTTATCGGCAAGCACTACACGTACACAGAATGATATCAGTCTGGGCTGCTGAAAGAACACTAGATCACTGTTCAGTGCATGCCCTGGCCAGTCGGGGTGTGCTGAGTACGAAAAACGCAGCACGATCGGTAAGCTGTGTCGCTACACAGTAATTTCCTATGGCACGACTGTAAATCATGGGGATTTATCAAATTCTGGGATGTAGCAACACCTTCAGGTGCAGACCTATTGTTATACACCAGTTATGATATCGCGTCACTGTTACAAGCCTGGCATTAGCCTTGCGTCAATCAGTGACTGCTGCGTTCCGGATGATGGACTGCCATAGAAGGCATATGCGACTGTCCTGTGGGGTTTTCAGGCTGTTATTCCAGGTTTCCGTTGCGAGGGTGTGCCAGGCACCCTGCGTTGATGGGCCTCCTGCTGCACTGCAGCGTGTGCTGGTCAGCCCAGTGGGATTTGATACAACCGCGCCATCCAGTGCACTTTCCTCAGGCATACTCATTGGCCCGCATAATGGAGCTGCACCATGCCTGAATCTTGGAAACAACAAGCCCAATACGGCACTGACCCCCTTTGTGTCTATTCATGCCACATCACTCTCATGCCGTTCACAAGTCTACGACATGTCCACGAGCGGAAGCATGATGTTTTTATATTGACACATCACGACAGTTCATGCAAATTCAATACGTGCCATGAACATGACACAGCCGGTAGCAGTTACAGTCACGTGAGGACCCAGTGATAGTGGTTTGTTGTCACTCAGGCCCGCAGGCGACACTGCATCAGTGCATGAGCTGGTTACAGATGCTGGCATGTACATCACGATGCAGAACCAACAGGTCGGCCCTGCGACTCACCACACACTGGATACATTCTCGCCTGGTCAGCACTTGACCAGTGGCAAACCTGTGCTGACAGACCTTCCTCTCCAGAACCAACACATGCAAACGCCACACAGCTCCCGGCTCTGAGGCCGAACACATAGTTGCTGCACACCGGGCAAGTGGTGTTTACGCCCAGAGTTGCAGACTGCTGTTGCAGGTTGCGACCTACTGGAGGTGCGAGCCTGGTCTGCTCTTGCAAGTCATAGTGCGGACCCATGCGCCTTGTTGGTGCCAGCCTGAGCCTTCCCTTGCTGCCCGCTAGACGTACCACCGACTGAAGCCGTGCCTCGTGCGAGTCATGGCCATGGTATGCTAGTTCAC
Source organism: Ulva armoricana (assembly GCA_032360965.1). NCBI lineage: Eukaryota > Viridiplantae > Chlorophyta > Ulvophyceae > Ulvales > Ulvaceae > Ulva > Ulva armoricana. The sequence goes on from JAUMHO010000011.1 coordinate 1,287,975, forward strand.
TATTCACGACAGCTTGGATACAGTGCCTGACTGCACTAAGAACTCGCCAGGCTCGTCAATCTGATAGTTGTTGCCGCTAATTGGTGAGTCCCAGTCGTTGTCGCCATTGTTGAACACAAACTCCATCGTCATCTGTGGCAACGTGATCATGTACAGCCCAGGCTGCTTAGAGTCAGGTTGCATTTGTTCTCCCGGGGTCGTAGTCCAAGCTGTGAAAACAATCCCCAAGTTAGTCTAATGGAGCAACACCTCATGTACATGGCACACAAACGCAGCATGACAAGTTTTGCATGGGCAATATCGATCTTGCAAGAGAAGCGTACATCCATCTGCTCTTTGGTAATGGATGAACGCTGCGTCCCAGCCGGTGGAATAAGCGATGGTGATGGTACCAGCCCGTGAAGCCCGTGCTGCTGGTGGTGGTGGTGCTGCTGCTGCTGCTGCCTGTCCACCGTTGGGGGCTGGTGCACTCGCAGGACCCCTCTCCAGCGCCTGTTGATACTCAGCACACAGTGCTTCTGCAAAGATACGGCGCTGGGATGCTTGCGTCGTCGTGCTTGATCATGGTGCGGCACAGACAACCTGTCAGTGCGTTGATCTCGTGCACTCTAGATGGACTCTATCTACTGTAGGTCTACGCTAAGACAGGTATTATATCTTAGTTTCCAGGCTGGTATGGGTACCAGCATGCTACATGCATTTACGCGCAGGCTCAGCCATCGTGGCAACGTCCGTATCCGTCCCAGAAACTGCAATCAGGGCGCACCTAGCTCTGCAATGCGCTCTTTGGCCTGCTTGAGCTCATCAAGGGCCATCAATCGGCTTTTATTCAACTCGAGTATATTGCGTTGGGCATCGTGGAACATTGTCAGGGCCTCGCCACTCAAGCCGCTTTCGACTTCGCGACTTGCGGAGCACGGAGCCCGAGCAAGGGCTGCCCTGGGTTGACATGGCCCCTGCAGAGATTTTGATGTTGTTATATGCTTTACGAAATCTGATACGGGGGCATGGGATACAGAATTGACCGCACCCGCGAGCCACAATCCAGTCTCCTAAGAAACGGTCCACTCATCCTACGTGCACTAAAATCTGTTCAAGAAGTGATGCTCCTACAGAAGTGTGAATGATGGCGATGTAAGGTGCGGGAAAGGCAACAACAGACGCAGGACGTTGCGAAACCGGCACGCTTCAAGTTCAGGACACTTGTCGAATCCCCAATCATGCAGGCAGGCGACTGCAGATTTCTATACAGGACAGGTTTATTAAACGGAGCGCAGCGCGACCTTGAAACCGCCACGGTACACCACCGCGTCAATGGCGGGCGTGCATGGAGAAATGGGTGATTAGCACCGCGCGCGTACCATGGCGCCGCGATGTCAAATGGAACGCAGACAGAGCGCACTGCGTTTTCTTGTTGACATCAGATTCATTTGCATGTATCTACATTAGTACAGTATCGCATGCTGGTAATGTCGCATTGTAGCACGCCTGCGCCAGCCTCACCAAGCCATAAGATCCTGCCGCTTCGAAGCACTATAGATTTGCTTTGCCCGTCGCCCTGGGGATCCCAGACATGTCTCGCCAGCTTCCATCCTACATTTCCTTGCAAATCGCCGCATTATCAGACACTTTTTTTGGCGCGTGCATGAAGCACGCCCAAAATCACTGGATGGTCATGTAGATGGCTGGCATACGCTTCACATCGAGGCAGATCCTTATGCAGGTTGCCAGCTTTCCAAAGCTCGTGTAGTCCTAGAAAAACGTTTCCACTGCTGCATGCTTGGAGTTGAGATGTCGACGAACCAGGATCACTGCGACCAGTGCGCATGCCTATCCTAGCAACTAGGCATTACACCGAAGCATGTACATCTTGGTCGGACCACCCGAGGAAGGTATCGTTTCAATGAAGCGGACCAGGCCGTGCTTGCAGTAGCATTGTGTCAGGCGGTGCTGTTACCAATCTGCAACGCTGCAGCTACGTACCAGCGGGCAGCACAGCACCAAGACTCAAACGAAACATGAAAACGGGAGTTTTGCACACGTCAAGAGGCCATCAACCCCAACACTTTGGCAGGCGCGAACAGGTTGAAGACAGTGCTGCGCAATGTCTGTTCCAATAGACGGGCAGGCACCAACGTGTTGCACGCCAGAGGTGCCGAGCTCTGAGAAGCTAGCTACAAGCTAACCACTAAACAGCTAGAAGCTCCAATCAGCACTCACGCTATCGAGATGCTGCATGCGCACACCCGTTATCGCAATGCTACATGAGCACACCCCAGCTGTGCCTGCACCCACTGCTGGAGCCCTGCATGCCTCACACGAATCCAGACCGGTACCTCAGCTATGCCGAGCTTCATGTTGCAGGTGACGTCAACCGACGCGTATACATGCGAGCACCATGCGGATGTTGGATTCAACAGCTGGGCCCTCACCACACTGAGCACAACTGCAGTAAACCAGGGCCCGGATGCTCCATAATTACACGCTCAGACAACACATGGGTGATGCTGATGGGTCCTGTGGCCTCGCAACGCCCCATCAGCACACCAGTGCATAGCTGTACACACGCCTCTGCACTCCTGGAGCTGCTCTGGTTCAACGTCCGTATGAGCTCATGACAGACCGTTGAACCAGACGCACCCTGAGCCTCATGAGCAACGTCGTCCACAACATCCTACACGCCCACCTGGCTGCACCATGCACATGCAAATACTCTCTTGTAACCACATACTCTCGTGCAGGCCCAGCCTGCACCGGTGCCAGGCCTAGGCCTGCAGCACACCTCCAACTGCCGTATCACTCTCGTCCTTTGCGGACGACCATACTCCACTGCCATTCGAAACAGCCACTAGCGATTCCGTCACGCTGTCGATCGTCATCATTCCTACACAATCCCTGCCCCCGCAGAGGATGTCCCTGTGCTGGCCCGGAGTCGTGCTAACGCACCGCGGTGGGGCAAACTACTCTGTTTCGGCACTGATCCATTCGCCAAGGCAAAACTCACAGGCACACCCACGCGTACACAACCTCATACACGACATAGAAGAGGATCATGCCGATTGCGGCGCCCCACGTGATCCGCCAGCGGTGCAGCCATGGCACGAGCACCGCATGCCGCGCCGTGGACACCGCGGCGAATGCGAGCGCGACCCATGGCACGGGCGTCGCCTCCCACTCCCCCCCCCCATGCACCACCGCCTCCCGCAGTAGCATCACCCCCGTCCCAGCAGCCATCGAGAAGATGGCCGTTCCAAAACACCCGGCCACGGCCGCCGCCGGCATGCCGGCGGCCGCGAGGCCGACATTGGTGATGAAGTCCGGCGACTGCTCTAGCCACTCGTACACCGTCGCGCTCAGCAGGCCAGCGCCGTGCGCCGCGGCCTGCGTGAGAGCGTCGGTGCTGTGCGCGCTGCCCGCTGCTGCGCTCACGGTGAGCAGTTCGGTGGCAAACATGCCGCCGTGGATGCGGCCAAGCGCACGGAAGACTTCGGCGGTTTCGGCGGCGAGCAGAAACATCCAGAGCCTTGACATGCACAGCGCGAGCAAGGCAAAGCACACACGGCGGTCGCCGTCAGCGGTGCCGGGGGGGGGGTACACGGTGTATAGAAGGATGGAGGAGAAAAGGGAGCAGCCGGTGCCGTAGAGCACAGTGACGGTGCTGAGAGGGGAGCCGGGGTAGAACGCGAGCCGCAGCACGGTGACCGCGAAGAGGGGAATGGTGACCGGGAGCATCGCGGTGAACAGCGGTGCGAGCGAGCCGCTCTCTGCAGCCGAGAGTTCCGGCATGAAGCAGCGGGCGACTGTGGCTAGAGGGGGCGCGACGCAGGCCCAGAACTGGCTTGCGATGGTGCGGGGCGGGGGCGGTGCGTAACCGAACATCCGGGGGCTGCTGGAGGAGGGTGAGGATTCGCCGCGGTGGCCAGGTAGGGGTTCCCCGCCGCACAGGGATGCGCTGTCGGCGGGGGTGTGGCAGCTGGGGAATCGGACGCTCGAGAGGTCCACTGAGATGTTGCTGTGGTGGGCGTGGGAGCGCATCGCGGATGGCGGCTCGAACACGCTGGGCTCAGACAACACGACGATCGGCAGCACGTCATGTGGCTGAGCCGCGTCCGGCGAGGGCGGCTGCATCGCCTCAGCCACAGCGTCGGCACCGCGGTCGCGCAGGCGGCGACTGCTGCGCAGGCCGGTGGACGGACTGTCTGCATGCCACAGCGCCGGGGGGGCTATGGTATTGGGGGCGCCGGTGGCGCCGATGCGGAGCACAGGGTGCGGCGCGAGGGCCATGGAGTCGTCGCTGGCGCTGAACCCGTCGCTCAGGCTCCAGGAGTTGCTCCGGCGCTGACTCATGCCGCCGAGGCTGTGGCTGCCGCTGTGGCCGTCCGCAGGGCTGTCGCTGCTGCTGCCGCTGCTGCTGCCGGGGTGGTCACGGCCAATGCTGCTGCGAGTGTTGCCGCCACGCCCACATCGGCTGCTGCTGCTGCTGCCGCCGCGTCCAGGTTTGGCGCTGCCGTGGCTGCCGCTGCAGCTACCGCTGCCGCTGCCGTTCCCCAGGCCAGCGTTGCTACTGCGAGCGCCACCGCTGCCGTGCGGGGGCTTCCTGCTACTGTGGCTAGAGGTGGAGCCATGGCCAGACGACCTTTCAGCATCCGGGGCGCGTCGCTCGTCCAGCAGGAACTGTGTCGACGGGCCGGCGGGCTCGCCAAAGTCTTGCGCGCTCTGCCGCCAGTCCGAGAGGCTCTCGCGCAGCGCCGGGAGGCCCCGGTCGTATGCGCGGCTGAAGGAGTCATGTGCGACGATGTGCGCCTGATCTGCAGCGTTTGCGCCGAACGGGCCCGGCCGGGATGCGTCCCGAGGTGACGCCGCGCTGCCCAACACGGTGCGTCCTGCGGCGCTGCCAAAGCGCGGCGTCGCAGGCAACACGGCGTTGGCCTCATCCGCCATCGCCGCAGACAGGTTTAATGTCGGCACGCCGTTCACGTGGCCCCAGCCTGGCGCGGCGAAAGCTGGCGGCGGCCACAGTTGCGCCGCCGCTGCCGCAGGGGCGGCCGGGCTGGGGCCAGGGTGTCGGAGGTGGGTCTGAGAGCCACTGGAACTGGATCGGGAGGGGAGCTTGGGGGAAGAGCCGAAGCTGCACGATCGCCAGGTGCCCCCCGAGGAGAGGAGGGAGTGGTGCAGGCTCTGGTACTGTGCAACGAGCAGCGCGCTGTGCACGCTGTACTCTGACGGCGGCCGCCGGCGCTTGCACGAAACGAAGAGCAGGATGTAGAGGAGGTAGAGGGCGAGCAGCAGCAACGCATGCCAGATGCTGGCCTGCACGAACGGCGTACGCAATTGAGTTGCTTGGGGAGGCGCGCATCCGAACCACTGCCAGCGCACAGAGTTCCTTGCACAAATACTGGACATCTGGGACCAGTGTCAATCATATCCACCGTTGTTTGGGGCTTTGACCTTAAAATTGCTCCCCTAAAGCTGCGCTTTTGGGCTTCGGAAGTCTGCTAAATTGAACACTGTCTGCGCAGCTCAGAGCAACGATCTGCAGCACGCGATGCGAGGCGCATGCGACTCGTCTCCACATCCCCATGGCCGCAGTGGTCGTCAGACAACAGGCCCAGCGGCGGGCGCTGGCTTGGAGCGCGCAGCGGGCGGAGGGTGCGCACCTTGCCATGCCAGAGGACGAGGGCGGTGCCGGCGAGGGCTGCGGCGAAGAAGGCAATGTCCCGCGTAAAGTGCCTCGGGTGGACGAGCACGCCGCAGCGGCAGCGCGCCCGGGTGCGGTCGCCGATGGCGCTGACAAACGCGACGGCCGCGAGGGTGGCGTTGGTGGTCAGCACACCGCCGGAGATCGGCCATGCAATGGTGAGCGGCATGGACGCCCCCCGCGCCCCCCCCCCGCGCCGGCTCGCCTGCACCCGCACGGAACTCTTGCACCTCTTGCCGCCTGTGGCTCCCTGACCTGGCTCTACCAGTCCACCGCACGCGCAACAGGCTACTGTTGAGGCGGCACGAGGTCGGTCCCCTCCTGGAGCACCACGGCACATGCCACCACCGGCGCAGCAAGCCCTGCTCGTTCCGACTCCAGCGGGATACGTTCCTCGAGGCCCCTGACGTGCGCATGTTTGTGGACGGGTGCAAACCATGGTGGGGAGCGGAGGCACTGCAGCGCGGCGGCTTTTGCACGGCCGGACGTGCACAGCGGGGCCGTGAGTCATGCATGGGGTGCTGCATGCCCAAGGCGGAGCCGTTCAAGCGTCTGTGACCGTGTGTGCTGCTGGCATGCGTGGTGCAGCATGCGCCGAGAAGGCGACGAGACGGCAGTGGACTCGCGAGCAGCTGACAGAATGAACGGTTCCATTGTTGTTATTGTAAGTCTACCAGCTGCTTTGCTCCGGCGAATCTGTGAGAGGCCGCGGCACCCGCAACACGCCCCACCTGCTTTGCAGCACCATCCTTGCCGCTGCCCCCTGGCCACCCGCCGGCGCCAGGCAGGAACTGCCATTGCGCGCCACCCCTGTTGACTGGGTGCTGACTGGGTGCTGACTGGGGCACAGGTGCCCGTCGTAAACATGCATGGGGGACATGCGTGAGGGCGCAGCACTGCTAGGAGGCATGCACAGGCCCGGATCTGGTTGCCACTGCGGCGCCGTGTGTCTGATGTCGCTGTGCCGTCGTGTGCTGGTGCAGCAAATCGGCGGGAGGCTGACCTGCTTGCACACGAATGGTGGGGGAGAGTGTGGAGAGGGAGTCGGGAGTGCCTGAGGTTCACGGTGTGCACGAATGGAGGTTGTGTGTGAGGCTGGTGCTTGCGGCTTGGTTGCAGAGATGCAATGGGCATGGCTTGGGTGGGCTTGACCACACATGTGGTACACTGTGCTGTGTTGCTGGGAAGACATCCACACACATTCTGCATTGTGCAGGAGACACGGACAGTGATTGGGGCAGACCATGTGCATGCCAGTGATGCATGCGGGAGAAAGTTTGCAAACCACAGCCGTCTGGAGAACAAGCGCACCAAGATCACAGCAGAGGCCAACAGACTGCTGGAATGAGAGCCCGCAGATGTGAGCTGCTTGATGAGGTGCGGGATGCCGTTTGACAGTGACAGTATTGTTGCGCCGATTCCATCTTCAGACAGGCCTAAGAACGAGCCCACTTCGTCCAGCGCCGGCCTGAAGAACCGGTCCACCACGACCGTCAGCATCAGCATCATCACTGTTGCCCACAGAAGAAGGAGAGTATGGCTGGGAAACGTCCTGCATACTCAGCCGCTCCTGAGGCGTGAACTTGCAGTCGACGTCGCAAATCTTACTGGCGAATCTGCACAACTGCGCCAGATGTGCGTCCTACCGGCCCCAAATCTTATACATAAACTGAACGATCAGGCAGCCTGAGCAAGTACTTCTTAATGTTGTCTGAGCAGATCGCTGCTGGCAACCTGCTGGCGAGCGCGGTCATGTGCATGCAGAGATGCTTTCAACAATTTTTAGCAAGCGTGCGATCTTTGGAACAAGATGGGAACTGCCGACACCGAGCGCGCTGAATGCATTTTAATCGGTTGACTGAACATATTCGCAGTCGTGTGATGGCGCCTAAGCGCTGCCCTACGTCTACCCGGCGGGGCCCGGCGGGGCTTGATCCATTAATGCAGGTCTGCGCTCGCAGCTGGGCCGCACGCCAGTCCGCACTCGCGTCAACCAAACACACGGGAAAAGGCCAGAAACACACCAGCCAGGAAGCAAGCAGTAGTGTAATTGTAGATACGGGATGAAGCCCGTTCCTTCCTGGCACACCGCTGTTTTGACGTAGCGACACACGTCGCCGTCCCCGGAAAATGCCCATGGCATACATGCCCCATCTGTGTCAACAGTTACATTACTCACGAAAAAATGGGCACTTGCACCAGGTTCCATTGCCCAAGGCTATGGTGCGACACTCACATCGAACAGGGCGGAACTGGCACGCGTGCCACGCAAATATCACATTGGAAAGTTTGACAACTTTCATGACACCTGAGAACGTATGGATTTTGACATGTCTGAAGAAAGAGGTCGCTCAATGGTCTGATTGCTGCGACGCAGCCGGCTTCTGGCCGTGCGAACCGTTGGCCGAGTCAATTGCAACCATGCACACGTGGTTTCTGAGACAGTGATGTCCACCGATTTGCACTCGATGGTGCCAGTACATGTATTACGACAAAGTGACACCGGTGTGCTCAAGATATCCAACTGACGTACGATGGAGAGGCAGAGAGCTGAGGGGACCGGTGACCCACAATTGCAAATAACAGTGTCAAGCAAGCTGCTTGTGTACTAACTATGCATGTATATTGAACATGCCAGAGCACCGATTTATCTGAGCATTGACAAGGGAGACCCGTCCAGAAGGGTTGGTTATATTCACCTGGCGGTGTTGCACTGGTGCAGTAGTGGACTGGTGCAGTAGTGCACGGCTGCCTGTGAGTATGATGAGACCCCCACATTCTCACACATTACTGGGTCAAGCTTGAAGTTTGCACAACGCCCTGGGAGCTCCAAGGGGCCCCAGTGGCGAGATATCCGTGCACAAGCCTGCCACAGGCATGGATTCAGTGTGTGCATTCCCTGCCTCTTGAGCTTTCGCCACATGTTTGTGCCATCTTATGGGTATAACTGAGCATTCATAGGCAGACAAGCTGCGGAATGCCTACCCCCTGCCAGTTGCAACGCGATCAAACTTGAGGCTCTTTAATGCTGATCAGCCATGATCTGTGCCCCCAAGTCTGCCGCAAACCATCGCAAATGGTTCAGCCTGTGACATAGCTACAAAAGGGTGCACGCGCAAAACCACAAAGTGCATCCATTCACGGAATCAAACAACAGCAGCGTGTGCTCAGCGCTAGCCACTTTCACTCATGAGTGATCACACACAGAAGCAACCGCAAAGCACACGCACAGCGAGCGTGCTACGGTGACACTACAGACCACCCCATCACATCAACACTGGCACATCCAGTCCGGCGTCGTAGTGCCTGCCCTGCTCCGAGGAGATCACAGGTCAGCCTGTGACCCACCGCGCGATAGTCCACATTAGTACGCTCGCGCGCAGCGTCCCCGGCCTGCCTCAAGTGCTGCGTCGTGCGAACGGGACTACAGGTTTGGCACCGGTAATTCTTGCCACGTGGTGTACGGTCATGCGGTGTGGTAGCTGCTCCGCGGACGCCACGCGGTTGACCGCCACAAAAACACATTCCACATGTGAGTCGGACACAAGTCTTCCTACCGCATCTCACACCCGCCGCCACCATCGCGAGTGTCGCTTTGCACAAGTACACGGGAACACACCAACAGTCTACTATGGAGGTGTTACACAGTCGCACCTAGACTTAGTCTACCTGATTGGGTCAACGTGACCAGCGGTACTGCTGACTCCCTAACTAATCAGTCCCCTAGCGGGGGACCGAGATGTTGGTCCATCCATGCCCGCATGCCCAGGAACACCAACGCCACCCCGCCCGCGCCGCTCCGGGGGTGCCCCGCTCGGCCCCGCCCCGCTCGCCACAGCGGCCCGCTGCGCATGGCCACCAGTGCCTGCGTCCTGTAGCGCCAGCTCCACGTCAGCTTCTCCATCACCGCTTCCGGCGTCGTCGGCGTCCGGCGTCGCATGCACGCCGTACACGGCGTACGCGGCCGCAGCTAGCGCCGTCCACACAACAAACGGCACGAGCGCCGACGGCCCGAGGCTGACGATAAGGAAGACGTCCGCGAGGATGGAGGCGCAGGGCACGAGCGGACTCAGCGGCACCTGGAACTTGGGGGCCCGCCACACCACCCGCCGCCGATACAGCGCCCCCACGGCCACCAGCCACACCCCTGCAGCCACCGCGGCGAGTGTCTTACACACGCACACACTACGCGCAGACAGACATGCGAGGTATAGTTGCCCGGAGAGATTCCGCTGAGGGAGGACTGGGGGCCGACGCACGCCGTTCAACTCGCGACTGACGACAGCCGGTCGCATGCCGCTCATGCCACACATGGTACAGGCGCTATGCGCGCCATCCGGGTAGCCCCGCGCAGGATGGTCGATGGCCTCCCCGGGTGAGCTGCGAGCCGGTCGGCCTCGGACGGCTTCCCGGGAGTTGCTGCTGAGTTGCTCACATGCGCACTGGGGGTGGTCGACATCCTGTACGGCGTGCTCCCAAAACAGCTTGAATGAACAACGCAGGTGTGGGGCGCCGACGGGCGCGTGCACCGACGGTGACTCCGGCTGATACAGCAAACCACGGCCGCCAACACGGGCCGGCGTGATGTGCCCCTGCTCCAGGCACACATGCATGCAGCCCCCCCTCCAGCCACGCATGCCCCACCAGTGCGGATGTGTGTGACATGAAACAGCCCCCCTGGCTCCGGCAGATGGCTAGCGAGGGCATCAAGCAGGGCACACCGGTGAGGGCCCAGATAGCCGACGGCGGTCCCGCCGCCGCAAAGGTGACCGAGATGGCGAGGGAGGCGGCGACGATGGCGGCGAGGTGGGCGACGAGGCCCCAGCCGGCGGCGTGGTCGGCGCCGTTGCCGGCGTAGCGGCGCCAGATGCAGGCGGCGGCGACGAGGAGGAAGCAGGAGAGGATGCCGACCGACACGAGGTCCGCGAGCACCTCGAGGTCGACCAGCAGCGCGCACGTGCCGCTCGTCGCCACCGCCAGCGCCGTCGCCACCAGCGGCGTCCGCGTGCGCTCGCTCACGGCCGCCTGCACGGCGGGGTGTCGTCGCACAACGCGCAGTGGCAGCTGAGCTGAACAGATGCAGCGGGTTGAGTGATTACGCCGTTCATGCCTACGTTCATGCCAACGCAGCTCTGAGACACCAGCTGCGGTATTGCATGGGGCAAGCACCGAGGCGGGGACCACACTCGCCGCTCGGCGGCACCACTCAGGCCGAGTCTGGTCCTCGTTTTCCCCCCCTTGGCATAGCCAGGCGTTGTACGTGTGGTACCACCCAGGCTATGGTGTAAGCTAGCAGCTGGTGTACTCGAGTTGGGCCCGGATAGTTTGAGGAGTAGTTCCCGCGCGTTTGACCACGGCCAGGCCAGGTGCAACGTACTCCATGCATGTGCGATGCGCACGCACACGCGGCTACAGGGGCAACACGGCGAGGGTCGCACGCAGGCTTGCGGGAGCAGCCGCGACCGCCCGAGCGCCATCCATAGCCGGATCTGGCCGAAAAGGGAGACGAGGAGGCAGGTCACGATGCCGAGGAGCGCGCCGAGGGAGACGACGCGGCCGGCCCACGGCATGCCGACGTCGGCGTACGCGGTGGAGAACGGCGTGTCGACGTCGATGTCCTGCCAGGGGACCATGCCGACGATGGTGGCGCACATCGCGGCGTAGATGGCGGCGCAGATGAGGAGCGACACGATGATGCCCGCCGGGAGAGCTGCGGCGGGGTCGATCGTCTCCTCCGCCGCGGACGCGACGCAGTCAAAGCCCAGAAACGAGAAGAAGACCTGCAGCCTGGTTCGCCGTGGTGGCAGTGCTCGGTATATGCCAGTCGGAACAGCCCACCTTGGTATACTGGGTCACGTTTGTGGTTTGGCAGGAACGACTGAACGACGCCGAAGACCGAATCGACGGCCATGCTTTGAATGGGCAAGCCCCGAACGGACATGCTCTGAACGACTGAGTTGCGCTGCAAACTGATCTAACGGGCACTGAATCAACAGAGGGGGACCGTCGGGTGACTGCCTGGCTGCGATGCATGGAGACAGCTACGCACTCCAGCTCATGCCACGCAGCACGCAGACTCTGCTGCCGCTTGAGGGTCAGGTGCCTGCCACCGATACAGGCCGGACCGTTTTCCGATCACCGGTCCAAGTATGGGCAATGCGCCTGGCTCGTGTGCCGAAGCAGGACATGCCTCTGAGTCAATGGAGCGGGGGGGACGTTCGGCGAACAAGCGAGGGCCGGCAAAAGCTCGCCAGTTGAAGAGTTGCTCATCCGTGAATCCCCGCTTGTGCGGATCGGTGCCACTGCCGCTCGCGTTTTAGGGGTGGCAGAGGCGTACAGGCGGTCGCCGGTGCCGGTGCCGGAATGGGTTGGATGCCCGGCACGTTCCGGTTTGACGGGTGCGCGTTGGGTTTGGTGGGGTTCATGACACCGCGAGGCGGGGGCTGCGATGCTATGCGTGCGGCAGGTCTCGGGGGTGGGCGGCCACGCACCTTGGAGGCGCCGGCGATGGTGCCGCGCAGGCCCATGGGCATGAACGGCACAAAGTTGGCGGGCTTGAAGTACGGCAGGCCGGTGATGATGACGAAGAGGATGACGAGGAGGTTGGCGACGTTGATGCACGCGTTGAAGGCGGAGCTGCCGCGGGTGCCGGCGGAGAGGAGCGCGGCGAGGCCCGCCACGGCGGCGAGCGCCGGCAGGTCGAGCTGCAGCGCGGAGCGCGCCGCGAGGGCGCCCCCGGCGAGGGGCACCCGCAGCAGGCTGGCGTCCGCGGCGAGCAGCGCGCCCGCGTACGACGTGATGCCGCGCGCCGCCGCCGCCGTGCCGAGGGTGTACGCCACCAGGAGACTCATCGCACACACCCTGCATGCTGTGCTGTGCTGGGCGCTGGTGTTGTGATGAGTAGGTCGTTGACATGCGTGGGGGTGCTGGGTGCCTTGGTCGGTATGAGACAGGGGGCTGGGCCAGAGCTGGATCACCGAACAGCGGTGGGGCGGCGAGGCGTGCGGGAGGCTGGTCGGTGGTGGATGCATGGGGAGGAGCGACACGGTGCGGAGTGGTGCAAACGCTAGAAAAGGCAGATTGAAGTGGGCGGATGTATGGTGGCTTGGGGGAGGCTGGTGCCGTGTGGTCGTGGTGAGCGCAGGGACGCTCAAGATAGCGCTGTGTTGGTGGGCTCTGCTGCAACAGGTGACTGAAAACTGTACAGACAATGAAATCGGTCACTGAGAGTGCGTGGGAGGGCTGCAGACATGCAGCACTTGGGGCAGTGGCAGAGCGAGGCGTGGAGATGCTTGGTTGTGGAAATTAGAAGCTGAACGAGGGTGCGTGCAAGGATGCCTGTGCAAAATGAGAGCTGCAGCATGGGGACGCTGAAAGGGCTGGTGAGGTTTGAGCAATTGCATGCACAGGCAGCGACGGAAGCTCGAGTTGTGTCTGAGCTAACATGGAAGCTGGAACAACGGAGTGGCTGTGTGGACCATTGTGGAGGCACAGGCTGTATGTTGCAGACGGCTGGACTAGTGGGAAGACGTACTTGACAAGCAAGAGGCATGTGAGGATCAGAACAGGATAGGAACAGGCGTCTTGGTGGTAAGGAAAGGACTGACCAGCCAAAGAACTCCCCTAGGACAATGTCAACGTAGACAAAGGCTCCACCGGCGATTGGCATGTCCACTGCAAACTCTGTGTAGCAAAGCGCTGACAAGATTGCTGCGATGGACGCCAGAATGTAGGAGAGGACCACTGCCGGCCTGCATGAGTCCATACTGCCTGAATTTGACCACGACTTGAAAGTATTGAGTCAAGCAGGGGGCTGGAGGGCTTGCAGGTGACGGCAAATGCCTGCAGCACTTAGATTTGAGACTGTGCACAGGTCTCTTTGCCTTGTGGGTTCGAACCGTTTGAGCATGTTACAACATGTACATTACTAGGCCAATTGATTGACGCACCCTGCGTCTTCCTTTGCAGCTGTGCCTGTCAGCACGAAGACACCGGCCCCGATGATGCCTCCTATGCCCAGAAACATCAGGTCTACGGCAGTCAAAGTTTTGGGAAGGTCGCGAGTGCCAGATGCAGCCTTCCATGTTTCGAATCGCTTTGGTCTGAAAGCTTTTGTGCGAAGCCTGTCGACTGTCTGGGCGAGGAATGAGCTGTCAAGCAACATCGTGCTGCGGTGAGCACACGCCGGTTGCTAGGAAGCCTGAACTACCACGGCTGCCGATGCATTGGACATTTATACAGCACAAGTAGTATTCACAGGTTTTTTCGCTGCAAATGGCTGAGGCCACCCACTTGAACGCCCCGCAGTACGTCAGTTAAAAGACTTGCAGTCGCTCCGAAACGCGAACTTTGCCCATGAGAACAGCGGCATAGTAAAAAGCACGCCCAACATGCACCAGCAGACCGAATTGTCATGCCCGATGGTCTCGTGACGGTGTCTCGGCTCACTGGATGCCTGATGCACCTCCCAAGCAGTGTACAGTCGGCAGTTGCCCGCTGCACCGCGTCGCGTATCGCCTCATCGCATGCCGTTACACCTCATCCATCACCACCTCCCGCCACTCTGAGATATCCATCTCCACCTGCTCTCCCGCTTCTGCGTCATGCCCCCGCCGCACCGGCCGTCTGCCGTCCGCCAGGTCTGGCCCACCACCATCGCTACGGCCAGAGCCGCGCAACAGTTCCCCGCTAGCCTGCTCCACATTCCCACCAGGCACATCTACCTGCCGGCCCTCCTGAGATGGCCATGCATGCGCCATCACCAGCTCGCTCTCACCTTCCCCCGCCGTCTCGTCCTCATCAGGAGTCGAATGCACTCCATACAGAGCGTACACGAGCACAGCCAGCGCCGTCCACACCGCGAACTGGAGGTGCGCCGACGGCCCGAGGCTGACGATGAGGAAGACATCCGCGAAGACGGCGGCGCAGGGCACGAGCGGGCTCAGCGGCACCTGGAACTTGGGGGCCCGCCACACCACCCGCCGCCGATACAGCGCCCCCACGGCCACCAGCCACACCCCTGCAGTCACCGCGGCGAGTGTCTCACACACGCATGGGGGTCCGGCACACGCACAGCCATCCATGAGCGATATGGAGCACCCCAGCGTGACACAAGCGGAAGCAGAGGTGTTGTGAGATGTGCATGCAGTGCATGTGTGTGGTGCTGAGAGGTCACTGTCGTGATCAGTGATGCGGGAGCGCAGCACATACAGGTGATGTACTCGGCTGTAGTATTGTCTGGTGCATCGTTTCCAACAAGCGGGGCGCACCAGAGAGGAGCGCGAGCAGCCACGGCGGTCCCGCCGCCGCAAAGGTGACCGAGATGGCGAGGGAGGCGGCGGCGATGGCGGCGAGGTGGGCGACGAGGCCCCAGCCGGCGGCGTGGTCGGCGCCGTTGCCGGCGTAGCGGCGCCAGATGCAGGCGGCGGCGACGAGGAGGAAGCAGGAGAGGATGCCGACCGACACGAGGTCCGCGAGCACCTCGAGGTCGACCAGCAGCGCGCACGTGCCGCTCGTCGCCACCGCCAGCGCCGTCGCCACCAGCGGCGTCCGCGTGCGCTCGCTCACGGCCGCCTGCACGGCGGCGCCGTTCTGCATGCATCTGAGCGGGCAACGCGGGACCGGAGAGTACCATGCGTGCAGGCTGGAGCGGCTGCTGTGCTGAGACATGGCAAAGCGAGACAGCTCAGCGTCTGCTCATCTCCGGTGACATGATTCTGTCGGTTCCGCACGTGGACCCTCCGGAGGGATCCAGAGGTGGGGCTAGGCGCCCATGCCGGACAGAGGGCGCCAGCCCCAAGAGCGCGGCTGCAGTTACCGCTCTCGAGCACCAGCCTGCGACAGGCGCTCGCCCAGCGGCACGCATGGAAACCACCGAGCACCGGTGTTCACTTCATGTGCCCATAAACACGAGCCGCGACCCATCGAGGGACAGTGTGCTATGCTTCAGGGGTTTGCCCCAACAAATCTTGGCAATAGTTACACACTGGCAAGCAGCACGGCTTGGCGGAGGCAGCCCACGTCACGAAGCATGTGTAGCCTCCACCATGCATGAGCCCGACCTCCAAGCTCGGGTGAGGTGGCAGACGCATGCAGACACGCGCTGGCATGCAGGCAGGGAGGTGGCAGCGCACGCAGGCGCGCGGCAGCAGCCCCGCCCGCCCGAGCGCCATCCACAGTCGGATCTGGCCGAACAGTGTGACGAGGAGGCCCGTCACGATGCCGAGGAGCGCGCCGAGGGAGACGACGCGGCCGGCCCACGGCATGCCGACGTCGGCGTACGCGGTGGAGAACGGCGTGTCGACGTCGATGTCCTGCCAGGGGACCATGCCGACGATGGTGGCGCACATGGCGGCGTAGATGGCGGCGCAGATGAGCACGGCGGCCACGATGCCGCACGGCAGCGAGGCGGCCGGGTCGAGCGTCTCCTCGGCTGCCGCGGCCACGCACTCAAAGCCCAGAAACGAGAAGAACACCTGCAGACATGTGACGCCGTGATGGCTGCGGGGGTGGGGCTCATGCATGTCGCGCTGGCCATGTATCTGCGGTGCCGCGTGCGGCCTGGTGCACATGGAGCCGTCAGGTTCGGCGCTGCTGGGAGGGGTGGGTGTGCAGCCGGTTCGGAGGGGCTGGTGTGTTGCACGTGCTGGTAGTTGCTGCCGGAGGGTGTGAGGTGCATCCGAGTCAGGGGACACCGGCGGGGCGGCGGGAGGGCGCACCTTGGAGGCGCCGGAGATGGTGCCGCGCAGGCCAAGCGGCATGAAGGGGGAGAAGTTTGCGGCCGTGAAGTGCGGCAGGCCGGCCGCAAAGACGAAGAGGATGACGAGGAGGTTTGCGGCGGTGGCTGCGGTGTTGAAGGCGGAGCTGCCGCGGGTGCCGGCGGAGAGGAGCGCCGCGAGACCCGCCACGGCGGCGAGCGCCGGCAGGTCGAGCTGCAGGGCGGAGGCTGCGGTGGGGGTGGACAGGGGGATGAGCAGCAGGGTGGCGTCGAGGGAGAGGAGCGCGCCCGCGTACGACGTGAAGGCACGCGCGATTGCGGCGCTGCTCAGGGTGTACTCCAGCAGGAGGCTTGTTGCGGCGATCCTGTAGATGCCAAGGGGTTGTCATCTGTGCACCGACAGATCTGTTCACTAAAAGGATTGACCATGTTGTTATTAACATCGCGTGTCTGGTGGTGCATGCATCGCCTTCAAGGGGGTGGACCGGGGGACCGGGGGGGCGGGCGGCGCTGTGTGGGGATGGTAGATTGACAGCAGTTTGGAGCGTGGAGAATGCCGTGGTGTGTGGTCCGTGGTGCGTGGACGTTGGCATGGGACCTCATGAGGTGGCAATGGGTCAAAACAAAACAAAAAAACGTGTAGGAAGGAACTCGGGCACCACGGCAAACCCAAGCGGGCATCAGCCGCAGCGCCCCTTCATACAGAGTGTGAGCTCTGCACTGGGCGCAGAGGGTGCAGGGGACAGGCATGCGGGAGATGCGTCGCCCTCCACAGTGTATGTATGATTACGTTGCCGCATCCATCAGGCCAGTGTGTGGCGATGCTCCGACTGCGCACCAACCGAAGAACTCTCCGAACGTGATGTTGACGTAGACAAACGCTCCGCCTGCAACTGGCATGTCGACGGAGAACTCGGTGTAGCACAGGGCGGACAGGATGGCTGCAATCGATGCGAGGATGTAGGAGAGCACGACTGCGGGCCTGCAAACGCTGGCCTTGTTGGAATCGCTGCCAATGAAGAGGCAGCAGTGGTAGCCACTCGGGCAGTCCAGGTATCCACTACCAATGTGCTCAGTGCGTGTGAAGCATGGGTGCTGCATCGAAGCATGGCAGAGCTCCAGCAAGAAACAGGCAGGTGAGGGTGTTCAACGCACCCTGCATCTTGCCTTGCTGCGGTGCCTGTCAGAACAAACACCCCAGCACCAATAATGCCCCCAATGCCCAAGAAGACCAGGTCCACAGAAGTCAGTGACTTCTGTAAATCACGGGCACTTTCACTGCTGGCACTCCATGACTCGATGCACTTCGGCTTGAAAGCCTTCGCACGTAGCCTATGGATCGTTTTGGCAAAAAATGAAGAGCCATTCGGCATGATGCTGCAGGCCTGTTACAACAGCATCATGCGAACTGGCGCTGCAGTACCTGCTGCAGTACCTGCTGCCATCGGCAGCTAACGCAATGCAACAGCTGGTATAACTTTACGGACGTGCGACGGTCTCGATGTGCGGCCAAACCGCACACTCACCGTTTGAACTCTGCAGAGACTGCCCAGCACGCGGTCGCAAAAAGACTCCGCCAGGGGCTATCAGGAAGTGGAACCCGCGGAACACCTTAAAGATTGTTTTTGAATCATCCTGGACGCATAGGTGCGATCGCATGAAGGTTGCAGTTTGCAGTACATACCGCATGCATCGAGCGCGAGATGCTAGCAAACGCCGGTCGCTAGTTGGGGCTGCGAGCTCGGACTGGTCAACGTGCAGCGGAGCAATGTTCATGACCTCTCATTTTTGGCCAGCTCTCTGGACTGCAGGGCTCCTAGACGCAGTCAGCAACGTTGTTTCGACTTCATCTCCCAGCATCGGTGCTCGTAGACATAGCGATCCCATCACTACATGGAACGCCTAGCCATAGATCCAAGCTAGAATGCTAACATGAGGCTACTCTTGCGTGGCCGCATGCACGCCGGATTGCAGGAGTCCGCCCGGTGTCGCTGTCCCGAAAGCTACGCTCTGCCAAAGGCCCACATGGAAGCTGCAGAGCGTGCCAACGCCATGCCTGCTCATAGACTCGTCAGCATGATTGGCGATGCGCATTGCCATGCTCAGCTAGATCCACAAGCGCAGCAGTTGTTGGGTATGTGCCAGGTACATCTCCTTGAGGGTCTGACAGCAGGACTGCTGTAACCAGTACCAGTCCCGGTCGCTCAAGCAAAGTCAGGCACAGTCTCACCTCGCAGACTCAAATCTCGCTGAAAGCATGATTCAGTGTATCGTTACCTGATGTCCCAGTGCAAGCATGCAGTCCCCACGGATGGCTCTGATGGGAGTAAGCTCCCAGGATTGGCCAGACGTGCAGCGCCTGGCTGAAACATTTCCAGACAAGGTTCAGCCATGTTTTGGAATTCATCCATGGAAGGCCCATCTGCACACCAGCCACATCTGCACTGGAACAGTCGCATCTGCCATAGATACTTCGACAGGCTGTCAAGACGACCTTCCACCCTCGTCCGATGTCCCTCTGATCGCTGTGTGCTTCGACCCATTACCTCTTGCCTCTGACACAACATCTGGCAAACAGTTGGGACGTCTTATTCCACGGACATGCAACTGTGCTGCTCGTCAAGCATCAGCCGGTGCAGGGCTGGCGAGAAGACCTGCTGGAGCTGCTCGACAAATGGCCTCAGGCAATTGTTGGAGAGATCGGCATCGACCGGGCCGCCAAGGTACCCGGAACAAAGCATCCCACCTCATACGACCACCAGTGGAGTCTATTCCAGGATCAGATGGCCATCGCAGCTCAACATGGCCGCCCGGTACGCCTTCTACCACAGTCCGACCCACACCCGCTATCCCAGTCTACGGCTGCAAGTCAAAAGATGGCCATGGTGCCCTCGGTGAACTGCGTCAGCCTTTGCCTGTGCCGACTCGTGGTGTCCAGTCTCTGATCGCTCACGCCAGTGCCCCAAATCATCAGCCTCCATGCACTGGGGTCCCCCATGAGAGGCTCTCACACTGCGTCTGAACAGACATACAGCCTGTATAGTACAGTGTGATGAATCATGGTACTTAACCGATCTACCATGGTTCGTCACATAAAGCCCCCCCACACTGCCAACCCGGGCCTGCAACCAATCTATAGCATGCAGTTGAAGGCATGGTGCGGTAGCTGAGCCCAGCTGAAGTGCATGTTTGGGCAAGCAGCGCATGCCATGCAGGTGTCTCTCCACTGCGTGCAAGCGTACGGCCACCTGCGTGACTACCTGCAGTCGCTGCAGCCGGCGAGCGGGCCGCCCCGCATCATGCTGCACAGCTACGGCGGCAGCCCGGAGATGGTGCGCGAGTTCACCTCGATCGGAGGCGGCGTCGCGGGCAGCGTTGGCGCTCGCATCTTCTTCTCCTTCTCCGCGGTGCTCTGCCGCCGCAGCGCCAACAAGGCCGCCGCTCGGATCCGCGCGGTGCCGCCGACCCGGCTGCTGCTGGAGAGCGACCTCACTGAGGTGCAGCCGATCGACGATGCGCTGCAGGATGTTTTGAAGGTAGTCTGTGCTGCAACGGGCCAGGGAGAAGAGGATGCTGTGAGGCAGGCCGCACACAACTTCCAACGGTTCCACGAACCGCCATACACTGCCCCTTGATACCTTGTGCAGCTGAACAGTTGTGTCCGATGCACCAAGCCAGCACACCACATTGGCCCACGGTTTCAGACGTTTCGTTTGGCAGGCCTGCCTGTGACGGGCGCCCGAGCTTGGTGTGCCACATCTTGCGATTGAGGCACCCTGTGTGGCAGTGCTGACCTTGGCAATCAGTTTTTGGGGAAAATTGTTCCCACAAATCATATTTGCTGGGTTTGGGAGGTATGCTAAATTGAGCACTGCTGTGTGGACCGTTGTATTGGACGGCGGGTCTGCTGCCACTGCTCCAGTCTGTGAATGACGACCATACTCCCTAGTTTCAAATGTTGACGTCGCAACTCTGGTATTGGCTAGATGCTCGTGTGTGCGACTGTGCCGTGGTGTGGTCACGCTAGATTCATGTTCACAACCCCAGTTTTGGCACCTTGAAGCATCTGTTTCCTTGTTCGGGGATTCTGAAGTTGAAGTCACACACCATGGGCAGGGCGTGAGACAAGCCTGCTTCGGTTGGTTCGCTGCCTCGTTGGCTCAGGCATTGCTGTGATGGACTGCAGCGATCGATTCATTGCTCTTGTGCGTGCAATGCTAAGAGACTGTTCTGAGCTGTGTGGTACATTCAGTGCCGTAGTGGCATCCTTGTGCGTGACAATCGCTGGCGGGAGAACAGGGCCATGTCGCGGGATGTGTGGAACGATGGTTTCACTCAAACACTGACCACCCGGGACCTGACAACCCGGCATAAGAACAAGCCATTTTAAACTGGCTGCTTCTAGCCACGGTGTACGGTGCAGTTTGCATCGACCGAGCGAACTTAGACTCTGCATCCTTGATCCATCAAGATCCCGTGATACTGGCATCACACCAGCAGCACTAAAGCGAAGCATGCTCTGTGGAACCATGAGAGTGAAATGCACCATCATCATCTTGTGGGCGACTGCCAGGCAAGAGCATGTGTTTCGCATGTAGATACACGGCTCAGGACTTCACAGCTGCCTGCAAGGCATGCCTCAACGATCCACGCCCCCGTGGCCACAACACAAGAGGCACACGAAACACCTGCATGGGAGCTCAAGGCAGCAACCGTTCAAACCCTCAGCCAGGAAATAGATCGGATACAATCACGATACCAGCATCGTTGCTGGTGTGAGGTCAGTGGTTTGTTCCAAACCTCCTAATGCTGTTGTAACAAGCTGGGGCAACCCAGGCGGACACCTCCTCCACTCCAATAATTTCCTTCATGGTGTCCATCTAAACTCTGAATGACTCAAAACACATCAGAATTGGCAAATGCACATTTTCAACATGCCGATAGTGTTTTTGTGAAGGCTGTGACAGTGGAGGCTAGGCATCACACCAATCAAACGGGTAACGGAAACAGCAGTGCTGTCACAGCGCCCCTGATAGTTTATTGCCTCAGGGGCCGTGTAGAAAGTATAAACACAGCAACAGGACGGTGGAACGAGACGTTATGGATATCCTATTTCTAGTGCCATGTATCACACGAATGAATCAGTAGGGACCTTGCACTTCCACAGGATGATGGCAGACAGAAATCATCAGCAGCCAAGATATGTAAATGTGAAACGTCATCGCCATACCCTACAAAGGTCTTGACAGCTCCAGATAACCGGGACCACAAGCCAAGGGGAAAACGACCATAGTTCAGGAAAAAAAAAATATTAATAAAAGCCAACACGGATATCACGCCAAACCCAAGCGGGCATCGGCCACAGCTAAGAAGCAACGTTTTGACAGGTACGAACCGCTTGCTTGATGAGAGGCCACGCAATGATGGCATGGCCAAGTTTACACAGTGTCCTTGACAGTGAACAATTAAGCATCAGTCAAGAATGCAAGAGACGTTTTGCCATTTTGACGTGCCCTCGGAGGAGCCGTCGTATACGGTTGGTTTGCTTGGTCTCGCTCAGCCAACCGCCGATCACGAGATGCAAGTCGATGAACTGTGGACGTGAAAACGAAGGCTCTTGTGTGCAACAACGCCGAAGACAGCCAAAGCATGTGCCACACCCATCGGCCTGAGGTCACTGCGCCCAGCCGGCGCGTCGGCGGACCCACGCCTAAGCCCTAAGCTCTGAGCCCCACGCCTGTCCGCAGAAGCCCTGAGCCCCTCCGTAGCCCATCACAGCTGCCAGAACGACCCCTGCTTGGGGGTTCGCGAGCGGCCTCGCACGGTCTTGGTCGGCTTGCCTGTTTTCTTCCTACAGCAGCAGGCACCACTCATCTGCTGCTCACACACACTGCCAGACCGCACCTCCCACCTCCTGCTGTGGTGCTCGGCTCATACACACGCACCAACATCGGATTGCTGGACGAAACGAATAGATGCCACAGTCACTGAGCGTTCCCACCGTATCTTGCAACGCTGCACATCTCCAACGGAGCCACATGCATCGGCGCTGCTACAACAGCCCGCCCTCAAGCACATGCGGTCATGGCCGTGCCAGGCTTCTGCTGGAGGTGTGTGATGCACACGAGGCCCGCGCTGGCCACCCACAACCCACGCATGCGAGAGTCATGCACACCGTTTCACGGACGACGTCTTCTCAGGGGCGCTGTTCCCCAACCGGTCCAGGAGGCCGCTCTTCTTCAGTGCAGCCAGCACGGCGCTCTCGGTGTGAGATGCCGTCGCCCGTGTCGCGACGGGCACCTGGGCCGTCCTCCGCGAGGCTGGCAGCTTGCCGGCACGGGGAGTGACAGGCCGGGCCCGCGGCCGCTCCGACAGCGGCCGCTCCGGCGGCAGCAGCTGCCCCGGAGCCGCGGCGGCGTTGCCGCTCCGCTCCGGCCAGTGGTCAGACGGCCGCGCTGACTGTGGTCGCGCCTTCCCTTCCTCGCCGTCATGCTGCAAGCATGCGCCCACTTGAGTATGCAGGGGTCCCCACGTCATGCTGATCCAATTCCGCGTCGACAGCTGGACGCTTTCCAAGCGCTGGCGCCACCGCCACCGCGCAATGATGCAGTGCCTGGCCACCAAGTAGTCACGCAGTCAGGTAGATCGGGCTGCGCATTCACCAAGCCTGTGCCAAACAGAAACACCGCTGGATAAACAGCGCATTGCACAATCTAGTTCCCTGGGTCAACTCTTCTGTGGTTTAATGATCGACTGCGAGTGATTCTACAGACGTAGACACGTTGAAAACCGTACGTTTGCCATCGTGGTGAATGCCGGGGCGTGACGCAGTCCGTGTAAACGACATCGTCAGGGGACCTAGCGCAATGAGCAACGACGTCGGGCGAGCGTCCACAAGCGTCGGTGTAGCGTGCATGTTTACAGGCACGAGCCTCGTCCCACTCCGGCATGCACAAACCCTCATGTGCACAAACCCTCCGCATGGGTGGCGGGGGCGGCTGGCAGCAGCGGCCTACGCAGTGCTTGCGCAGACCTCCTCTGTTTGTGCAGTCCACGTGCAACAGCGTGCACCCAGCGATACCAGCACGTGCAGTCGCTGAGAGGGTGACGGGGCGCCGAGCCTGCGGCACCACCCGCTGCCACGCACCTGCGATGCCAAGAAGATGGCTTCGGGCGTCGCGAGGCCCGCATCGCCGATCCCACGGCGCGCAGCAGCGCTCGTCGGCCGCGCACTGGGTGGCGCCCCCCCAGGCCACTGGCCCTGCATAGGGTGTCCCCACGCCAGAGGTGCAAACCCCGCCGACCCCGGTTGCACGCCCCGAGGAGCCCGCGCAGGGAGTACGGCTCCGCCGTGCGGCTGCATTGCCGGCGCGCTGGAAGGGGGCGTAGACGCCACGGGGTCGGCCGCATGCGCGCCCATCGGTGCAGGGTCGCCCCAGGTGAACAGGTGGCTGTACGGGCTGCCGTAAGCAACCGCCTGGCGCTCGGCAACGTCCCGCGGAGCCCTTGCGGCGTCAAGGTGCGATGTGTTGGGCAACGGCTCCAGCGGCAGCTGAACAGCACAACAGCCCTCAGATACTCCCCTCCAGAGGAACAGACACACGCAGGTGGTGCACGCAGACTTGAACGTCTCGCAGACGACAGATCAAGGCACGTCTAAAACCCAGGCTCGGACATCAGGTCTCGTCACGCGGTCGCGCTCAACTGACACGGGCGCTGAACGGCGCCCAGAGAGCTTCAGGGCGGATCTGTCCACATGGGTACACATGAGAGGGACGTGCTGTACCGCCCAAGCAGCTCGTGCCGTTGAGTAGGTACATGGCATGACCACATGGTGAGGGGTGTACCTCGTCCATGCACACGCCGAAAATGCTGTCGCCGCCGGCGCCAGCCGCCAGATGCGCAGGCCGCGTGGGGACCTGCACCCCCCCCCGCCAGTCAGCGCGCGTGTGCTCCTCCGGCGTGCTTCCCGGCGTGTCCGGCTGCCAGGACGTGTGCGGCGGCACATGGCCCTCATGCATGCGGGCCGCGGCATCCTGGCGCGGCGGCTCGCTCGCGCCTCTACCAGCGTGCCGCGGCGGGCCACGGCCGCGCGGGGCGTCGCCACAGCGGGGGGTGTCGCACGACGGCTCCGGCGTGTCGGAGAGGATCGGGTTGCGGTGCTGCCGCAGCGTCCTCGGGGACGGGCTGTGCGACCGCACCTGCGGCCTCTGCGGCCGCGCCTGCACATGCGCGCACCACTCGCTCGTGTGCCAGCCGCGCCCGGCCGCCCAGGGGCGCACAGCGTCCGCTCACGCGGCCATGCCCTGGATCGTGAACGACCGTTCATCCGTCCAGCCCATCATCCAGGTCTGCAGTGATGTAGGTCAGGGCCGTTCTGTGGACGGTGCCTGGCCAACCATCGCTCCGGCAGCCAGGATGCAATGCAGCGTGTCCAAACGGGAGGGCAGGGGCTGTACCTGTGCCACGGGTCTCGCGTCAGCGGCACGCGACCCCGCCTCGACCGACCGCGGCCACTGGGAGCTGCACGCGGCGCCATCTGCTCCGACCAACCCTCGAGCGTCCCTCTCCCTGCTCCACCCCAAGCCATCCCCGAACCCTCCGGGGTCATCCATTACAGCTGCGCGGCGCTCTGCTGACGCGTCGCCAGGCCTCGCGCCGCGGGGCGTGTCATCCGGGTCCGGGGCGCCCCGACCAGCATCCCTCCAGCGAGGGTGCTCCTCAGCGTTCGCACGGGGGCCGCAGCCGTGCGGCGCCTCCGTCGCGGCGGAGCGTGCAGCGCGGTCGTCAGCACAGCGCGGCAGGCACGGGTGGTGGCTGGTGGCCTCGATGTCGGCCACTTGCATGTGCAGTGAGTCGAGCTGGTGCTGGTATGAGTCCCGCAGCGTGGCGAAGCGCGCCCGCATCTCAGCTTGAGCGGCATGGATCTGCACAGCGGTACGCGGAATCCGCACCGCCGCCACTTGTGCAACGCAACCACTCGGGTCCGGCGCATGCGCCGGCCATGCACCACCTGGATGTGCCAGGGCGCGATGAAGCGCCGCTCGCGCGCCTGCTGCCCACCGCGGTGGTGCTCCCGCTCGCTTCATCTCAGCAGTGTCGCAGGTGGAAACATCGAGCAAGCGTCGGGCCCCACATGCGTGGCACATGGCGCACCAACACCCCGATCGGCAGGGATGAGCCGACCCCGGAATCCCAATATTTCTGACGAATCGGGGCCGGAAGCCCATCCCTGCTGCTAGCTCGCTCGCAGTGCCGGCAGTACCTCAGGAGGACACCGCAGCCACGCCACAGGCGCAGGATCTGATGAGCCCAGGGAGCAGGAGCCCAGCCACTCCCGGAGGGGCCCCCGAGCGGCCACGTCATGCGCTAAATCAACCCTGAAGCCCGTAAAATCAAACACAGCAGGCCCGGCCAGGCTGCCAGCCGCGGGAGTGGCACTACCGGGAGGGATGCTTGCACCGTACACGTGACGCACCTGATACGCGTGCTCATCCTCGAGTCGCCGCAGCTCGGCGCGTTCCTCCACGAGGGTGGCGTCCAGTTCAGCGGCACGCGCGCGCGCCGCTCGCAGCTCGTCCTCCAGCCGCATCACGTCAGAGCGCGCTGTCGACTGCGCCGCGGCCACCTCTTCCGCGCTGCGCCGCAGCTCGACGTCAAGCTTCTCCTGCATGCGGGCACCGTGCTGGCACATCATGGCTGCCTGACGCTGCCGTGTTCGCTACGTCTGGTCTCCTGTGCCCACACACCCCACGCACCACGCAGGCGCGTCCCACACGAACGAACACGCAAGACTTGGCCGCAGTGGAAGAAAAGGGGGCGCACCTGCAGGTCGGACGCGAGCTGCTTGGCGCGGTGACGCTCCGCCGATGCGCGGGCCAGCGCGTCGTGCGTGTCGCGTAACGCGTCGCGGAGGTGAGCCTGCCGGTGGGCGGCCTCGCGGGTGACGTCCCGCGCGTGCGCAACGAGCGACGCCACCTCCGGCAGCGCCTCCGCAAGGCGCACCTCCAGTGACGCCCACATGTCCCGGAGCGACGCGTACAGCGTCTGCTCAGCATCGTCCGCCTGCACGCATGCATATGTGACGTGAGCGCACGCACTGCCGCGGCGGCGTAAACGAGCACGCCCTGGTGCAGCGCTATCAGGCGAGGAAGAGAATGGCAGCATTGCATCGGGGTTTGACCTAGCCCCACTCTTGCAGGCAGTGTTGGGCAATCATGACATCTTGATGGAGCAGGTTCAGAGTGCCAGGTTTCTGGTGTGGGGCCCTGGAGGATCACGTTCATCGCCCAACACGCACTGCAGGGTACATGGCGTACTGCTATCGCACAGCCCCGGCACCGCACGAGGCACGCAACGTCCAAGCATGCATGAACAGCATGCCAGCCGTGCCGACGCAGCCGCGGTCCGATACCATCGCCGAGGCAGATGGCACCGCAGAAGACTCCGAGCCGACATGACAGCAGCCCGAACGTGGCGGCTTGCCGGCCCGGCAGGGCGGCCGCACCTCGTGGAACATGCCGGAGCGCGCTAGCAGGTGCTGCACCTGGCGCAGCGCATCGACACACCGTGCCACGCTCGCATCACCAGTCGGGGCGTGGTGCCTTGCAGCAGCGGCCTCTCCCGTGTAGCGGCCCGGGTCATCCGGGGTGCCGCGGCGGCTGCCGTCGCTGATGCGCGCCACCTCGTCCCGCGGTTCCTCGCGCAGCGCTTCGCGCAGCCCCGGCAGCGCCTCCGCGAGCGCGTCTACCCCCTGGCCGGCAGCGCGAGCGGCACCGCCGTGCGCTGGCCCACCAAACGCGATGCCCCCGCACGCGCCATCAGCGGCAGACCGCAGGTGAGCATGCCGTGCGACCTCCAGCTGCGCTCTCAGCCCGTCAATGGTGCCCTGGACAGCGCGCGAGGGGTGGCAACGTTGCAACATTCGGCAAGCGCGGTCACCGTGCCTCCATGTATGGGGAACCGCCGCAGCTGGCAGTCCCTCCTGCGCCAGCAACTCGGGCAAACCGGTCATGCCAGTCCTACGTGGGGCGCAAGCTGGCCATGCCATGCGGAAGGTGAGGTGCAGGTTGACGTGCTTGAGGCTGGTCATGCACGGTGCCAACGGGGAGGTAGGCCGCCGTGGATGGGCGGGAGGCTGCGGACCTGGTGACGAGAAATTGTGGCCTGGTGCTCTCGGAGGGTGATCTCGAGGGTGCCGCGCTCGCTGTCGGAGCGCTTCTGGATGGTGAGGAGGTCGCTCAGCGCTGCCAGCGTCTCAGCGTGCTGCCGGCCGACCTCCTCCGAGTCGTCCCGAGCAGTGTCGCGTTGCCGCTCCACGCCTGCCAGCTCAGTCCGCACCTGCACCGCCTGCTTCTGAGAGGCCGGCTGCGTGCACACCACTGGCACCGGGCTTCCGCTGCTGTGCACTCGGGGTGGAGGCGCATCTGGTGCGTCGAACTGTGCATGCGTTGAGCTGGTGATGCCGGGTGCGTGGGTCACAAATGCGTACCTCATCGAGCTCGGCTTCAACCTCTTCAGAACGCTGTGTCAGCTGGCGGCGCACAAGGTTGGCGCTGTTTGACTGCTCCTTCTCATGCTCGACCTGGCTTTCTAGAGCCTGGATCCGCTCCCTTTGCTCACTGATGGTGTCATCCAGGGACTCGACACGCAGGTCAGCTGCTGCAAGTGTCTCCTTGTACTGCATGTTCAGCGCCTTGGCTTCTTCAAGCTTGCAGTGGGCCTCTTTCAGCTCCCCACGTGACACAAGCGCATGGCCGACGGTGCGCTCCATGGTGCTCAATTTCTTGTGGTAGTCCGTGACACAGGCGTGAGCCTCTTCGAGTGCCTTTCGGCACCTGTCCCGCTCCCCAGTCACATCCTCTAGCTGGGATGCCTTTGAACTGAGTTGTACACGCAGGCTTGACAGCTCCTCACGATATTCTTCAAGCTCCGTGTTCAAAAAGTGCATGCTTTTCCTCAGTGCCTTGGATGTCAAGTCGGGGGTTGGAGGTTCGCTTTGCACCAAGCCCTACATACCCATCTGCCGTGGCATGGGTGTCAAAAGCAGCCTATGCTCAGCACCGAACAGCGCCCATTCCATCAGCCCAGAGGGTGAGAAGTTGAGGCATGCAAGGTCTACCTGAATGATTGGTCTGATACTTTTGGAGATCTCGTCGATATGGGAAGCAGCCGAAGGTAAATTCTCCAGCACGGCATCTATGATGCGCATCTCATGCCTGCTGCTGCGCCGTTGCTGCTCGAAGGATGACATGCTAATGATCGACATCTAATTTGGAACAAATTTGACGTCCAGCTCGTCTAACGTGGTGACAAGCTGCGCATCATTCGGGGATCAGATGGCGCTCGACACAGGTACCGTTGTTATTTGACGGGCCTGGACCTGTATGCAATAACTAGCGGTGTTCATGATCAAACGAGCAGAGCTCTATCAGTGTATAAATTTAAGTTATGCCATCAGGCTGGGTATCACTTGTGCCGTGTAGAATTTGCTGAGGGGTTGCGAGAGACACAACAGCTCTGAAAGGCGAGATGATTGGGGCCAGGCTCTACGCTCGACCGATACCCAGTCTGCGACTATCCCCCTTTGTGACACACCTGTTCACTTTCAGTCTGCACTATCCCACTCCAGAAGCGCCCACGTCTGTGACGAAGATTAGGAGTGGCGACCGGGGCTGTCGCCCGTTTGAACACAAACATATTCCACTCCCACTCAAACGCAGGGGGTGCTACTGGGACCAGATGCTTTCACCCGCTACTCATTCCCGCCATTCGTCTGCCGCGTCACACTTGCAAGCCAATGAATCGTGTTGTGAGCCAGTACATTGGAGCAGGACAGAGTCACCCGTGCAGGACCTTTCATCGTCTCAGACATCAGATAGCAGCGCACAGTATGAGGAAGCTCATATTCGTGACTGGTAATCAAAAGAAGAAGGAAGAAGTGTGCTGTTTTGCTACACCTTTCTGCCATCGACCTGCTGGCCCTGACATGTGCAAAACACTAGCCATCTCACCAGAAACAAATGTACAGGTCGTTCAAATTCTCGAGAAAGGTGCAAAACTCCCTTTCGAGGTCGTGGCTGAGTCTTTGGAGCTGCCTGAACTCCAAGGAGAGCCAGAAGATATAGCCAAGGAGAAGTGCAGGCTTGCCGCCCAACAAGTGGATGGCCCAGTTATGGTTGAAGACACATCTTTGTGTTTCAACGCGATGGGTGGCCTACCGGGGCCTTACATCAAGTGGTTCTTACAGAAGCTGAAACCGGAGGGGCTAAGCAAGATGTTGGATGGTTTTGAGGACAAGACAGGCTATGCACAGTGCATATTTGCTTACGCACAAGATGCATCATCGGACCCAATAGTGTTTGTTGGCAAAACTCCGGGAACCATCGTACCACCGCGTGGCTCGCAAGACTTTGGTTGGGATCCGGTGTTTCAGCCAGATGGCTTCGATGAGACTTATGCGGAGCTGAACAAAGACATCAAGAACACAATTTCACACAGGTACCGCGCACTTGATAAGCTACGGGAGTTTCTGCTCGCGCAGTAGTTGCAATCGGGACATAGGCTTACATGTTCATCAACATTGTAAGTTTGACATGCATGCATATCGTTAAGCATTCGACTGACACATCTTCAGTTGGCAGATCACCACCACAATTTCCTTGATGTTCGTTCAACATGGTATCTGTTTCCAAGGCGTTCCATCCCTTGCTACCTGACCGTCATCAGGCGTGCAGCTACCTCTTCTATGTCTTCAAGCCCCTTTGCGGCGCCATTCTTGTGATCAATCACGAGCTGGCCGCATGCCCCGGCAATATCCTGGCCTTTCTCCTGCCGGATTGTGCACGGGATGTCGTGATCAGACCTCAAGACATCCCTGAATGCCTTAACCTGCACCGCACGAAACACACACAGCTGGCGGCGCCGCGTCTGGGTTCCACCATTCATGACACGAGGGCAGGGAATGACAAGGTGCACTAACCGGGACAAATGCGATCAAGACCATGCAGGCATGGAACGCTGAAGGGAATGACCAACAGCTGCATGCCCGAAACAAACTGACCCCACGCCCGAGGTCCTGACCCCGCTCCCAATTTCAAGTCTCGCCACATGACAGCCGAGCACGCATGGCAGCACCCAGCAACGGTAGCGCACCCGCTCCAGACCCGGGGCTTCAAATGAGATATCTGGAGACAGCACAGGGTTCCACGGGATCAGATTCACAGTCACCGGGAGATCAGCCACGGCAGCAGCCAGCTGCTGTGCGTGCTCCGGCTCGTCGTTCACGCCACGCAGCATCACGTACTCCACGAACACCCGGTTGCCCGTCGCCTCGGCGTAGTCCCGGACGGCGTCGAGCAGCGCCGCGAGCTTGTACGCTTTCGCGGACGGCACGATCTGCTCCCGCAGCTGCTGTGTCGGCGCGTGCAGCGACAGCGCGAGGCGCACGGTGGGAGCGTCGCGGGCCAGCGCCCGGATCTTATCGGTCACACCGACGGTGGAAACGGTGACGTGGCGGGGGGAGAGCGAGAACAGACGCGAGTCTGTCATGACGTCCAGCGCCGCCTGCAGCCGTCACATCCTTAAGAGGCCCCGGTGCGTCTCTGAGTTACTGTGAGTGTTGCACGCACGCCCGAAACCCCTGTGCTGCCCAACGATCAACCAAGCCGTGTTGGCCGTCCACTACGTGACCTGCAGGGCAGCTGCTGCGGTGCACTATTGCACGACAGGACTATGGTGAGGCCGTTGTGGGGCTGCCACGCGGCGTCAGGGTCGAAGCCGCGGTGCGATGCAGTTGAATACGCGGGACCGAGCAGGCCCGCTGGAATATCGCACTCCCTGAAAGTGGACTTTGGAGCTGAGCTGAACCACTGTGCTCACCGAGGCTCAGCCACGATGGTGTGCCTCGAACTGCAACACGATGCGGATATGCAGGCCCTCGCGGAGTGCATGTACAGTTGAGTGGGAGACAAGGCCTACGAGAGACGCATGGAGACAGTCGAGACCGCCAAGTATCCAGATGACACCCCGAGACGACCTGGCACGGGAGAGTACATCGGTACAGGCATGCGTGGCGTGATATTTAGGCGTGCATCTACCGGTGTGGACTTTCAATGGCAGTGTTTGTGAGACAAAAGGCTCTGGCCGGCGGCCCAGGGACAAGCTCCTTGACAATCCAGCAGTACTCGCGATAACCTAGGTGCATGCAGGGATGGCAGTGCAAATCTGAGAGGAAGGTACGTACCTTGACAGCGTTGTAGTTGTTCAGGGGCTCGCCCATGCCCATGAACACGATGTTGCGTATTCTGGTCAGCTGCGAAGCATATGCCAACTGTTCGGTGATTTCACCCGCGCTGAGGTTGCCTGTCAGGCCCATGGTCCCTGCAGAGGTCACCGGCGACGTATGGCTTGCCACACATTCTGAAATACCTCACTGGCCATGCGGTGGCCGGCACGAAGTGATAGTGCAGTGCGCACCTGTTGCACAGAAGGTGCAGCCCATCTGACATCCAACCTGTGACGACACGCAGAGGGTGGAGCGAACGTTTCCTGTGATTTTGCCTTCACCATCATCTGTCTTGGTGTCGTACTTCATCACAACGACCTCAATTGACAGGCCGTCTTGAAGCTTCAACAGCAGCTTCATTGTTTCTCCATCAGTGGAGCGCTGAATAGTTTGCAACGAGCTGGTAAACTTGACGAAATGCGCCTCCAGACAAGTGATCGCTGCTTTCGGCAAGTCAGGCACGTCGTGCCATGTTGCTGTGGGGTGCCTGATTAGATATCCCAGCAAACGCACAGCGTGTCTACCTGCGTTTGAGACATCCGCTTCCTCAAAGGCACTTTGTAGCAGAGGAAGATCCCAAACAGACTGCGGCCGTAGTATTCTCGGCTTTGGCATTCTAGGTCGATTTTCCCTCAAAGACTGCTGAACATGTATTTGGTACTGCAGCAGCTTGCCTAGAACAGCTCCTCCTTGAATGACGTGGCTGCTTGTACACTCGCGTGCGTCTTTCTGCCACGGCAGTGCTGGACAGGTGCCACCGCCGGCAGTGGCTGCGGTGTCTTTGATACCATCGACCGATGCGTAGGAGGACTCAAAGCCGCAAAGGTGACTACACATTACATGCAGCCGTGACTACCTACGTGCATCGCAACTTTACTTGTTTGCCCATCCTGACGACGATCGCGTTCGTTGCCGTTGTTCTGTATATTGTTGAACAGCTGAACATCGCTAACTTCTCGGCACTGCGTGGACCTATTTCCGGTATCGGCATCTGTTTCACACGTTGCCGTCATATTGTGAGCCAGACTCTGTATCAAGTGTCATGCGATCAACGCTGTGCTCCGTTCGGTCGCTGCGGGGGACCCGATGCGTGCACGTTTCATGCCCAGCATTCGTTGCGCAGAGACAGAACATCCCCGTCGCATCTCCTCCATCATGGTACACCAGCTTTCCGCTAGAGTCGGTGGGAGTTGCGGTGTGGTGGATGGATCCAGCACAGGTGTGATGGATTTTTGAGCTAGCATACAATCTCATGCAGCCTTGGGCTGTGTTCTTGGCACACGCGTGAATTCGCCGACACGCGGTGCCACAATGATGTGACTGCAGATTCCAAGAAGCTATGTCGCGAAGTATGCACACTGGCTTTCGACGACAGAGCTAGAGCACGTCTGTGCTTCCAAGGACACATCAGAGGAGCACTCCCGTCTCTGCTCAAGAGTGCTGCTCCGCTCGGCCCTAGCCACATGTTTAGGCACCGGATGGCAGCTGTCGGTGCGTCAGTGCCGCTGTATACCAGTTGTCTGGCAATACTTGGTGCTACGTCACCCAGAACACGCAGCGGGCGTCCTCGCCGCAGGAAACGTTGAATTGCCAATGTATGCTCACATAAGGCTTGGCCATCACGTTCTCATCTAGAAATGTCGCAAATTCGTATACGGCAAGAGCGTCACGGAGTGCACGTGATACAGGACTTCAAATTTCAAGTGGGGGATTATGGCAAGCCGATGCTTGATACAGAGGGCCTACCCAAGCGGATTCGAGACTTTGACTTCAACATAACACACACTGACGGACTTATAGGCCTCGCTGTTGCTGCTGGCGCCAAAGTAGGCATCGACTGCGAACGGATTGACCGGTCACTACGGATGCAGGCTGAAAAGATTGCCGGCAAAATGTTCTCAGCCGAGGAACACCAAGAACTCCTCGGTAGGCCCCCTGACACACAATGCACCTGTGTGGATGTCTACCCACGTGTGGTGATGGGTGTGCATGACCAAGACAGGTCCGTTGTACATCCGGCTACAGGCCTCAGTGCTGCCATGCCTGTCGTTGCAGCCACGCACGACACACGATGCCACGCGGAGCAATCAGCCCGCAACAACGTGCTCGTCTGAGACTGGCTTGCCGCAAGAACGGCAGCATCTGTGACCGATGCCCTCCTGTGCCTCCCGCAGCATGGTGGCTCACGAGAACACTGCTGCTGCAGCTCTGCCTGAGGGATCGCCACGAATACAGAGGTTCATCGAAAAGTGGACGCTGAAAGAAGCGTTCGTTAAAGCGACCGGCCGGGGTCTCAAGGGTGCAACGAACAACTTCTCAATAGGTGTGCCTGCACCTTCCCCGTCACCTTCCGCCCCAGCCGCAAAAGCACCCACCTAAACCAGACACACCTCATCGCCACCCTGCCCCCGCCGTTCTCCACCACGTCACCATGCCATCTTCGCCGCATCTGCCGTGTGCGCAGACTGCATGACTCATGCACGCACCGCACCAGCCCCAAACGCGTCCTTCATGCAATGCCGGGCCCGCCCACACTACGGCCAGCCCCTGTTCCCACAAACAGCCGCCGCACAGTGCTCCGCCCACCTCCGCGGTCGCCACACTCCGCCCGCCGCCGACTGGAGCCATGCCTGAAGCCAGGTCCGCATGCGACAGCAAAGGCAGCCACAGCCACACACCTGCACCGCACCACTCATGCGCAGCCACACTCCTGCCACCACGCGCTCCCCGATAGTTAGGCTATTTATAAAGCATACAAGGAGCTTAACTATAACAACGATTTTGTGGTATCCCGCCCCGTGCATGTTGCCGTCACTGCGATCCACTCTAGGCACCACCACCCACAGGCATTACACCCCAGCGCCGGCCTGAGGCAATGAACGTTGCCGTCCAGTCGGCCACGACGCAGAGAGCGGCTCCGCAGCGCACCTCGCGGCGGCGGGCGGCCTCCGCTGCAGCGGCGTCGCCCGCCAGCTCACCGTCGCCAGCGTCTTTCCCGACGACGAGGCGTCCACGTATGCCATGCTGCAATGCATGCCCACGTGCGCACCCCCCTGCCCCTCCTTCACCCTCTCCGGCACATCCCTGGCCGGCACGTGCCTCGGTCCTGCCAGGCCTGCTCCTGTTGACCGTCGCCGTGACGCTGATCTGCCGGCGGGCAGCTACTGGCAGCTGCTGCTGTCGTGGCACCCTGCCAGCAGCGCAGCGCAGCCTCCCCCGTCGCACCTGCTAGTCACGTATCCTCCCAGCTTGCCAGGCGTGCCGTTGCGGGCGCATGCCGCAGTGACAGAGGGGGAGCCTTCGACAATACGGGCTGCCGTGTGCCGCTGCACGAGGTCCTCCTGCAGCGTGTGATCAGCCAGGCTGGACCTCATGCCCCCGCACGCCGCAACGGCCGCACTGCAGTCGGCAGCGTCTTGGTGGTGTGTGGCGCGGTCAGAACGACGCAGCTGATTGCGTGCTACGGCGGCCAGGCGCCGAGTGCGCACCGCAGGCGTTCAATCGAGCCTGAGGCAGGGTAGCGCCTCAGCTCCGCGCGTGCGAGCAGCAGCCCGGACGGTTCGGCGGCAGCGGGCAGCTCGTGACGCGGTGGTGCATGCTGCAGGGAAGGGCACGTGGGGTCGGTGTGCCTGCAGCTGCCGCGGCCGCACGGCGGCAGCCAGCACACGAGCTGGGCGGGCGTGGACTTGCGGCTCTTCGTGGGCCTGCCCGGCCGCCCGGAGGACCTGCAGCCCGCGCAGAGCCCCCTCCTCGCCGCGACGTGAGCCGGGCTGCGCGTGCGGCGCCGCCGCTCCAGCAGCGCCCGACGGACTGTGGTGAACAGCCGCCGCCGCCGTTCAGGAGCCTCTCGGCCGTCTGGGGACTGGTCTGCTGGCGGAGGGACAGCGGCGCGGAGCGCTGCAGCAGGATCGAGCGGAACCCCGCCGCGCTCGCCCCGGCCAGGCCGCTGGCGTCCGCTGCAGTGCGGACGCGCTGTGTGCTTGATGTGCGCGGTTCGCAGCTACGGATGCGGCCTGCCTCAGCCGTGTCCGACTCTGCGGTGCCGTCGATGGTGACCCGTGGAGGGCGACGTCGGCGGTGCCAGCGGCAGCGTTGCTGCGCAGCTGAGCATCGATTCGGCGTTGCCCCTGCAATATGAGGCTGCTCTGCACTACCTGCTCCACGGTGGACCGTATCGCCGGCAGTGCCTCGGAAAGGCAGTAAGGTACCGGGGCGGTGGTGCAGTGATGCGGGTCACATGCAGACCGGATGGGGAAGCGGCATGAGATGTGTAAACTTGGGGGAACCGCTGCTGTGCCGGTGGTGGGTGTGGAGCCAACAGTATCATTGGTGTGTGGTGTGTCAAGTGTGCATCTTGTCCAGAGCCTGGTGCTGGAGCCTCGATGAGGACATGTAGCTAGCTGCGGGAACACTGGCATCAGGGTCCACCTGGGACTTGTACCCGTAATCGGAGAGCCTGAGACGCAGGGCAGTTCCATGTTGTAGATGCGTCTGTTCATAGCCAGATGTATTCATAGCCAGTACCTTGCGGCCCAGTAACACTGTGCAATGCCTTGGCATGGCTGACTGTGTCAGCAACTCGCGACGCCAGGAGCATCACTCGTGTGGCGTGTGCTGTGCGACCGACTTGCTGCACATCAGCACCCAGGCGTGCACGCTGCCGTTCAAGTTGCATCCTTGTAGCCGTAGCTGCTGTGCAGACAGAGGTTACCGTGCTTATTTCCCCTGATCGCGTGCCAACATGAAGCGGATGTCATGACGTCTCACCAGTGCATCAGCCACGTGCTGCTTCAGCTGTTGGAATGTGCAGCTGTACGTATGCTTGTGCTTGCCTCGTGGCACAGCCGATGCCCGTGTTACAGGCACCAGTCTTCTGCCCTGCCTATGATCGTGCTGTTTCCAAATGAGTACTGCCCTGTAACATGCCCTGGTCGGACCCAGAAACGTGATTGCATGCGTGTGCCAGCTCAGGCGCTCTGCCACACGCGACGGGTCACAACAACACACCACAGAGTGGTCTGGCTGGTGAGAGCTCCGGGCTTGCTTGACTCCCTGATACTGTGCACAGCTCCACCACCGTTCCAACTCAGCCTCGCTGGCTCCCCTTTGCAGGACAGCCTGTGACGTTGCAAACCACCCACCTGCGAACCTCCCTCCCACAGTTGTTGTGAACCATGCCCTTCTCTGTTCACACCACGCCCCGTATCCGCATCTCCTCCGGGCACTGCTGCCACCCAAACGCAGCCCCCCACCCAGTGCCACGTGTTCAGAGCCACTTGTCCAGTGCTTCGCTTGCAAGCGTGGAGCCCAGGCCTGCTGTATTTGCGAGGACCGGGCGGCAGGTTCAATGCTGTCAGCACCATGTGCCGCCCGGCTGCTGCCTGGGGCCTGCCGAGGCCTCACTGATGCCCCTCAATCCAACGCCGGCGAGCGGCCACGACATTCAGTGGGCTCGGATGAAACCCGACCCCCTGCATCTCGTCCCGGTACATCTGGCGGCCGGCTTCGTCCACCACATCCCACAGCAGCTGCATGATATCTGCCAGGCTGTGCTCGTGCTCGGCTGTTGGCGCAAGCACTCTGATGGCCGCCGCAAACGGCGACCTGGCCATGGCCGCGATGCCGCGGAGGGTGGTCGCCTGAGTGGCGTCCAGCTCCAGGAGTTGCTGTACGCGCAGCACGCTGCCGGTGGATACCGCGTCCCACATGTTCTGCATGACCATCGGGTGAGCCTCTGGGACGACAGCGGGCACCTCGCCATCGCCATCGTCGCCATCGTCGCCACCGCCTGCGGCGTCATCGCCACCGCCCGAGCTGCCGTCGCCACCGCCCGCGCCGTCGTCGCCACCGCCCGCGCCGTCATCGCCACCGCCGCCCTGCAGCAGCCGCCACCGTGCAGACCCGATGGGGAACGGTCACCGCCCAAGCCTCCCCCCATGCATGTGCAGCCGCCAACAGTACACCTGTCCGTCCCGTGTGTCCGCCTTGTGTCCAACCCATGCATGCGCTACAAGAGGCGGTCCAGCCGTCTGGCGGCAGCAGCTTCCGCTGTCTGCCCAGCACCGCGCTCTGGAATCCAAGCGCACTGTACTTCGACCTACCGGTCCCGACCCCGCCCCAAAGCATGCCCTAACGCTCACGCACCAGCCACATCCTCCAAGATGCGCCCTGCGCTTTTAAGCTGCATCCGCTGCATAGCACCAATCTGCGCGGCTGTCCAGATTCCGACACCCGCAGCAGCGCGCCCCCTGACACAGCGCACATCAAACAAGACACGATGAGGGCTTACGCGCAGGTGGTTGAAAGGACAACACGGCCAGGCAGACAGCGTGGGGACCATGCGAAAGGTAGGGTACAACTCAGCTGCCGCACGTGCGCCGGGTCGACCTTGTTCCACTCCACAGCCGGCGTGTGCGTGTGCATAGCGTGCATTCGCAGCGAGATGGCAGGGGCGATGGCAGCAGTGGCCTGTGGGGGCCGCACCTCCTCCTGCACCTCCTCCTGCACCTCCTCCTGCTGCTCCTCCTGCTGCTCCTCCTGCACCTCCTCCTGCACCTCCTCCTGCTGCTCCCCCACATGGACGTGCGAGCGCTGCCGATGGCAGTCGTACAGATAAGCCCCCCCCCCGACGGCTGCCAGTGTCGCGCCCAGGAGCAGGCCCACGGTCCACCCAGAGGTGGCCCCCCTGTCCTGCATGCATGAGGCAACCTCAGGCCTGACGCTGTCTGTTTCACCGGCGCGGGCGTTCATTTGGGGCAACGCCCTGAAAATTGGCCTGGAAAATGATTTGGGGCGTGGTTGGACCGTGACGAAGCACTGCCGAGGACGGTGCCTGACTTGTGTGCATTCACGAAGGGTGTGGGATTCGCCATGCCCGGGAGTTGACTGTAGTCGCCGCAGCCCTGGAGTAGTGGTGTGCGAGCATGGTCTGGGAGAGGGTGAGAGGGATGGCAGGCGGGAGCGGGTGGACGCGCGACACCGCAGTACTAGTACTAGTGCGCCGGCAGCAAAAGCCTGGCGGCCGGGATTGGGAGCGCTGGAGGATGCTGCTACACACAAGTGCATTGCCAAACTGCAGGGAACAGATTAGCCGGAGAGCACGGCAAGATCCCGGGATGTATGTCAATAGGTTCGGGGTCACGAAATGCGTGCATGCCATCAAACTAGGGCCAGGGTGGTGCAACCTCGCCCCGAGTCTGGACATGGCACCATTTGGGCACTCCAGTCGACTGCGGTTACCACCTTCGCCCTGCCTGCGTTGTGGTGGACACAAACCAGCTCAACAGGGATCGTGCCGCAGAGAGTGCTGCGAGAGAAGCAGGTGCTGAAGTGGCGATGGGCGGGTCGGCAAGCCTGGTGGCATGAAGGCTAACAGGAGGAGCCGTCGGATGATACAGCACGCTCACAAGGAAGTATATTGCCAGTCCTCGCATCTGGCGCGAGGCCTGCGTCTTGTGGTCGCTCAGGATTCCGGAGGGATGCTTCTAGGTTTGCATGACGAAGCACGACTGGTGAACCTGATTGCCAAACACTTGCCAAACGCCGACCAGGCAGGGATCGAGAGACCAAGACAATAACAGGATGTCAAAAGCGGCGAGTGGTGCAATAATTGATGGAAAGAATAAAGTACGGTACACGTTCGGAGAGCGATTGAGGGGTGCTCATCTGGGCATGCTCAGCCCACTCTATCGCTCATGGGACACACGCGGCTGCACGTGACGCCAGTTCTATGTCATGGAAATGGCGTTCTCGTGCAAACTGCGGCTAGTTTGTGCTGAGACAGGTTCATCAGGGACACAGTGATGCTGCCACGCACAGCACTGGCACCGAGTTCACGGCACACGCAACGTCGCGGGCCGCACCGGAGTCCGTTCCATAGTCACGAATAGCTGTTCCTAAGCTCCACGAATGCGGCTGCAGGTCTCAGTGGTGGGCTTCTTCAACGAGTCTTGACGGCCTTGGCGTCCGTGACTGGAAACGGTCTGGGACAGGCGCGGCAAAGCCTTTCTCGCTGCGCCTTGAAGCAAAGATTCCATATACGTCTGTCTGCACGACACCACCTTGTGCCAGTGTGTGTCTCGCGATCGTCACGCCAACGCGGACATGTCCCGATATCTGCGCCCGCAATCCGACGTCGAGTTAGGACCCTGCCCAACTGGAACCAAGAAACGCCGAGCCACATGCCAAA
This sequence comes from Ulva armoricana, assembly GCA_032360965.1. Taxonomy (NCBI): domain Eukaryota; kingdom Viridiplantae; phylum Chlorophyta; class Ulvophyceae; order Ulvales; family Ulvaceae; genus Ulva; species Ulva armoricana. The sequence goes on from JAUMHO010000011.1 coordinate 1,327,864, forward strand.
CCAGAGTCAGGCAATGCCGGATCTCCACACACACCTTGGAATGGGAAAACCCCGCCAGCACTCCAGGTGTCCCGTAGGCCACACACGGGCCTGTATCGCCACCACTTGGAAGTCAACTTAGTTAATCACCTCAACTACCCTACACTGATGCCCCCAAACCTCCCCCCCCCGGGACGGCAGCTGCGCCCATGTCACACTCGTATGAGCTGTAGCCGTCCAGGCATGCACGGCACAGATCGAGGTGCGAGGCGAAGCGCACTGACGGCGCAGCCAGGACGGTTCCGGCAGTGGCCGGTGCCCCGTTTTTAGCTCTTAGCAACAAATCTGGCGCCGGGTGCAGAGGGTGGAAAGGGGCGCGGGTGCAGCGCCGCTGCCCGCAAGTACGGTACGGCCTTCATGAACGAAGCATGTGCTGCGCATGCATGGGGTGCACCGCAGTGGCAGCCCCGCTGGCCACCGCGCTGGAACTATAGACTCACGCCTGCGCGGTGCCGCGCGAGGCACTCCGGAGGCTGACAAGCAGCTGAGCGCGCCTGCGTCCGGCACAAGTCCTAGAGATACATCCTTCTAGACACCATCACTTGCAGCACAGCTTACCGGCGCACATCAGGAGTATTCTGACACAAGCTGCATCCGCCATGTTCGCGTACGTGAGCTGATGCATGTTTCCACGACTGGCTGCATGAATGCACAGCAGCGATGCCTCCCGAGGGCAGCGCCACTGCCACTTGGGCCGATCGTCTCGCTCGTGCACCACACGCTTGCGGTGAGTGTGGTGCATGTATGGGTGTCCTGCGTTGCCCAGAGGCAGTGTCACAAAGGGGTCGGCCGATGGTTGGAAGCTGGAGGTGACGGGGTTCAAGACAGACGGCCCCATGTGCAGCCACTCGGCAGTGATTGTTTGCTGGCGGGGGATCCTTGTGGGAGCCCCCGAAGCTTCAGCGGTTGCAGTTGTGCTGGGTCGACCACGAGACTGTACATTTGTTTTGTGGATGCCGTGCGTGCCCAGCCAGTCTGGCCCTTGCTGTGCCCCCGATGGCATTGCCGGCCCGCTGTTCCCTGTTCCGTGCAACACAGCAGCACTGTCGGCGGCAAATCATGCAATTAATCATGCTTACACCAATCTACGGCAACCAACTACTGTGCAAGCAAATGGCTCGGTGTATCGGGCAAGGACCATGCTCACCCTCTCCATTGCAGTGCAGCCCCTGTGTCTCGAGAAGAAGCCCCGGGCTGTCCAATCAGCCTCCAGGGACTCTGGCCATCATTCCCGCACAGGCATCAACGTGCTGGTGTTGATCAGCGCTACTCGTAGCTCTGATGCAGGTTCGTCCGTTGGGGGGTTGCAGCCTGGGCTTCCTTTCCAATCAGTCCAATACGCAGGCGCGAACAAGCTCTTCCATGGCATTCCACTGTACGAGACAAGGTAGTTGCGGAGGGCCTGCATGTTTCGTGGTGCACACTGCTACGGGCCAGGCAGCCCGAACGCCAGTCAGGCCCGTCTGTGCTCCAGGATCCCAGTGAGGTTTGCACCAGAGCACATGCCTTCCATGTCCGGCATCACTGCATGTCGGAAATCAGTGCGCCGCGGGCACCATGATCTTGTCCAAGTTCAACACCATCAGAGCACGGCACCGTCGGTCCTCTGAGATTCCTGACAACAGCTCCAGGTCGTTGTGGTCAGCATCAGAGGCTCCAGTCAGCCGCCTGTCTGGCGCTGTCTGTAGCAGCAGCATCATGATCTGCGCCAGGTTTCTGTCATCCTGTTTATTCATTGCTTTTGTTCGAAGAGCTGTTGCAAAAGGCGTCAACAGGGTTGTGGGGTGCGGCATGACAGCCTGGCGGGCGTCGCCAGCAAGAATGCAGCGTACTGCTGCAATGTTCTTTGCTTCAATGGCATCCCACATCTGTACATCGGGTGTGTATGTCAGCATGACTTGATGCCACGTTCGCACAGTTGCATGATCTGTGGTGGCCGGTACCGGCCAAAATCAACTCAGGTAAAGGGTATGGTTAGAGCACGTCACGGCTGCATAATCACAGGTAGAGCAAATGGTGGTAAGCCAATAGACACACGAGCACCAATACCCGTTCTCCTCTGTGCGTATGCTTGATCGCTGAAGATACGCCAGCACACACCTGTCGAGCACTACACCTCCTGAGACGAAGCGGCGTGTTGCGCGTAAAGCTTCCACAAACCCAGCCAAGGACCAAAAACACTGACCCCGTCAGCAGCATGTTTGTGCACGGTATGCCACAAGTCGTCGTGCGCTTCTGTCAGGCCGCAACCACACTCCAACTCTTGATTGCAAGTCGATCCTGGTCACCGTCGCTATCCAGCTACGTCGCTCAGCCACACACTGAATCGACAGAGTATCCGTGTTACTGCAGACCGCAGCGTGGCCGTATGTCGTCGGCTCAGCGCCCCATGCGTTGGCTGTTGCGGGTGCCCAGAGACAGCAGGTATATCCTGCAAACACTAATCTCTGCTGCGCTGTCGCTAATGTTGGTGGGGTCCAGCAAAAAATGCATGTGATGCATTTCTGAAGGTCTGGACAGCCTGCCCAGCATCATGCATGTATGCTTGCCACAGTCTCGCCGTCAGCATACACCTGTCACTGCTTACAGATAGTCACATACGAGCTTACACCATGGGCGTTATGTCCAATCCCGAGCTTGGCCTGCCTTGGTGCCTCACCAGCCAGCATGAGCGGCCGTGGAGTTGGCTGCCCTAGGTGCACACCTGGGGCGAGACCTTGGTTTGCACCGGCGCGTGCCTTTGAGTATCCAATTCGCCGGAGGCGTCAGTATCCTTATGGGTGCGGCAACAAGCCATATTGAAGAGAGGCGTGGGAACAGGTGCGCCATGCAACAGCGTACAGGTCTCGAATCAGACCAACCACTCATTCATCCTCCATATACGTCCCACCCGGGTACCAATCCCTGCGACTTGTGCCACGTGTGACATGGAATTCTGACCACCCAGCTATTCCCATTGCACGTCGCTGCACTCTCTCAGCGCTTGTGCCATCCACATCGACACTGCTCGCTTGTTTACCCGGCCGCATGCATTCTTCGCAAGATGGTGCAGACACGTCCCGGTGCCTTCAATCGGTCCCAGTTGCCAGAGGTGTCAATGTCCTCATGGATACGGCGATGTAATCATACATACCGACACGTCAGCGCCTGCCTGCTCAACCACCCGTCCGTATCATTGATCAGATGGACCGGCGTGTGCCCCCCCTGCGCTTGTACCGGCGTGTGCCCCCCCTGCGCTTGTACCGTCCAGCCTCAGCGCCCTCCCACACAGCTGCGCCTCTCCCTTTGGCTGCCTTTGCTACAGCACTCTGCCCTCCTGCAGCTCACATCCAACATCACAACACCCTCAGTTGCGTCTGCCAGCAGAGTGTCACCCCTTCTGTCATCCGTGATCGCCCCGTTCACCTCACGCATCTCCTGCGAAGCAGCATAGCGTGCTTCACCTACCTCGTGGCTTGAAACCAAGATCAGCCACGGTTTCAAGACTGTGGCGCAACACCCCGAGGCCTGCACTCTTACTTACTACAGCGCATGCGTGATGCATGTGCCAGTTTAATCATGTACACAGACATTTTAAGACTGCATCCCCGCCGTGGGCGCGTGGCTGATGCTAGGCGGAGTCAGGCGCAGTGGTAGTACCTGACCAATGGATGTGTTTTCTTTGTGTTGCTCCGCTGGTTCATGAATTCTGCAGTAGGCGATGGTGTTTTTGAACCACTACAAGCAGTGTGCCGCAGATCCGTTGAACAAGAGGATAACAGGGAAGTAGACGATGTAGTCGCCCAGAGAGGTCAGTGCAGCACCGTTCCAATGGAATAGCTGGGTGATACCATGGCGTTTGGGCACATGGTTCTGAATTGATCATGATATTGATCAGCTGTACACCCGAGGTAATGAGGGGAGTCTGTAGGATTGTGTATATGGTTTTTTTAATCAATACTCGATCAGTGCAATTCACTTGCCAATACAATGCACTTGCACAGGACTCCGAAAGCAGACAGTGCAGGTTTCTTTCAGCCTCTCTCGCATGTTCCAATGTGTGCAATCAGCCGATTGTTGCAAATGAATTTGAGATGGACATACAGTTTTAGTGGGAGTCGGCCCGAGGTGTGCGAACGTCCGCGCGTTGCGTGTGCGAAATATGTCACACGCACTGGCATACGTGTTTAGACCATTGTGCATGCAGTTCCGCCATCACACACGTGCGAGAGCCTTGGTGTTTGGGGTCCTTGAATGGTTTACTTGCAGATGGTCGTGATCTATAGCGTTCTTCTCGCGTTACCAAGCGTGTTGGAGTCAAATCTGGTGCGCACCTAGCTCCTTGGTGCCTGCAGAATCTCCGCACTCCCGCCCATTATAAATCTGTAGGAAAGATGTACTAGCCGTGTTGTGATGCTTGTTTTTATGGCAGAGATGCTGGTTCTCCCTGATCAGTGACGCGACACGACCAGCTATAGCACGGCGCACCCGTCGTGCCGTGCGCCCACGAGCCCTGTTATTCAAGTACCACTTTTAGAATTTGTACAGGTTTTTGGCATTCTCCCTTGTGGCGCTTGGCATGGTCTCGCCTGGATCCATCTGGACGTGTACATTCGTTCGTTCGCACATGCACACGCATCAATCGCAGTCCCGATCGATGCACAGCCTATACGCACACATACTAGACTCCACAGTTTCCACTCAAGTGTCTGTTGATGTTGCGTGCGTTTGCGTTTCTACTGCTTACAGCGCGAGGCGAGCCAGATGCCGACACGCTCGTCTGTACATGGCTCCCATCATTGATGGCAAACTTGTACCAGTACTCTCGGCTGTCTCAGCTGCACCGCATCAGCTAGATTCAGTCATGGCTCGCCATCACGCCCTACCAATCCAATCTGGATGGGGTGACACAAGGTGCAATGCTCACAGTACATGTACAGCCACAGACTTGGTGGCAGTTGGACATGCAGATAGGTGCCACGCAACCACGAAGAACATGGCAGTGTCACAATCTTGCCCGTAGGTTCACTCATGACCAGCTGCAGGCCTGTGCTTGGCCGCAACGATAATCAAAGGCCGTCTCTTGCACACAGCAGAGCTGCTCATGTCCACACCGTGCTGGGCTCCTGTGGCAGGCAAGGCGGTAGTGGCAAGCAGCACCGGACCGTCTGCGGTTCGAGTGCCAGTGTCGTTGGCTCGTGTGTGGCAAGGTTCACCAATCGCTCCGAACCACAGCTACAGCGGCTGCACATAGACGACGCTGCACTCACCAACCGCCAGGCTGGTTGTGCAGGCGTCTCTCCCGCTGCACAAGCATTCTGACTAGCGATGCCTGTGTTCGGTCGGGGCCTGTTGGAGCATCGCTCATCAGACAGGATCGAGCCGAGCTGCACCGCATGCTCGAGCCGCCTGTCATGCTGCTCCTGTGAGGGCCGCCACAGCAGCCCAGCAGGGCCCGTGGTGCACACCTCACCCAGAGAAGTGCGCCTCTTGACCCTCGGGCGTGTGCACAGAAGGCATGCATCACGCCGGAGCGCCGTCCCGCCGTAGCGGTGCCATTCTGACATGCCCGCACTGCGCACCCCAGCCACCTTACACGCTGGCGCCACCAGCCAGCGGCCTCCATGCGCAGTCGCTTGCAGGCAGTCGATGCTCTCTGGGAGGCGGCGCTGTCCGGTGCTGTGGAATCAGCATTGGGCAAGCTGCTCTGCCGCTCGTTCCAGCCACCCGTGCAGCCAAACACGTGCCACCCGGCGTCGGGAGAGTGGCTCGTCTTGCAGATATGCGACACCTGCACCCTCAGCAACGACATGGACGTGAGTCTCACAGCCCTGCTGACGGTGCTGGACGAGACGGGCTGGAGCCTCGCCGTGCAGCACCCGAGAACCTTCCAGAACGCGCTGCATGTGCTTGTTGCGCAGCCGCAACGTTACCGGATCGCCTGCCGCCTGCGCTTCCTCCTCGCGCTGGCGAGCCGCAAGCACACATGCATGCTCGCGGCGCGGAACCGCATGTGGCAGCTGCCGGAGCAGGTGGCTGCGGTGCACCGGGAGGGGGCGGCGATGCTGCTGCTGGGGGCGCGCAGGGGGAGCGCGCGCGCGTGTTGGCGCCGGATCGCTGCCAGTATCCGGCCCGCGCTGGCGGGCCGGAGCGTCGCCGGGCAGGGGCTCCGCCGCGACAGGCGGGAGGCATCGCTTGACCAGGCTCTCGGCGGTTGGCTGCAGATGGAGTTGCTGCAGGCGGACGGCAGCGACGGCGGTGGCGAGCAACAGGCAGAGGCGCTGGAGATCGGGTCACAGTCCGGGGCATCCGGCACCGCTGACAGTGAGTAACGCCGTTGCCTGTGAGCTCAGCAGGCCTGTTCTGTTACGGTAGTGCACGGGAAGGCACTTTGAGGTCGCACTGGATGAGGATCTCGGTGCTGGTGGTGTGCTTTGGTGTTGTCGTGACGTGAGGCCCGCGGTTGCCGGGGCTATGTGTTCGCCAGCAGCTAAATATGAAGTGCACGAGCACAAACTGGAGGGATGTGTGCTTCGTGCCCGACCGGATGAGGGCCCTTGCGCAAAGGCTATCAGAGTTGATGCTGTGGCTATGGTCTGCTTGTCATGCCAACCGGCTCGAGATTTGTCGTGATTTGTGAATGCGAGGCCGGTGTAATGAGCATAACAACGGAACTGCAGCTGACATCAACATACTCAGCCACATCGTCAAACTCTAGCCTGCTCAGCGTCTACAACGCACACTGTGGGCTCTGCGGCCGGACGTGGCAGCCATGCGGGCTCTGCATACATGCATACATGCATGCATGAGGACGCCAGCAGCAGTGCTCAACCGGCTGCATGCTGCACACACAGACAGCTGGGACCGCTGCGCCACAGGTAGTGCTCGCTGCCACTGCGTATGCTGCTCAGCACGCGGCCAGCCCCACCGTGCCTGACTCTCCACCGGGGGGGGGGGGGGGCTCGTGGCAGCCCCTCGTGTCCGTGATGAGGTGCACAGGCGACGAAGAACAGCCTTCCTATGCAGACTGACTCGCAGTCGGCCTCACTAGCAGCATGCACAACACCAAGGCTTGCTTTGCACTGCCAGTGGCCGTACGGTGGGTGAGGCAGGAGTGCTGCAAGCTCCAGAGGCGCAGGAGCGCTGGCAAGAAGGTCATGCTGCCACAGCTGCCTTGGCGTCCGCTGGCGCGGGGTCTTCTATCCTCTGGAACACAGGCTTCGGCTTTGGGAACGTGGCACCTTCCTGCAGGCCGCCCCATTGCACGTCCCGCTGCCACTGCACCTCCTGCACGCCACGACAGCGACTCAGCGAAGGAGCAGCCCCTTCACGAGCCCAGGCGCTGCAATCGCTTCTGCACGGCTTCAGCACAGAAGGCTTGCAAGCTTCAAGCAGTCCTGGCATTCACCGAGCGAAAGGGTGCGTGGCGTCACAGTCGGGTGCATGCAGCCAGCTCTGCAGAATGCGGACAGGCGCTACAAGCACAGCCACATCAACCTGGAAGCCCTCAGGCTGCACTGCAGGCCACCCCGCCAGGAGGCATCATGCCACAAACACACGATCGACAGCACGCTACCACAGCACGCCTGGCTCAGATCACCGGGCAAGCGACCCCAAGCGCAGTATATAGCATTCCCATCGGCATGCCGGGGTCAAGTCCCCACCCTCTCGCTACAAACTGGATCCGAGGACTGCCCGAAACAGGTCACAGCATGAGACTGGTCCCAGCAACCCCCGGAGAACAACTCCCCGAACGACGCGGGTGCTGGGCTACGCTGGGTGTGTACAATAAGCTGCGCATGGCGGGCGCAGCGAGTGGGGGGCGCAGGCACGCACCTGCAGGGAGGTGGTCAGGCCGAGCTGCGCGAGGATGCGCTGGGAGAGGGCCGGCACGACGGGCGCCAGCAGCACGGCCACGATGCGCGTGCCCTCCAGCGCCGCCACCAGCGTCACCCTCGCCGCGGCCTTCTCATCGTGCGAGCCCTTCTTCAGCGCCGTCCACGGCGCCGTCTCCTCGAGCAGCCTGTTCGCCCTGCACCCCAACACGCTCCTCACCCCACTGCTGCGGTCACACAGCCGCCGTGATGTGAGCCGGGCGTTTGCATGCGTGCACTCTGGACCGGGCAGCTCCCGCGTGTGCACCTGTGGCAGGGGGGGCGACAGCATGCGGCGGTGCATATCCTTTCATCTGTGCTGCCTGGCCCTCACCCCGAACATGCTGCAGTGCCCAGTGCGACCTGAAGATGCCGGTCGCCATGCACGCAGTGGAGCCTCTCCCGTGCACCCCGGCAGTCGTGTGGGAGAGCCGAGGCGTCAGTCGCTCTGAAGACAGGTGTCGCTGATGATGTGCGGCCAAGGCGCCGGTCCATGACGCGGTCGGACAAGTGCCGGCATGGTGGTAGCACGCGCAGCCGCAACCACCACCGAGCTGTACCCCAGCCAGCGCATACACTGATGTGATGCTGGCTGGCCGTGTGAGATGAACTCGCACAGTGGTACACAGAGTCAGCACCACAGCGCGTCCGGACCGGCAGCCCGGCGGCATGCAGCAGCGTCGTGGGGCGGGACGGGGGCGGCGGGCGGCGGACCTCCCGGAGATGGTGAGGGCGCTCGCGATGGCATCGTGGAATGCGAGGTTCTCATACGCGGCCGCCGCCGCCGCGGCCCCTGCGGCGGCGGTCTCCCGCAGCGGGTGGTCCGCCGGCACGGCGGTGGCGGCGGCCGGGAAGGCCGAGTCGCAGTTCTTCTTGAGCAGGTTCAGGCAGCGGTTGCAGAGGTTGCCGATGTCGTTGGCGAGCGCCGCATTGACGGTGTCGCGGAAGCGCTGCTCCGCGTAGTCCCCGTCCTGGCCAAACGCGACCTCCCGCATGAAGAAGAACCTGCACGCGCGCCTGCGCCGACTCGCCATGCGTGTGGTCTGGGCGTGCGGCGTGCGTGAGAGCGCTTGTGCGCTGCGTGCTGCCGGAGCTCGCGGTCGGGGCATGGTCAGCACGGCTGTGCGCACAGTGTCCTCAACAGATCACCTAAACGAGCACCACCGGCTGCTACCACCCTCCCCATACCTCCATCGTGGGCACACCAACCGGCCCTCTGACGCACGCCGCCATGTTACCGTCCGCATCGCGACATAACACGCCCCCGGAACGCTGCAGCCCGCACCTCACGGCGTCCGCGCCAAACTCCTCCGTCAGCTCAAACGGGTCGAGCACGTTCCCGAGCGACTTGCCCATCTTCGTGCCGTCCTTGGTCAGGAAGCCGTGGCCGTACACGCGGCCCGGCAGCGGCAGGCCCATCGCCATGAGCATCCCCGGCCAGTACACCGCGTGGAAGCGCAGGATGTCCTTGCCGATCACGTGCACGGTCGCGGGCCAGCCCGCGCGCGCGAGCGCTGCCGGGTCCGCCTCCTCGCCCTCCGGCAGCAGCGCAGAGAGGTAGCCGATGAGGGCGTCGAACCAGACGTACACGGTGTGCGAGGGGTCCTGCGGCACGCGGATGCCCCAGTCGACGGTCGTGCGCGAGATGCTGAAGTCCCGGCAGCCGTCCGCGATCCAGCGGAGGACCTCGTTGCGCGCGCGCTCCGGCAGCACGTTGCCGGGGGTCTCGCAGAACCGCCGCACGTCGGCGTCGTACTTGCTGAGCTGGAAGAAGTAGTTCTCCTGCACGCCATGCGCGTGTCGCACATCCCACCTATGCTCGACGCGCAGCCGGCCACAGCAAGGTGGCTAGGAGGTGAATGTGACCAACGACTGTGTACACACCCGCGTGATTTGCATGGCTTGGACATCGCGTGGCAACAACGGCAGCTTTTGCCGTCTGCCACAGGTACGGCTGTAGCAGGTGGCTCTGGAGCAGCCGGGGGGGCATCGCGGCAACTGCCACTCACCCGATGCCGGAGTTCTCCACTTGCAGTACGACGGTCAGGCGCGCAATCCACCGAATGGTGTGAAACGCGCAGCGGGGGCCGCACCTCCTCGCGCTCGGGGCACGGCGTGCGGTGCACGAGGCAGTTGCCGTCGTCGTCGAGGTCGTCGTCGTCCTTGAACTCCTCGCAGCCGACGCAGTAGCGCGCGCGGTACGCGGCCTTGCGCACGTCGGCATCCCAGACGCGCGCGAGCAGCGCCGTCACCACCGCCTCGTGCCGCGCGCCCGTCGTCCGCACAAACTTGTCGTACGAAATGTCCAACTGCACACCCCCCGCCGCTGCCACCGGGTCTGGCCTACGCTGCCGCATCCGCGGCACCATGCGTATGTCGACAGGGTTCGGATCATGGAGTGTGACAGGCTGTGTGGCGTCGACCGCGTGCCTGCTGCGCATTTGAGACACGGTACCCTCACATTTAAGACACAGTAACCATACAAACCGGGCCAATGCAGCGGCCAGGGGGACCGCGAGCGCCTTCTACCCCCGCCCCTGTGTATCTGCAGGCAGGCCAGGGTACCGCTGTGGCAATGGCGCAGGTGGGTCATGGCAGCTTGCCCTGGCGATCCGCACTCTCCCCGTTCCAGCGCTGGCACAGCCACATTCACGCTCTGCCGGTGCCCCTGTGTAGGAGGCTCAGCATGGCGTCAGGCAGAGTGTTCAAGCAGGAGCATGCATGGAGCGAGTCTGCTTGACCGCCAGGCAGGGGAGTCCGGACGGGTGCGTGCGCTGCAATGCCGCCCGCCCTGCCGCCCGACCGTTACGACAGAGCCCCGAGCAGGAACTGGGCGGGGGGGCCGTGCGCAGGAGGGCGGTGGGGAGGGGGGGGGGGGCGCACCATGTCCCAGAGGAGGTGGTACCGCTGCGCGATGCGGTCACAGTGCTCCTGCGGCAACACTCCGGCCTTCTCGGCAGACGCGGCGATCTTCTCGCCGTGCTCGTCCGTGCCGGTGACAAACGTCACGGACTTGCCCTGCAGGCGCTGGAACCGCGCGGCGACGTCCGCGGCGATCGTTGAGTACGCGCCCCCCATGTGCGGCTCTGCACGGCAGCGCGGGCTGTGCACACCATCTCCAGGCCGTGAGTGTCACGGCAACCGAGACACACGGGCCCCCGCGGCCACTCAGGCTGCCACTCGAACCGAGCCCATCGGAGCAGCCGCTGGCCGGCAGCCATGCAGCGAGCAGTGGCGTCAGGGGTTCGCCCCTGATGTGGCCAGGGTATTGTGTGGACTTGGACGGGTTTCAGAGGCGGGTTTGTTTGCATACGGCGTGCATTGGCCATGTGTGGGGGGGGCTTCGAGCTCGAGGACAGGGCGACTGGCTGACGGCGGAGTGTCAGTGCCAGCTGGCGCCGACCGGCTACCATTGTTGCCGTGGCCTCGCACAGGGTGGCCGTGGGCCGGGTGCCGCAGGATGTGGACGCATGGCGGCAGTGAGCGCCTCGTGTCGCAACAACGCTAGCTCACAGGCAAACGATGGCCCCGAACATCCGTAGGGCAGGGGTGGGCAGCGCTTGCCGCTTGGCACAGGCGCCGATGTAGGCTGGATTGTGGCATTGATGGGCGCTGGTGCTTGGGGTAGATGATGCAGAGCACAGGGGCGGACTGTGGTGCGGGACGCCCTGGATGTGGAATACAGGCGGGGCTTGCCTCTGTGCAGAGCATGCGGTTGCGCCGCACTGGGCTGTGGTGTGGATGTGGTGGTGTGGGGCCGAGGCGCGGCAGGGTGGGGGCGTACGGAATTCGATACTTCGTCGCCTGTGCAACTCGGCCGGGATGACGACAGCGCATGGGCACATCCTAGAGCGACTGCGTTCATGAACACATCCACATGCGCCAAGCTGGCCGCGGAAGCTCTGGTGGTGGTGCCAGGATGTGCTAGCATGGGTCACTGAGTGGCATGGCTGTTCCAAGGTACCCAGTTTGGAGGTGGTTGGCAACGTTTTCTGAGAACGTTGAACCCCGGTGATCGAGCTCAGAGCCAATTAAGTATGTCAGATGCTCGTTAAAGGTACCAGCAATGCACTGGTCGCATAGACGTCTCCGAATATGTATGCGGTGAAGAAACAAACAACAGCAACCCATTTCGCAGAGCATAATTGACAAGGAATTTAAACTTGACGGCGTTTTTGAGGTGCATAAATGCCCTCCTTGCACAAGTTTTGCACCAGAGCGCCCCGCCTGCCGACTTGGAGCGATCATGTGTCGCTGGTATTCGAGGGAATGCCCCAAAGGCTCATGACCAGGAGCACAAGGTGGCTGTCAACACACCTGCATTAGCGTAGTAGAGCGGCGTGGTGATGGTGAAGCGTTCTGGCTCTGCACGAGTACAACAGCTGCGCGACTGGACCCATGTGCCCCGAGCAAGCTGGCAGCGCACTCGTACTGGCTGTGCCGACAGTTTGACTAAAGTTGCTGCCTTCATATCATAGCTGTGAACACGCGTGCATTTCAACATGGCAATCCGGCGGAAGAACCAACAGAAATTACATGCACAGCGCGCAGATAGCTGGGATCCGTAGAGATCTTGACATGCGCACCAAAGCGACGTACTTGGAAGCATAGAATGCTGTCTCCGTGAGCACGAGTTTGCGTGTGATTCTGCTGCCTGCGCACGCGGGAAACACCAGTTGATCGCATGCATGAGAAATTGAACTTGTGGTTTACCGCCATTGCCGCTGCGTACCAGTGGGCCAGCATGTTCAAGCAGCGAATCATGAGACGGAATCCAAATGAATGCTCACTGACCTCAGCGTATCCACGTCATCTTGCTATCGGCGCCATCGGATTGGGCGGTCGTCCGGCTGTGCAGCAACGTTGTGTCCAGCACCGAGGCCGAGACATGGCTATTCTGTTGGTGTATTTGGCATCACAAATCTGAACATTGTTTATAGTTTGTCGTGCTACAGTTAGCAAAATGGCGACAAAGGCAGGAGCCAAGAACGTTCCGACACTGGAAGACGAGCTGCTCGCACTGCAGAAGGCTCTAGAGAAGAAGAGCGCAGTGGTGTGGACCCGAGTAACTCTCACAACTTCTCCGTGCTTGGATAAATGCGGCCTCACCTCGGCGCGGCGCTGTCCTGGATGGATGCATCTCAGCACGTCCACATGGACTGAGACAGGTGGCAACGTGTGCTCTTGTAGCTATTTAAAATTGTCATCAAGAAGCTGAAGCTGAAAAAAGAAGCTATGCAAGCACTGGCAAACGCTCTGGTTGAGGCCCAGATGGCGAATCGCTATCAAGGCATTCATCAGCTCCCCATCAGGATTGACGAAAAGCTGGGAGCTACGCACGAACTACTCACTCTTGCAGATGAGCGCACCTTTGACAAGACAACTGTGGAAAATCTGCTAGCCTTCTTTAAGGATTTGTCGCCTGCTGAATTGAATGAGGTGTGTTCCAGCTCGACCCACTGCGGCGCCTCAACACTGCAGAATCGACAGTAGAGGAGCCAATACTCGAGGTAATGGAACGGATGCAACACACTGTGTGTTACAGTCCAGTTTGAGGCCAAAAACCGTCTTGATGATGCAGAAATTCTTGCCGCCACCGCCCAGGGCAGTGTACCTTCAGAGCATCGCCCTGAAGATGGCAGAATCGTGGACATACACACAGGCAACCAGCCTGAAATACGCGCCTCGCCTGAAGCGTGCAGCAGAAGTGTTGGCACGGATGGTCCCCGGTGCAACCTTCGCCAAGGCGTGGCGCCCGAAGCCAAGTGCAGCAATATACAGCAAACTCTACCACCATCGCGGCCAGATTCCCAACGGCTGGCTCTCAGACGCGATCCAGGGCCGCATAAACTGCGACAGCACCGAGACTGTGCAGCAGGTTGCAGAGATGTTCAGGGGGATCATGGGTGCACAGGCTGCTGCAGCACACGCAGCCGGGCGATTGCAGCTCAGTGAGGAGGCCACAGGCGCTGAGATCCAGGCGTACAACCTGGAAGGCTTACTCGACCTGGACACAGAGCTGCCCGTGGATGCGCTGACAACGTTCTGCCAGGCCAACATGACCCCCGAAGGCATGCCCGCGAGCCCACCTGCCCTGTGCTACGCCCGCCCAGCCTGTTCCCTGCATCCCGAGCCAGCACAGCCGCTGCACATGCCTGGCGCCCCAGACCTGCGCATCTGTGACACTAGCACATGGAGGCAGCTGAGGGTGCAGCAGGTAGCACCGGGGACAGTGCACCCAGGCGTCGACTGACTTGTGTGCTGTCCAAGCATGTGCTGCTGTGGCCGTGCAGACCACGAGCTCCTGGGGGGCTGCGCGGTGGTGGTGCACCGAGTGAAGCAGTGCGCATGCTGCACTGAGATCGAGGAGATGGGGGAGGGCGAGGTGATGCTCGTGAACCTGCTGCTTGCCCGGCCGTGCGCGCGCCGCACCGGGTTCCTGTGGCGCCTCCCGGAGGGGGACCTCGCGGCGACGATGGAGCTGCAGGTGGCGACGTCGGCGGTGTTCAAGGCGATGAAGAAGGGCGCCGACGCGCACGACCGCGCCGCGCTGTTTGCGCGGTTCCCGCTTCTAAACAAGCTGCAGGAGCTCGCGGCCGGCGCGGAGGGCAAGCTCGTGTTCCCGGCGGTGGTGAAGGGCGTGGCGAAGGGCGGCGATGGCGGCGCTGGGGGCGCGCTGGTGCGCCTGTTCCGAGGGGTCGACCTCATGCACCCGGCGGTGGACGGCGCGGAGGCGGCGGTGCATGCGGCGGCGGTGCCGGGGGACGGCGAGTTTGAGTGGCACGTGCGGGACCGGCCGGCGCCGGGGTCGCGGTGGTTCTGCATGTGGCGGTCGGCGGCGGCGGTCGTGCGGGTGGACGGCGTGTCCCTGCGGGTTGCCGGGAAGCTGCCGCCGGCGACGCAGTTCTCGGTGCTGCTGAGCGGGGAGCTGCCGGGGGGGGGTGGGGTGGTACACCTGGTGGAGGAGAAGCTGACGGCGCTGCCGCTGGTGAAGGGGGAGCTCCAGATGGTCGCCGACGGGCTGTCGGCAGCGGGGGTGGTGGTGGGGAACCTGCTGCGGTTCCGGCGGGTGATGCTGGAGGTGTTTGAGCACGAGCGCGGCAGCCAAAGCGTGCCGGTGACAGAGGTGACGGTCAAGACGCTGGAGCAGGGCCCGCCGTCGGAGGAGGGGGGTGGCGGGGCCGCAGAGGGGGAGGGTGGCGAGCTGGCAGAGGTGGAAGCGGCGGCGACGGGGGGCTGATGAGCAGGTGGCATACGGTGGGGTGTGAGCGAGACAGGGATGTGTGCGAGGATAGGACGCGGTGGGTTTGGTGCAGGTTCACACTGGCGGCAGGCACGCAGGATGGTGGCAGTGGTGTAGCGTGGGAAGACTTTGGAACGACCGCGTCCTGGAGTGCAGCGTGTGACGGGTGAGGTGCTGGGCGAGCATGACGGGTCCGGCTGGATTGGATAGCGTGGCTGGTCAATGGGACCAGGGATGCGGTGTGCCGGAATAGGAGCGATGGAAAGCAAGGTTACCGAACGGGCTGAGTAGGAGATGGTCGTGTTCTGGCCTGGAGTCTGCCGCGTCGTGGGCAATGCTGATACCCCATGAGTATGGCTACAGGCGACCTTGTGGCCCCATATGGTGCAGGTCTCGCACCACGCATGCGCGGGATATGATCGACCACCTCATGTATACAAAGGGTCCCCTGCAGTAACCGTCGCGATCAGATGGAGAAAAAATCAGAGCGCCCGCAAATGTCGATGTTCACGGACGATAGGCTGGTCGTTAAGCTTGCACTGTGGTCAGCATCAACGAGGACATCCGTCGCGTCAGAGGTTCGCAATTCGTCAGGAAACATTGCAGACGCAATCTGGTTGAGACCGCTACAGCAGATTGTGTAGCAGCGTCGCGTCCGGCGCACTGTTGGAGAGGATTTCCCGCATACTGGCGTAGTCTCAACACAGTTCCGAGCAGGTACACAGTTTCACACAGAATTTTTTTAAAAATGGAGCTCGGGTAGCTCTTTGCGCAGCCGTCGCAAGCTCGTGGCAGGATCGGCGTAACTTTCGACTGAAGTCGAATGGCGTGCCTTTCCCGCTCCAATCTTTACAGGTACGCAACAACACTCCCAGCAAACATGTGATATCCCTCACGCTCCTTTTGAATTGTTACTCTAGTGCAGCTTTCAGCGGCTTGGTACGTGTTCTTCGCACGGCCTGCGTCGCCGAACAGCTTTTGTAATGACGCCATCTGCGTAAATTTCAGCCCACAGAGACGACCCGCATGTCAAGTTAACGATTGTTGTGTTATCTCTGCTGCTATGCATGCTGCCCTTTATGTGATAATGATTTCCGGTGCTGCGTGAACGGCAGAGTCGGACTCTTCCACGACTGCAGAGAACTGCATGCTGATAAAAAAATTTCTCCCAAACAACTGTGGTTCCTACATCGGCTTGATTGTATTTCGTTGACCGGGCCGAACAGGCATGTCGTGCTTTTTGCTGTACCCGGTGACTCGCCGTGCATGTGCTTACCGCTTGCAGGTTGAGAACTACTTTCAACCTTCGATCGTCTGCATTCGTCCGGCCTGAATCACTGATATTGTCCAGAATCTACACGCAGACAAGGTGCGTCGCGAAGGTCTTGATCTTGTTGGCTGCGGATGCACAAGCATTGCCAGGTTGTGCAAACATGTCCGCTGCTCGTCCACTGACTCACCCGCTGTTCCTGCAGCACAGCAGCAACGGTGCCAGCACGCTTGTCACTCACCACTGGAGGTTTTATCATTCCCCATCCCCAGAAAGTTGCCAAAGGTGGTGAGGATGCGTACTACATAGGTGAACGCTCGGTTGGAGTTGCGGATGGTGTAGGTGGCTGGGTGCGCACACTGATTCTTGCAGCTCATCATGGTGGCACGTCAGTTTGAACTTGAGGCACCTTGAGGCAGCAAGTCCCGCTCAGAGCTATAATCACTGTGGTCATGGTGCACGATCAAGCCTGTGCGAATGCGTCCTAGCAAGCGTGGCCGCCACCCAGACAGTCCCGATGGTGCTTTCCTCGGACAAACGTCAGCATGAGTTTGCAGGCAGAGGTAGGCATAGATCCGGGCCAGTATGCCCGGACTGTCATGAGGGAAGCGAAGTCTGCAGTGGATTTCTTCCTCAAGGCGGGCCCGGAGGCGACACTCGACCCATCGGCCATCCTCGAGGTCGCACATTCCAAGTCACAGCGTGTCATCGGTACGTGCTGTCCCATGCATGCGGGCGTGCTCTGGTTCTGGACCAGTGCGGCGACTGCGTCCTCACAGTCTGACCAACCTATCCCACCGGACCGTACGCGCCCTCCACGCCGTGGTTGCCCCGCTGCAGAGAGCTGTCGTGGCCGGCGCTCACCGTGCTGCCAGCTTCCAGGGCGGTTCTCTGTCTGGTGTGCAGCTTGGCAGCGCGCCTGCCAGGCAGTCTGAACAGCACCATGGGCTGCTCACGAGGCATCGCGCGAGCGCACAACTGCATGCCACCACTGCCGCATGTACCTGACAGCATGTGAGCGCCAGCAGCTGCCTCCGTGGCATCACAGGGCACCTCTGTCAGACACATTCGCGGCACGGCCAGTGCACTGTTGCCCCGCACGCCTGCATCCTGGCAGTCCTCTGCCAACCCCGCCGCGTGGCCCTCTGAGCGCGTCTCTGCCCGAGGCTGCAGCAGGGCCGCGCCTGCAGCAGCTGATGTACCGTAGCATCACGCGACGGTGTGGTGGGCTGTGGCGCCCACCGGAATGGGCGGGGTAGGCCGTCACAACCCAGCCGCGCCAGAACCGGCGTCGACCTCCTCAGGCCTGATGCCCCTGCTTGCCACTGCTACATCCACATGGCCAACCCGCCTGGGGCCTCTGGTCAGACGTGGCCGGCCTGCAGCCCGTCCCGCCGTGTTGCGTGAACTCGGGAGGCGGGGGCTCCATTGGCCACCGGCCGCGGCATCGCATGGCGCGCGTGGCCGCAGACGTGCCGCTTGGCCCCGGCAGACCCACACCCCCTACGCCGCTGTGCAGGCTCGAGCACCGCGGTGATCCTGTGCGTGGAGGGCGAGAAGCTGCTCGCGGCCAACATCGGCGACTCGGGATTCCTCGTCGTGCGCGACGGGCAGCTCGCGTTTGCGTCGCAGCCGCAGCAGCACCGCTTCAACTTCCCGTTCCAGATCGGCACCGACGGCGACCCCGTCTCTTCCTGCCATGTGCGCCCGCGACCCCGCATGACCCGTCCTGTGGCTTCCGATCGCACTCACAACGCTTGTGCGGGCCTGTTTCACATGCATAGCGCTGGCCCATGTCTGTTGACGCACACGGCGCACAGGCTTACGCAGTCACATGGGTCTTTCGCTGATCGAGTCCCCAGCACGCATGGGCTTGCGGCAGAGTGCACATGCTATGCGTGCTGTGTGTGCTGCGCTACAGCACGCCGGGGGGTTCCCTGGCCATGGTCACAGTGTGCGTGCTGTGCAGACGTACTGTGTGGAAATCAAACCGGGGGATATCGTCGTCACCGGCACGGACGGGCTGCTGGACAACGTGTTCAACGACCGGTCAGCGAAGCTGGTGTGGGACGCCAAGTCGCGCGGCGCGACGCCGGGGGTAGCTGCGCAGCAGCTCGCCGTGCTCGCGTCGGCGCGCGCCCTCGACCCGCTGTACCAGTCGCCGTTCGCGAAAGCCGCGATGAAGTCAGGGTTCTTCTACCGCGGCGGCAAGGTGGACGACATCACGGTGGTGATCTCATACGTGCTGCCTAGCGAGTCGCCCGCGGATGGGGGCGGCGCACCAGCGGCGGCGACCGGCGCCGGGGCTGCCGCGGGGACCACAGAAGACAGCGGGGACAGCGCCGCAACGGCCGTGACAGCCGCTGGGGCCGCCGCCGGGGCCGCAACGGATGGCGGAGGCGGCGCTGCAGCGGCGGCGGCGGCTACTCTGGCGGGCAACGTCAACGGGGAAGGTGCCGCAGCAGAGGCGGCGGTGACGAGCGAGGGGGGCCCTCCTGGCGCGGCGGCCGGGGGGCCGGGCGGCGGCGAGGGGGGAAAGTGAGCATGCCGTGGTGGTGCCGGCCCCGCGGGTGGCCTGGCGGAGCCCTGGCCGCGTGTAGACCAAGCTGTGAATAAGGCGGACGATTGGGCAGGCCTGCTGTGTTTTGTGTGTGAGCGCCATGGCCTGCGGACACTGAGGGCGGCACCTGCTTTGCTCTCGCGGCCGAGTGACTCCTCGCTGCATGATGTCGTGCCAGCACATCCTCATGCAGGAGCTGTCCGCCTGGCGACTGTTGCCGATAGGTTAGACTTTCTTCCATGCAATTCTATTTCTATACCAAGTGTGGCTGAATGAGGTGTTTGACGTGGGCTACTGTAATTCTCTCCCGCGGCTGCTGCGCATATTCCGCGATGCGGCTGCTCCCGTGCGTGCGGCCAGGTGTCATGCGTGCAGCTCTGGGACAGTGGTGTCACTGATCTGCTCTGTGAACTGCTCAAGCTACGGATCCCATGTTGTCTCGTCAAATTACGTGGCTGGGGACAGGTGGCCACCTAACTGAAATCGCTGAAGGCAGGAGCAGCTCACTTGTCGCCACTACTGCACACGTCCACCCAGGAACGACGAACCCTGTAGTAGCTGCCTCCCGAAGATGGATCCAGTGCAGGTGCCGACCGAGAGGACAACAGGTATTGAAATCGGGGCAACTGGTCAGGGAGGATGATGATCGTGCGCTAGGAAGGTTCCGCCTGCAACGCATGCCCACAGTCTGACAGCTGCCTGCCTGTTCCGGTGCAATTGCCGTCTGAATATCGAGTATCGTGTAAATGGGAACCTGTGCAAGTGGTGTAACCTATGCGTCGCGCGCAGGCGCGTTCCGTTCCGACCGATGGCGACCCCGGTGCACGGTGTCGCGCAAGCCAAGTTTGAGCCTTCCATGCGCTCAGCAGGCCCCGCAATCAGCATATCAACTACTTGCATCAAGAGTTGCGACTGGGGCTGCAATAGCTCTGTTATCTCTATGCCCTGCAGCGCTGGCAGATGTTCAGGTGCGCGAACCTTGCAACCGTGCCTCCTGGAAGTTGAACGAGCACGAAGCTGACACAGTAAGTAACAGAATGCGCCACAGTATCTATGGACCATGTTTGCAGACAGCAACAATGGAGGACCTGCAGAAGGCTGCACAACCACTGGTGGCACAGAAAGTGGTGGATAAGACCAAGATCTGGATCGTGCTATGCGGAGGAGCGGCTGGTCTCTTTGCCCTGACCATTTTAGCAGAGAACAGCAAACCGATATTTCCTGCCATAGCAAGAGCCAATGAGGCATTGGCTGCTCAGAAAACGAGTAGCAGCAAACCAGCATCAGATCCATCTGCAACGCCAGATCCATCGCAGGACAGCTGGATAGACACCGACGCAACAACTAAACAGCCGGATTCGTCAGAGGAAGCTGTCCTTGCCGGCTTGCAGGCTGCAAGGACCAGAACAAAGCCGAGTGGAGCTGATTCTCCGGCGGGGGATGCACCAGCCCAGGATATCCCGCCCAAACCAAAGCCATGACAGCTTCATCCCCTTCGTCTTCCGGAATCCAGTGCATCCAAGTGGTCTGCACGAGGGGAATGCATGTGTGCAGTAGTCATGCTTGATACACTCCTGTCCACAATGTCTGCTGGACGAACCTGATTGCAGTGCTCCTGCATTCATGTTCACAGCCAGGCGCACATGATCCCTGGTGCTGTATTGTAGAAGCTGAACATGGCTGCCATTGAGGCATAAAAGGGAATGTGATAGGGCCAAGGGGGCTGTGTACCTTGGGAGTGTTGTGCATCGAGTCCATCACTGCAAGTCTACACGATGCCGCATGCTGCTCATCCTCGTGTCTAGCCATGGAGGCCTTCCAGAACCGTTTAGCAATGATAAAATTTGTACTGCACATCCGTTTTCAGTGCTGGCAGTGACATCGGACGATTCTGAGATGCCTGCGGATGATCTTGAACGTGCAGCCCTTCACCCTTCCATGTCTCCGACGCCTGGTGGAACGTAGCAGATCTGCATGCAAGTAGGGATGCTGCGGTCGGTTCTTGATTGGATTTGGTGTGGACCCCAAAGCTGTATCTAGTTGTGTTCATTTGTTGCTGTGTGAGCCCCTGAGCCGTGACATGGTCGTGCACAAGAACGATCCGATCGTGTCTTGCTCTTCACAGTGTCTTGAAAGGAAAGATCAGGGTGTTGCTTGTCGCTACAAGCCTTGCCTGCCAGTGCTGTACTGAAGTGCGGATCCTCTTTCTTTCAGGTAATGTCCACATGACTTCACACCATGGCACCAAACTATGCGCAACATGATACCAGTGCAGCTCTCGCAGGCTTGCACTGCTGTGGTGTATTTACATGAGCTAGTCAGTCATCAGGCCGCTTTGAGACAGTACAGCAAGGCATACTTGCACCAACCACCCGGGATGCTTAAAGTCTGGAGTCACCCGGTGTTGATGGCTCAGCCGGTCGATAGCTCAGTCTGTCATAGCTATGGTCCTACAGATTGGAATACAAGCAGCACCCTCATCTGGCCACGCCCCGTGAAACGTAATGGTATTCAAGCTGCTACAGGTATACCCAGTCCAAAGCAGCAACGTCGGACTGTCGCATATAAAGCAACAGTGTACTCATTCTTACTTGTGCATGGGCCCACTGTCACACTGGAACAGGTTGCCACCTCACGACGCCCTCACTCAGTCACGACTGAACTGCATTCCCTAACACCCCTGCCTTGACAACTCTCACTGCATCTCCGGATGCTGCTGTTGATCTGTTGACTGGTGGCGCTGGAAGAGGTCGATGATGTGGCGGGGCTGGCAGGGGAACGGCGTATGCGCTGTGCTGCGAGCTGTGCTGCGAGATCTAGTGGAGCTGCACCAGCTGCGTGGCTTCTAACAGCAGCTGAGAACGTGGCGCTGCCCGTGCCTCTTCACAGTGGGTGCACCCCTCCGAGTGCACCCCTGAGCGCCGCGGCACATGCGGGCGTCACCTCGTCACGCTCATTCAAGCCAGCATGCACAGTCGCGCCAGTCAACCTTGCAGCAGCAGCAGCACCCTCTCATCGCGCATGTCACCAACTCTCACAGCATCTCCGCGAACGTCCTTCACTCACCGTGTCTTCACCACCCGGCCAGCAGCAGCTACTGTCGCATCGGCTCCCGGTACCGCTCCAGCACCACCTGCAGCTCTGCCGGCACCGGCTCGTTGTATAGCACCACGGCCACCTCCAGCCCGGACCCCCGGAACTTCCACAGGGCTTCGTCCATCGCGTCACACGCCCACGCCGCGGGTGTGCCGAAGCCGCCGCAGCCGACCATCGTCAGGAAGACGCGCGCCGACCCGGCGCGGCCCCAGTGCCGCTGTGCGCTGCGCAGCGCGGCCCACAGCGTGGCCTCGTACGCAGCATGCAGCACAACCCGCACCAGGGGCTCCCACAGGCACAGCTCCGTGTCGGGGTTCCAGCTGATGGAGCAGGCGGGCGCAAACACCTGGTTCACGGCCTGAGTCGTGTCGGTACATAACTCGCGGCCCCGGCCTGTCGACGTCACCTGCGCAGGAGGTGCGGCATGGAGCGCTACGGGGCGGGTGATGTGCACATGTCCAAGTAGTTACAAAAGAGTGCACATGGGCATGCTCCAGCACAAGCTGTCACGGGAGTTTCGGCAAGATTCTGTGCCGACAACGGCAGCGGAGGGAGGCGGACCCGCAGCGTGTTTCCGGCCGTCGTGAGGCACTGCAGGTGATGATGAGTCGGTGGTGTGTTCCGTACCTGGAGTTCTTCGTGTACTCCGACCTTCACCAGGGACTCTGCCTGCCCAGCATCCAGGTTGCTAAGGGCGTCGTTGATGGCGCGCAAGCCCTGGTCCGTGGCGAGCGTGTAGCCACCTTGACACTTGAAGGCGGTGTCAGCTGGCAGGTTCAGGGTGTCCAGAAGTGGTGCGAGGCCGTTGAGCATGCGCTCGGCTGTCTGGCCGTCCTGCCACGAGCCATCGGGGCACCGGATGGGGACGAAGTAGTTGCGGTAGAGAGCTCCCGCGGCGCAGCTGATGGCACATGCTCCGCCCTGCGCCCTGTTGCGATGGTAGCTCGTGATGCCGTGCTCTGGCGTACCGTTTGGGCTGGTCAAGCCGAGGTAGTTGAACGCGGCTGATACCTGGAACGTGGCGAAGCGGTTCTGAGCGTCGCCCTGCAGAGCTGTCACCTCACCAGACACGGCCTTAACAGTCAGGAACCGTTGAGCCCCCGAGGGTCTTGCGGGTACGACAGCCTGCCGCAGCTCTGCCACGGACGCGTCCTTGAACGTGCCGACCTGAAACGATCTGTGAGATGGTAGACAAACGAGACAGTTCCCGCGAAAAGCGAAATCGCCTTGCGTTTCGAGATAATCCTTTTCCTTGACACCAAAGGTCTTCTCATACCAGTCATCACCGCCTGACATGAGTGTGTGACAACTCCGGGCGCGTGCACAACGACCTTGCCTGTTACGTGCGGGACAGCGCACGGGTACTGGCCAGTGATCGAGCTCTCAGACGACCGTTTCAGACCATGAGAGCACCCCCAGATTGTATGCTGCATGGGTCCAGTCAACAGCGCGCCTGAATGACATGACATTTGTCTCCGGCTCAACTGGCCGCCAAAGTGCAACCTACGCGTGGCCACGTCACCGACAGTGTCGCAAGACATTGACCTGGCCCTTGTCAGCAGTTGGACTTTGGCAGCTGTGTGTGTATGCTGCTGGCCACACCAAAACTGGCATGGCCACACGTGGGCCCGGTTCACGGGCACCTGGGCATGGGCAGCAGTGCACTGGCTAGTGCCATGCACCACAGCACTGCGAATCGAATTTGGCACGACACCCCCGTTGCCAAGACATGAGGCACGCCTCTTGCATCCTCGAGGGCATCGCAAGCGCTCAGCCGACGCTGTTACACAGCCTCTATGATCGGCATACACCCGGTCATCACGGCAGCTCACACGGCGAGCGCCACCGTGTCCACAACTCGAGGCCGGAGCCACACTCTGCCAGGCCACGCGTGCTGCGTCCACAGCGCGTGGCGCTCACAAGCACCAGCAGCTCATACCGAACCACTCTCAACGCATCTGCGTCTATCCAGCAACACATTGCTGCTGGAAGCAGGCGAACTGACAATTCCTTCTGTGCGGAGCCGTACCCTTGCCCCATGCACACCGGTGCCCCTGCTCCCCCTCCTCCTGCAGGCACAGCCACCCTGACAAAGCCCCTTTCACTGCGCTTCGAGTGCTATTCAATACTGCCACCCTCTTGCAGCGCCTGAGGCACGGCGAAGCGCGCCTCCATGTTTTGGCCATCACAGGGGCGGCCTGAAACAATTCGGCAGCCCAATCACTTCAACAGAGCCCCAGCACTGTGCAGCCAAAGGCATGCAGCCCAGGTATGTGGCCCAAGGCGAGGCCTGCTCCTGGGCCCACTGGGGCGAGGCGGCTAACTGGAAACGTGCTGCGCCACGCAGACTGATTCGGCGGCAGTGTGGCTGACCGGCAGAGGGAGGCGCACCTCGGCGCGAGGCACGGTGGGCTCATGCGCCTCCAACTCCACCCATGCGCCTGCCTCCCACTCATCCCGCGGATGCTCCACATGGTCGCAGCTGCAGCAGCCAGGCTGCCACGAGCGCCGGGCAGAGGCCGCACAGCCTTGACTTAAGGAAGCCCCCTGACACGTCATAGATCCTCAAAGAACACGCCGTTGCCGCTCGCTTTGGCGCGCCGGTTCTGCTCCAGCTTGCAGCCGGCCAATCTGATGGTGGCCTTGGGTAGCGCCTGCACTCGGCGCTGCTGTGGACACCCCGGCGCGCCATCGCCATGCGCTGCGGAGGCCCCGCGTGCAGCGTCGGGGCTCGATGGCGCCTCGTCAGCAGCCGGGCAGCCCCTGTCGCACGCGATGCCGCAGAGGTGCAGCTGCGTGCACCCCCTTTCGAGCAGCAACTCTTGGCAACTGCGCCGCATGTCAAACGCACACATGCCCCCGTCGACATCGCACTGGTTGTTGAAGCAGTGGCCATGGTGAATTAACTGCGATGCTTCACGGCCGTGGTGGTGGAGTGTGTCATATCACAGGCTGGCATGGTTCCATGCATGTATCACGACAGCTGGCTGGCCGCCGCTTTGCTCATTGCACCGCAGCCCAGAGGCAATGCCACCACAACTCTTTGCCACCACAACTCTTTGCGGCAGAGCACGCCTGTGTACAACTTCATCTCCAACGATAACAGACCGCGGCAACCGTGCACCGGCCCCAGTGGCAGCACGTGGCAGCCGGCGGCGCACGCGGCGGCAACACGTGACCGCAAGAACACCGGATGTGGCCACGTACAGATTACGTGCAGGGGGGGGGGCGCACCTGGACGCCGTAGTGGCCATTCCGCGAGAAGGTGCAGTCCACGGCGCGCGCCGCGCACAGCGTGTCAACCACGAGGCCACAGCGTGCCGCGGCGAGCGCCAGCACCCTCTCAAACTCCACAACGCATGCACGGGTGCCCACCTTCTGCAGCCGGATGTTGTGCTCCCGGCAGTCCTGGAACCTGTACCGCACCCACCAGTGAGCGCCGCCGCAGCCACGACCTCGCAGCCGGGCCAAGCACCCTATCCGCCCAGCCCCTGGTCACTCGACCGCGGCTGCAGCGCCGGAGGTGCCCACCAGCGCCGCACGCGAGCGGCCACGCAGCCATGAGCAGCACGGGCAAAGGCGGCTGACAATGTCGGTGAGGGAGTCAGGGAGGAAGAGCTGCCGTGCTGCGCAAGGCTAGAGCGGCGGGGGCGAGCGCACGCAGCGGGGGCGCACCGGCTGTCCTCGACGCGGACGTCCGACGGCACACCCTTCACGAGCAGCCCGAGGCGGCAATGCGAGACCTCGCAGCGCCGCAGGACGATCTTCCGGCGGAGCATCGGGTCCCCGCGCGCCTCGACGACCTCCACCCCGACGCCCTCCCCGGAGCCCGTCACGCGGCAGTCCTCCACTACCGTGCACGCCCCCGACACGCTGAGCGCGCACTCTGCCGCCGACACTCCAGCAACGACAGCGCGTTCCCCGAAGAATGCGATGCGCGGCACATCCCGCGGCGCCTCGTTCTGCAGCCCCGGCGCGAGCGGCGGCGGGCGGCCACCGGACGGGGGCGCGCGGCTGCACTGTAAATCGTGGCACTGCGTGCCGAAGATGCTGAGCACGTCGCCATCGTGCAGCTGGAAGACGCCGCCGCGCACGCCGCAGGGTAGCCGGAAGCGGCCGCCGGGGCCGTGTGCGGGCGGGGCCGACGTCATCACCGGCCGCGACCCGAGGTTGAGCACGAACGTCTCCCCCTGCTGCTGCTCCACCGCCTGCCGGCACAGGTCGGCAAGGCTGACCGGGACGTTCTCCGGGATGTACGTCGGCAGGCTCTCGGCGTACTCTGTCTGCTGCTCCACCTGCTTCGTGCGCTCCTTGTCCATGGTGACCTTCAGCTTGCTCAGGTCATCCTGCAGCTGCTTGACTGTGCACCTGCGCACGCCATCCCGGTGGCCGGGGTCCCTGCCACATCTAAAGGTGCTGCGGGGCTCACATGCGCCTGGCGCAGCCGGGGGCAGCAGCATCACCACATGCATGCCGGCGCCAACCATGAACAGCCGCACCGCGCCGACCAACACGTGGTGCGCACCGCCTCTTGCGGCGCAGCTCCACGCAGCTGGAGAATACGCGGGGATACAATGCTACTAGCGGCTGCACTCGTGCAACGCCGCTGGCCACCGAAACAGACCTCGTCGACAGTCTGAAAAGCGGTGCAACCAATGTAGAGAGACGAGAAGAGGCGAAAGCAGCGCCGGCATTTGCGGCCGCGCATCGAGGTGCGAGTGTGCGGTGCCGGGGCGTGCAGCGCCGCACGTGCGGACGGAGTGGCGGTGAGGGCGGGGCGGGGGCGCACTTGGCAGCGGCATGGAGCTGGCTTGCGTTGTTCTGCAGGAAGCGGCACGCGAGGGGCATGAGCGCGTGCACGCAATGCCGCATGCTGGGCCGCTCCTCCGGGTCCTCGGCGAGGCAGTGCCGCAGCAGGCTGAGCACGCCGCGGCCGGGCCCCCGGCGAAGCTCGGGGTTGACGGAGGCGACGTCGGCCGGGTGGTAGGGGGGCTCCCGTTTGTCCCGAGCCCGGGTGACGTGCTTCAGCCGCATGCCGTGGTACGGCATCCTGCCTGCACCCGCTGGCCGTGCTGTTGCTGCTGCCCTCGGCTGCGGTGTGGCAGTCGCCCCCACCCCCATGCGCGCTCGGCACTGCTGCTTCTTGCACAGGCACAGGTGGGCAGCTGGCGCTGGCGGGTGAATGTCGCACAGGCTGGACGCTTGCAAGCAGAAAAGGGGAGTGGTGGCAGGCGCACGCTGCCGGCGTGCGTGCCTCAGGCGGGGCAGACGGGCTGCTTGCCGCCCCTTGCAGGCTGGAGTTGAGTGAGATCTGTGCAACATGTGCAGTCACGGGTGTTGGCCGCGAAGGTGTGGCGAGTGTGTGCAACAGAAGCGACTTACTGGCGCGGTCAGACTGCGTCAACCGAACTGCGGATGCTGTTGCTGGCCAGCGGACCGGCCACTGCGAACTGTGCGCATCTTGGGCCCAGTGAAGACAGCCCTGGGCGATCGTGATGCGCAGATGCACCATGCCAGACCTTGGCGATGGTCAGGGCGATGGCCGTGCTGCGCGCTGTGTGTCGTGCTCGTGCTGACACAGGCATGCGTGCAAGTGGGGGACCAGCAGGGGGGAGCACCTGTCAGGAGGAACAAGGAGACGAGAGCAAACCCCCAGACATCTGTGCGGTCAGAGAGGGCCTGCAGGGCACTCTCCGGGTCTTCGGCGGCCTGCAGCTCTGGCGCATTGTGTACGGGGTCGTCTGGCAGCTCTGCGCCACTGAACACGTGCTGCAGGCCTTCGGCGCTGCGCCAGCGCACCATGCTGTGGCTCCAGCCGCAGATGACTGGCAGTTTGTCACTGGATCTCAGTAGGACGTTGCCTGGGTGGACGTTGCCATGGATGACAGCGAGCGCCATGACTCCTGGATGGTCCTCGTGGCTGGACATCAGAGAATGAGCAGCGGATAGTGCCAGAGCGATTTGGAACATGATGGAGATGGAATCAGCAAAGGGTATGGGGGGTCCGGCTGGTGTTGCTTCAGACAGAGCTGCCAGCCGTGGGTGGGGCGCTTGCAGCCTGGCAACCTGGTGAACAGGGCCACTGCAGCGCTCCTGAATTATCTGAATGCTGGCGGGCACAGAGCAGACGACGTAATAGAGCGAGGGCGTGATGAATGGCTGCAGAACGGCCAACACAGAGAGCATCAGCGCTTCCCAGCACAGGGCCCTCGCATGCTCTTCCTGTATGCCCGGATCCACAACACGTTTGCTCACTGCTTCCGCAGACTGTTCCTTGACCACGTGCACCTGATAGTGCGGTCCGCTTGAAATACACATCGTTGGCATGCCCGCCACGCTGTCCTTCAAGTAGTGACTCAGGTGATGGAAGCAGAAGGACGGCTGCTCCTGCTCTCCAGGGAACAGAATATCTTCCAGTCGGCTGCGAACACCTTCCAAATCATGAGGATCTTGTGAGGACAATTCAGAGAATGAAGTGTGCACCGTCGCCTCAGAGAATGCTGCTAGTGACGGTGCGGGCGGTGGGCACCGGTCGCTGGAGGGCGCCTTGGTTGACATCTTCTACGGGCAGCCATACCGCAGTATTATCAGTGTTAAATTCCTCTCATTTGCACAGTGGGAGCAGGGCGCCAGCAGAATAGCTAAGCAATTGCAGTTTCCCTGCATTTTGCACACGCGCCTTTCCGCCGATGTATTTACCGCGTCGGTGAGTAGATAAATCATCATAAAAAAGGACTATGTATGCCAGTACTGCCCTTGGAGCGATCACTGACTGTGTGAAGTGTGGACATTCATTCGTTTGAAGGTTCTCCCCGACCTGCCTCAAGTCAGTCTGCCCCCCCCCCCCTCCCGAGTTCATGATTGCTGCCAACGTCTGTTCAAGCAATTTTGCTGAACTTCTGTTGATGAAGCACACGACGCTGTCCTGGTGGAGCAGTGCACGTTTTTTCCAACGCGCTGCGAACATGAGCGTTGTAATCACTGCACCATGTCCTGCAAACGATGCCGGCAGGTGCACAAGAAACGTCAACCTGTCCATTACAGTGTGTCTACCGTTGCGAACATACTTGCGCATGCAAGACAGGTATCGCCTATGTGGGTGCTTTGCTCCCGCAGCAATGGATTATTGGCACTAACGAAATCAGCGCCGCGTACATGTCTACATGGACAGCCACTCGCGGATGCTGCGATGGACCGAGCTGCAGACCAGGCTGCAGAAGAGTTGGCACAGGTGCCATGAGGATACATCGCGACTGCAGCGAGCAACGGACCATCGAACTCGAGAGACCCACTCAGTGAACACCTGGTCTGCAAGCCTCCCGCCGGTCACACACGCTCGAATGATCACTAAAACCATGGTCCACATCCACATCAAGCCAAGTCTACAACTGAGATGTGCACCTGAGATGTGCAACTATCGCTGAATCCTCCGCCGGCAAAGCCAGCATGATGCACTTGGAATGATGCCCATTGCAAGGTCACTGTGATGGACGCGCTGCCCTGATCTTCTGAAAGCTATGTGAGCAGCAAACAGCAACCACCTCCACCACAAACGTCCACTCGTGACGGTGAGGCTACACACAGCAGGTGCTGCGTCTGAATTCACCACATACATGCAAGTACGTCAATCTGATGCACATGCTGTGGATGTTGGGCCGTGGGTCACACAGGCCAGCGCCATCCCAGCTCCAGACCCGACAGGACAGCATTGGCCACAGATTGATGTCGTTGAGGGCGCAAAATACGTTTCGGAAAGAATCCTTGACGCCTGTCTCTGCACCCATGCCCTGCTGACTGAGGCTGCGCGGAAGCTGACATGCGGATGGAAGCAGTGAGGCAGAAAAAAAATAGGGGAAACAAAAAATTTTCGGGCATCACGCCAAACCCAAACGGGCATCGGCCACAGCACCCCTACTGGTAGGAGCGGACAGGTGCAAGACGGGCGCAGGAGGGGGCACAACCACAGGGGCAGCAACAAGCGGGTGCGCCACAAAGCGGAG
>JAUMHO010000011.1:1358024-1405904 GCA_032360965.1 Ulva armoricana
AGCTTCGCCGCGCGTTCAATGACGGCATCCATCGAGGCACAGCGCCTGTCGGGGCGCCACAGCTCCATGGCATAGAGCATGCACGGTGTAATGCGGGAGCGTAGGACGAGCAGTTTCGTCGATGCTGACAGTCGCGCACTCCGAAGGACAGGTAGCCAATTATGCAGCGCTGCCCAACCCTTGGAGGTGGCCGCCGCTTGTTGCTCCCCCAAGGTACCCGCTGATTCTAGCCGGAGGCCTAGGTACGGAGGCCTAGGTAGGCTCTCTGCTGCTGCTGTTGCTGTGTGGTCCTGTGTGGCAGCCCTCAGGGGCGGTCGGGATCGGGCCGCATGTGGTGTGGGGGCCGCAGCCACTCTGCCACTCCACCCCTGGGGGGCTTGGTCTGTCCTTGGCCTGCTTGAAGCGCTTCAGGGCTACATGTCTGCAGCGAGCCGCTTGTTGTTTCGCTCTGAAGCAGTGCTGTGGTCCGACTGCGACGCTGCTGTTACTCAAGGAGCGCGCCAGCGGCGGTAATGTCGAGGCGGTGGCAGTAGGCGAGCTTACAGTCAGGGCACTGCTGTGTTCATGGGAGGCTGTGACCGTCCCCGCTCGCTCATGCAGGAATGGGCTGGAGTCGTACCTGTATGGCATGAGAGCCGCGATGAATGGCAGGCTCAAGGACAAGATCGAGGCGAGTGAGAGGAGCAGCTGCATGGGCGCCGTCGAGCAAGCCCTGGATTGGCTGGAGGTTTGCAGTGACGAAGTGGAAATAGGCGATGTGGAGGAGAGGAGGCAGGAGGCGGCGGGCGTGTGCGACCCGATTGTCGCTCAAGCCACCCAAGAGCATGATGCGAAGGATGGGCGGCAGCACGAGGCTCATGATGAGCTGTAGCTGCTGCTGACACAGTAGGCCAGGAAGCACAGGAGAGACCGAAGCACAGGAGACGGAAGCACAGCATGCCCGAAGCATAGGAGACCGCACACAGCGGGCCGGAGGTGGCTGGCCCGGCTGGGTGCCCTGCATGGCCGCCACTGCCTCCTTGTTCACTTCTGTGCAACAGATGAAAGATGGTGATCGCAATCACTAGCTTGCCCGTTGGAGTGTCTTTGTTTTGTACTGGCTACTGCCTGAAACACAGCGCGAACAAGCACATGATGTTGAGGGGCGTGGCCGATGTGTTCCCAGCCATACATGTAGCTTTCAGCGCACGAGTGTGTCACACACTCGTGCGTCTATGCCATTCGTGCTGCCGTTCATGGTACAATGTCGCCCACTGCCCGAAGTCTGCATGTTGCGGCCTTCTCACTGAGAAGTTCCCAGCGCTATCCGCCTGGACAAACGCTACAACACACAGTCTAACTGGTGGGTAGTACTACTTTTGATTCAACCAAATCCGGGAGTAACGCCAGACCCAGTTGGGTATCAGCCTTAGCAGCCCTATGGCGGGCGCGGAGGAAGGGAACGGGGAGGTCGCATCTACCGGGTGTCACATGTCCGGGGGCATCGGCAGACGGACGGTGATGGCACGCATGCAGTGAGCCATGCATGAATCAGTGACCCGCCCGGGGGGCAGGTGCGACCTGCACCACATGCAGTTCTGGGGATGCAAGGAGGGAATTCACACAGGTGGCGACAACCAAACTGCACAAGCTACGGGCCCACGATGGTGCGACACCCTCCAGCCTCCAGCGCGAGGACAGGGTCAAGGAGGAAGGGGATGGTTGTCACCGTGGCGGCATCATCACTGCGGGCACGTCCACCCGGGAGCGGTCGATGACAGCTCTTGCAGCCGGAGGCAGTGGCATGCAAGCATTCCAGCCAGATTCCTTGCATTCTGAGCATGACGGGATGCAGAGGACGCATGCACACGATGATGTGAGGATTTCAATGTGTCGCCATAGATGTTCACAGGGTGAGGGTGGTCACCTTGAAAGCGCGGAGGTCCCTTGTTTGGGCAAAACACAGTCGACAGGTATTGCAACGAGTCTGTAGCAGAAGCAGTCTTCATGTAGGGAATGCACTGCTTGCATCTGCATGATCAGATAGATCGCAGCAGAGGCAGCTTGAGTGGTGGGCCCACAGAGGGAGTCCGCGAGGAGTCTGCCAGCAACCGGGTCACGCATCGTTGGTGCCACAGTGTGTACTCCTGCAACCATAGAACAGAAGATGATTCTCGGGTTGGCACCAACGACGCACGCTTCGCTGGAGAAGTACTGCACAGCGATTGCCCGCGCGGATGGTGGCATGGTCGATGTGGTAGCCCTGCTTCGGCGCTGTGGTGGGTGCCGGCATCGGCGAAGAGGCGGGGGCATGCTCACACCCGCTTGTGCATAGCCCATCTGACACCCATCTGACGTGGTGGGGGTGTCATGAACGACGACGTCCATGACATCCGCAACCCAGTAGCATTCGAATACAGTAGATCCCTGTGGCAGGCCAGGCTTATGTGTGTAGGTGGCATCCAACAGTTATATCCTGCCAGTGCTAGACATATCTTGATTGACAGGTAGCAACCATTAATAACAGTGCTGCTGCAGCACGCAGCTTGCCTGCAGTAATGCAAAACGTGTGATATAGCATGCGCGACTTCGTCTACAAACCATGCCAGAAAGATAGCACATACATGCTTAGAAGACGAAAGTGTAAAATTGAAAACAGTCATAACACCCCTTCCAACCCAGGGTTGGTGCTGTTGCTGGACTACCCCCACTTGCCAAGACAACATCTTATAAGACCAGTGCAACGACAGAGACGTGGGTCGATTACATCGCGTGATCTAAATCACATCTTTGAAAATTTCTGTCAGCTTGAACAGTCACGTGAGAGCCGTGTTGTGTGAATACCGGAACCTGTATCCCAGCTACCAAACCATTGACCATTTCTACCACAGCTCTCCCCCCCTGTAGAAACGGCGTTGATCATCCAACGTTTCATCACAACTCTTCATGTGTATCATCATCTGAATCACCACCCATGTCGCCAGATTCATAAACCTTGGCAACGATAGGATCGCACACATCAGACACGCTTTTCCTCTTCTCCTCGAAGTCATCCGCGTCAGCAGAATCGCTACGCTCATCCAACCACTCCATACCATCATTGACAGCCTCTAGGCAACTGGACTTGTCATCCTCAGAGACCTTGCCTTCCAGCTTATCAGTCATGGTGGACTTCATGCTATAGAGGTATGTCTCCAGCGAGTTCCTGCATGGACGAAAATATGCATCAGGACACACTTCTACAAACAATGATATACTGATGCAGGTAATCTCACCATCATCCTGTACATGGGCAGGACAGAACTACCAGATCACTCTTTAACTATACGTGACACCTCGAGTTCCATGACTTACCTGGCATCGATGCGTGCACGCAGAGCCTTGTCCTCATCAGCAAACTGCTCAGCCTCTTGGACCATGCGCTCAATCTCCTCGGGACTGAGGCGACCCTTATCGTTGGTGATGGTAATCTTCTCCTTCTTCCCTGTGCCCTTCTCCTCAGCACCAACGTTGAGGATGGAGTTGGCATCAACTTCGAAGGTAACTTCAATCTGGGGAGTACCACGAGGAGCAGCAGGAATACCAGTGAGCTCGAACTGACCCAGCTTGTGGTTGTCCTTGGTCATAGTACGCTCACCCTCGAATACCTGGATGGAGACCTGCGCCTGGTTGTCCTGGTATGTCGTGAATGTCTGGCTCTTCTTGGTGGGAACGACAGTATTGCGAGGAATGAGCTTCGTCATGACACCGCCAACAGTCTCAATTCCAAGGGTCAGGGGCTGCACATCCAGAAGGAGCACATCCTTGACCTGCTCATCACCGTCGTCGCCAAGGATGCCACCCTGCACAAGGGGCTTCAGCGGTCAAGGGTGCCTGTTGAGCCACAGCTGACTCACAAAACAGAGTGTGCAGGTCACATGAACAGGTGGGAGTGTGCAGGTCACATGCACAACATAGAGTCAGCTGATCACATTAGGTACTTGAGCAAGGCTGAAACGAGGTCTAGGTCACGATTTTGCCGCTCAGTCTGTATCATCCACCTATCATCTACCACATCCACGTGCATTTTCTCACCTCATTTTCGAAGATACACATAAATACCATTAGCATGGCCAAAATTGTTAAATGCATTGCTCAGGTGTGCCCATGCGTGCAGTGACGATGACGACAGAGCAAACCACCGATCCAGAGCATTGTCACACCTGGACAGCAGCGCCATATGCAACAGCCTCATCAGGGTTGACGCCCTTGCTGGGCTCCTTGCCGTTGAAGAACGTCTTGAGGAGCTCTTGCACCTTGGGGATACGGGTTGACCCGCCAACCAGCACAATCTCATCAATCTCATCCTTCTTCTTGTTAGCATCGTCAAGAGCGCGCTTCACAGGTGCCATGGTCTTCTTGAACAGGTCTTCGTTGAGCTCCTCAAAACGTGCGCGCGTGAGTGGCTCACTGAGGTCGATTCCCTCAGCGAGAGACTCGATCTCCAGTCGCACCTACAACACGGCCATGTTTCAGGAGTGCCAACAGCAAGGCATGTTGCCTAAAGCATGCAGTATGCCGAAATATAATCATCCCAGACATTGCTGATATACATTCATCGCCAGGACAAGATTCATTGTGTATACGACATGTACCTGCCACCAGTTGTTCACACATCTGAACATCCTTTTATTGTGACAATGCGACAACCAGATTGCTCTGTGATCCGCAACAAGATATATACTTGGTGGATGCCACACCTGATGCTGTGAGGACAAAGCACGCTTTGCACGCTCAGCCTCACGGCGAAGCTTCTGCTTGGCACGAGCGTTGTCGGAGATGTCGACATCGTACTTCTTCTTGATGAGCTTGATGAAGTACTTCATGACACGCTGATCAAAGTCCTCACCACCAAGATGGGTATCACCATTGGTGGACTGCACCTCGAACACTCCCTCATCGATAGAGAGAATGGAGACATCGAAGGTGCCACCACCCAGATCGAAAACAAGAATGTGCTTCTCAGCGCCCTTCTTGTCCAGGCCGTAAGCGATTGCAGCGGCTGTAGGCTCATTGATGATCCGCTGGACGCCAAGGCCAGAAATGGTACCAGCATCCTTTGTGGCCTGCACATACCCAAGCCGCTGACACACTGGGTAAAAATCTACATTGCGAGGAACAGGCAAGAGAAAATCAGCACAACGCAAGTATCTCATCCACATGACTCTGACATCCATGCATATGGCCAACGTATGCCGCCAACTTGTCCACAGCTGGCTACAGACAGAGGCATACCTGACGCTGTGCATCATTGAAGTAAGCAGGAACAGTGACGACAGCATTCTTGATGGGGTAGCCCAGGTACGCCTCTGCAGTCTCCTTCATCTTGGTGAGGATCATGGCGGAAATCTCCTCAGGCGAGAAGCGTTTCTTCTCTCCCTTGACATCCACCTGGACATAAGGCTTCGAAGACTCGTTCACGATCTCATAGGAAACAAGTTTCTTGTCGCGCTGCACCTCGTTGTCCTCATACCTGCAGATTCTAGACGGTCAACTGCACGGCAGATAGGGCACCGGCGAGACATCACAGCACTGGCATCTGGTGAAAGCCAAATTTGTTGCACATTCGCCCACAAACTACTTCAAAGGTGTGTTATTCGATTGCATGTACATGTACACCTGAGACCTGCAGAGGTGACGACTGGTGTGACGTCTGGTATGGAGGCGTACTTGCGACCGATCAGGCGCTTCACGTCGTACACTGTCCGGTGTGGGTTGGTTGTTGCCTGATTTTTGGCAGAGTCACCAATCAGTCGCTCTGTATCAGTGAAAGCGACGTATGAAGGTGTGATGCGGTTGCCTTGATCATTGGCAATGATCTCTACCCGACCATTCTTGTACACGCCCACGCACGAGTACCTGCAAATCACAGAATGTAACCAAATTCCAGGGAAATCGGCTCTTAGAATGGCGTATGTAGCTCCATGCATCAAAACTTCCACATATTCATTTCTTTGAGCACGGCGTGCACAAACTACTGGTGTCAGCATCAGACCAAAGGAAAACCTGCAGCTGACACGATGATCGCTGGCACGATGTTGTAACGCACGTTGTTCCGAGATCGATGCCGATAACGGTGCCGAGTTTCTCCTTCTCGGAGGCCTCTTCGGCTCGCACGCCTGCTGAAAGGCCTAGAAGCAGAAGCGATAGAGCTGCAAGCACAGCTTCCCCTGTCAAGTTCAAGTTCATTCATGAGAGTGTCATACTGCGGTACACCAAGGGAAGCCAGGCATACCTGTGAACACGCCCATTCTCGCCAATTGGTATTGGTTTGTATCAACACGTCAGGTCGAACGTCGAACTCTGTTGCGATGAGGACGCAAGTTGTGCTGACGGAGAATCCAGAACGGGCAATATATTCAGTCCAAGCTTCTGGCTTGGTTGAAGATCCACTGCAACAGAAGTTCCCCATGCAGGCTCGCTGCAAACCACGACGTCAGCTGAGGGGGGCAAGCCATGCCCCGTCGAGGGGGCCCCAGCTGTGTGTGGCCGAGATAACGGAACTCGCACAAGTTCGCCGTCCATGGTCGATCCACGATCTACACGTCACAGCAAACAAAAAAAAGGTTCAATTTCAACCTGAATTCCTTGGTTGTTCACACATAGGATGTCTGACCGGATCGAAATCTTGCCAGGATTATGATGTACAACACTCGCATTGCACGCCGGGTATGGTCCAAGGTCGCATGTCGCACCGCGAGTGGAGTCAGCACACCGCACGCGATGTTCTCACCCGGGATTCCCAACGAGTCCCGGCCCCCCACAGCCCGGGGCTTCGAACTCTTGAGCCCCCTTTCACGCGCTCTGGCCTGAACTGCCTCCGCTTCTCTGCACTGCGGCAACTTGGATAGCGATATATTGTACCATCACTCACTATGTTTAGCGAATTGTTCTGTTGTAGGTCCCGAGGCGCCTCTTTGTGAAACAGCAGCGCAGTGACAGTGTTGGAACCCACGCACTCCTGGCCTTGACCTGATACAAGCGCACAGTGTCTGATATTTTGGGGGACGAAGACATATCTTAGCATTTTTTCCTGCGTAGGTAGGATGCGTAGGTGGTACATTCTTCTCTTGACAGCCCTCCTTGCTTTCGGATCCTCCGCAGGCACGTCGTGAACCTTCCTCTGTGCAAAGGGCAGCAATACGCGCAAGCGTCCACATGACAGTGTTTGATGTAATGCAGTTGTTTTTTCAAATGCCGAGGTGACCACAGATGGTGCGGAAAGGTACGTGAAGCACCGTGATTGCGATTGACCGGTTCGGTACTTGCTGGGCACCACGTATATTTCGCCATGTCTTGCTCATCATCGCGCATATTCCAGTGGGAATCTTGATACGTGATCGGCAATTCCAAGGATGGCTGACCGCGGTTCGACGCCAGAGGCCGCGACTCGACTTGTTTCCCAATTCCAATCATGAATGCAGTATGCTGTCGTCCAGCGTATTAGACGGTCTGATTTAGACCGTCACGAATGTACAGAGTTTGTCAGCTGGCGCATATCACTGATTGAAGTGCATTCGTAGCGTACTGCTCAGATGGGACGGCTGTCCCGCCTGCTGAGTCGGTCGCAATGTGCAGTGCTGCCCCCGAGATGAGAAGCTCTGGCGAGCGGTTCACCTTCCAAGCGGAGGTGAATCGCCTCATGGACATCATCATTCATTCGCTCTATTCTAACAAGGACATTTTTTTGCGCGAATTGATCTCTAATGCGTCTGATGCCTTGGACAAGATCCGCATGCTCGCTCTCTCAGATGCCAAATTGCTTGGCGAAGGCTCCGCTGCTAACCTTGAGATGAGGATAGAAGTAGATAAACAAAATAATGTCCTCAAGATCCGAGACAGGGGCGTAGGCATGAGTAAAGATGAGCTGGTCAAGAACCTGGGCACGATCGCAAAGTCTGGGACATCATCTTTCTTGGAGAAAATGCAACAGGCCAGCCCCGATTTCCACTCATTTCGACCCATTTTCCATGCTCGGCCTTACGCAACATTGGCACTCTGCCATCCATCATGTGCAAGACAGCATTTTCTGCCCCAAAAATCAATCACGTCACTCGCGGGCAGAGTGGGTGCTGCTATCGTCCTACTTCATAGCCACCCCATGCAGTCTATCGCCAGTAGAGTCTGATTATTAGGGGATGTCACATGAGAAATTCTGCACTAGGCCTGTGGTCATTTGCAGCGCGTGACCTTCAACATTCTCAGGTGACTCCAATGCTGTAGGGGGGGGACATGAATCTCATTGGGCAGTTCGGCGTTGGATTCTACTCCGTGTACCTGGTATCCGACTATGTGGAGGTCATCTCGAAGTCCAATGATGGCCCCCAGCATATCTGGGAGAGCAAAGCTGGCGGGGAGTTTGTTGTGAGTGAGGATGTTGCTGGTGAGATTTCCGGGGAGGGCGACATGGAGCGGGGGACTATGATCCGCATCCACCTCAAGCCCGAGAACCTGGAGTACATCCAGGAGGAGCGCCTGCGCGAGCTTGTGCACAAGTACAGCGAGTTCATTAACTTCCCTATCTACCTCCTCTCAGAAAAGGAGGTCGAGGTGGAGGACCCGGGTGCGGCACGGGCGTCCTCTGCTTTGCACGGTGGTGTGTAAGGGTGCAAGGTGATGCAGTCAGCGACAGAGACTAATTGAGGTTTGTTTGGGTTGCATGTGTGCCGTGAGCAGTGCGCACGCGCCTGCCTGCGAACTGTGCGGACCGTTTCTGGAGTGCATCTGCTCCGCGCGAGTGGTTCCTGTCTCAGAAACTGAACTGCCTACATTTTCCTTTGCCGCCGGGAAGGCAACGTGTAGGTCAGCTGTTGCATGTGCCCTCGTGGAAGTCAGCAAGTTGTAGCTTGCTGCTTGTGCACCTGTCAGGCCTGGTCCTCGCTTCAGAAGCGAATAGGCCCCTGGGTGTCTGATCAGAGTTGCATCACTGCCTGACATGACACTGACCTTTGTGTCACAGCCTCTTGAATACTGTTTCCTCCAGAGAGATCTTCGCCATTGGATTCCGTTGCTCAATCACTTCAGCGACTACCTCGAAAAGGTCCGGTCCTTGTACAGTAGCTCTAGGTGCCGAGGTTGGTGTTGCGCTGCAGTGGAAGAGGACGATGACAGTGGCATTTCGGACGATGACTCGGCAGACTCGGCGTCCAGCGAGGACAAACCAAAGCGCACCGAGATCGTGCCAGAGTGGGACCTCCTCAATGGCCAGAAGGCAATCTGGCTGCGAGCGGCCAAGGATGTCGAAGAGGAAGAGTACAAGAGTTTCTACGGCGCCCTCAGCAAGGTACGGCCTCAGTCACCAGTGCTGCACTTACCCGAGTACCCTGATTGCTAGCGAACAGCCTGTGCAAGCAAGCATAGCTCCAAAAATACAGGCTGCATGCTCAAATCCGTCATACGCGCTGGATCCTGTGTCAGCTGAACCCATACGGCAGCTGCTGCATGCCCCTCATATTACACGCCATCGGGACCAGAGGCGGCATGGGTTACACGTGCCGCGGCGGCCTGCAGGAGGAGGGTGCAACGCCCATGGCACACGCACACTTCAATGCCGAGGGCGATGTCGAGTTCCGTGCAATCCTGTACGTGCCGGACAAGGCGCCATATGACTTTTATGACAACTACTACCAGCGCAAGTCTCCCGTGCGTCTGTACGTGCGCCGCGTCTTCATCTCGGACTCATTCGACGAGCTCCTGCCGCGCTACCTCTCCTTCCTGCTCGGGCTCGTTGACTCCGACACGCTGCCGCTCAACGTGTCTCGCGAAATGCTGCAGCAGCACAGCTCCCTCAAGACCATCAAGAAGAAGCTGGTGCGTGCCAGACGTTGCTCCCTGTAATGGCATGCGGCCCGGGCACGGTGGGCACCCGATTCGTAGTCGCCCGTGTCACAATTTGATTCCGTACCCAGAGCACCTAGCCATGTATGCGAGGCAGTGTTTGTTGCACATGTGTGCATGCATGGAGGGCATGCCTGTGTGACTGCATATGTCCAGGCGCTGAAAGTTGGTGGAAGCTGCAGGTGCGCAAGGCGCTGGACATGATCAAGCTGGTCGCGGAGAAGGCGCAATCGGCGCGCAAGCGCATTCAGCGGGAGGATAGCAAGAAGGATGGAGAGACGGCTGCCGCCGATGACGAGGACGAGCCTCCGTTTGATCGGGAAGTCCTCGAGGCTGACGCCAAGAAGTATGACACTCTCTGGGGGGAGTTCGGCAAGGCTCTCAAGCTCGGTGCGCGCTTGCCTGTGCCTCTTCATGTGCCGGGCACCCGCGTGTGCCTCCCCCACTCGGCTGGGATGATCGAATTGCGTAAGCACATTACCCGGGTTCGTGGGTGTCAGATGCGGTCTGTTCCTTGGTATGCTTGATCAGCTGTTGCAGTTTGGAAGCAGACTACTGCTGTTCCACCACTGCAGAGAAGCTTCTAGTCGCATGGCAAGTGCTTGAGCAGCGTTGTTAGCGATCGCAGTGCATGACTCTGGCAGATTGGCTGTTAGCTGCACTTGCTCCGGCTCTTGCATTGACCGCAGTCGTCCTTGTGGCAACGACACCATGGCGCAACTACTGCCACCGCCTGCATCTACGCGGCATGTTGCATGTTTATGCCTGGCGACAGGTCAGCAGGAACCCCAATGGTGCTGTCAGGCGTGTGCAGGCATCATGGAGGACGGCAACAACCGAAACCGTCTGAGCAAGCTGCTGCGTGTGCGCACGACCAAGAGCGATGGCGAGCTCGTGCCACTGAGCGACTACGTGGAGCGCATGAAGGAAGAACAGGATGGCATTTACTACGTCTGCGGCTCGTCCATGGAGGAGGTGCAGCGGTCTCCGTACCTCGAGCGCCTGAAGGAGCATAACCTCGAGGTGGTGCTGTTCACTGAGCCCATGGACGAGTACATGATGCAGGTGCGCGCATGGTTGGTTGCGGTGCACACATTGCCTGTGGCCATCTGCAGCGGGCGTGCATGTACGGTACCCATGCATAGAATGGGACGTACTGCCGATGTCATCTGCTGCGGTTCTGATGCTGGCGGCCACCCGGGTTTTGTGGCCTGTCATGTACAACACATTGCCTCGAGTCCTACCGTGGTGTTGTGAGTGTCTGGGGGGTGTGGGCGAATGGTAATTGTGCAGGTTTGACAGCTATTTTCAAGGGACATGACTGGGACAGTGGTCCATCCTTAAACGGCTTGCTGAGACAATGCCTGGTCAACATGCATGCTCAGAAAGGTGTACAGTGTGTTGTGCGGCAAGAGCAGCTGATAATCGTTGTCCTGCAAAGTGTGGCTGTGCAGTGCATGGCGAGATTGAACACTTTCTCGCCAACCGAATGGTGTGCGCCTGGCAATCATTCAGTAGCCTGTGTGATTGGCACCAGCAGCGGGATTTTGTGCAGAACCTGATGGACTTTGATGACAAGTCGTTCCACAACGTCGCAAAGGATGAGATCAAGCTGACCAGCGATGACAAAGACAAGAAGGTGCTGAAGAAGACAAAGGAGGCATACAAGCCCCTCACCAAGTGGTGGAGGGAGCTGCTTGGCAAGAAGTCTGGTGTTGAGGCCGTGAAGGTCTCCTCTCGCCTCTCTAGCACGCCCTGTGTTGTGGTCGCCTCAAAGTGCGCTCCCCTTCCCACTCTCATCTGTTGCCCTGCTATCGAGCCGCTGCTTAGTACACAGCATCAGCAAAGGCAGCTAGATGATCGCCTGAAGGCGTCGTTCAACACAAGATGTTAAAAGCCCAGCACAGCACATCAGTGCACATGGTGCGGCTGATGCAGTGGCTTTCACTATGTGCCTCACGTGCTGTATGCTGCTCCAGTTCTTGGTGTTGCACAGATCCGTGGCACAGGCGATCAGCCTGAGCTCTGCCAAGGAAGAACAATGTAGAGTACTTGGTTAGCTGTGCTCAGTGCCCTTGAGTGCGGCTGATGCAACTAACTGTTGGTGACACAACACACAGATGTGGCTGCTGCGTGGCCTGTGTTGGAACCCCTGCTGATAACAACACCTGCAATATTGCACGCAGCGGCACATCATCATGGCGTTATCAGCTGCTCTGTGCTTCCCTGAGAAGTACATGAGGTTGCCACTGTTGAAATGCTCCACATCGCGTGTTTGACACAGTCCTCGTCCACACCTGCAGTGGCCGATCGTCCTGAGAGCTACATCTGGATCTGACTCGTTGCAGGTATGGCTGGTCAGCCAATATGCAGCGCATCATGGCAGCCCAAGCACTCGGAGATGGGCAGATGCAGGCTGTGCTGGCAGGCCACAAGACCCTGGAGATCAACCCTCGGCACCCGCTCATCGTGCAGCTGCTGCAGCAGGTTGAGGCAAACGAGGAAGATCCGGCGGCAGCAGAAACTGCAACTCTGCTCTTTGAGACGGCCCTTCTCGAGAGTGGCTACCCCGTATCAAACCAACAAAACTTCGCTGATAAGGTGCACTGCCATAACTAGCTCCCTGCTTCACAACATGTCCACTGTGTATGTGGTTGACCTGGAACCGCGACGCTTTGGCAGGCCTGCTGGAACAGGGTACTACCTTGGTCCAGTGCCCAGACTGTGGTCACTGCACCTACCTCTTCATTCATTTGCAAGTTGTGCACGGTTGTGTGCTGCAAAGTAGCAGCATCTGTTTTGGAA
This sequence comes from Ulva armoricana, assembly GCA_032360965.1. NCBI lineage: Eukaryota > Viridiplantae > Chlorophyta > Ulvophyceae > Ulvales > Ulvaceae > Ulva > Ulva armoricana. The sequence continues at coordinate 1,370,685 of JAUMHO010000011.1, forward strand.
CTTGCTTCGTTGGTGCCATCATGCACCTGGGTTTAGATTCACGGTATCACGACCGGGTTGGTGAGACAGGACACTTCTACACGCATAGTTGCCATGATCTGAAGGCCGTGCAAGGCTGCACTCCGCCGCAGATGTTGATTCCCGATCGGTTTGTGCGCAGGTGTATCAGCTGATGAAGGGCCAGATGGGTATGGAGAGGAGTCTCAGCGACCTGCACCCGGAGATAGAGTGGACGGCGGAGGATGAAGCAAAGGACAGTGCTGCCGAGGATTCTTCGTCAACAAGCACTCCAGCGGACGAGGCTCCTGATGGCCATGACGAGTTGTGAGTGCGGCAGGGTCAGCTGAACATGCCAGGCTAGGCACCAGTTGCTCCTGCAGCAAAGTGGAACTGGCCGAAAGCATGCACATGGCTGCTTCGGTGTGTGCTAGGCATGGTGTGCTCAGCGCAGTATACCGGGAAGGTGTGGTATAAAAGAGTCCACGATTTTGGGCCAGAGTGATCTTGTTGATCTGTCTCGCCAGGCATGGACGCTTGCGGTCACTGCAACGTGTACAAGCAAGCCCAAGCCGGTTGGCGTTTTGTGTAATTGAGTCGACCCAGGCGTGGGGTAACTGGTGCATGTGTGTGCCCTAGAGGCGTTGTGCAGTGCACGCGCCTAGTAAGATGACAAAGGATAAAGCATCCCAGTGCAGGTGTGTGACAGCGTGCTGGTGCCCGGCAGCAGCAGCACAGGCAGTGTCTGGGCTCCAGGGTTCCTGCTGCATGGCAGTGATGGCCATTGTTACGGCCCATGCCAACCTGGGTTCTCACCAGCTTGACGTGGTAGTGAGCATGTGCCGACGTCGCCAGACATGTTTCGCGTATGCATGTGATAGGAAAGCACGTGATACTGCACATAGCGGTATACATCTAAGCTGTTGTGGCAAAGTCCATGAAACCGTGTAAGGACTAGTGTTGCAGGTCTGTGTGCCTTTCTTGGCGTGGCCCGTGAAACTGTTTGTGATGCTGGTAACATTTTGCCTGAAATGGAAGGTTTCGCTGAAGAATTGCAGTGAGCTTGAGTTCGCATGAGAGCTGTGTGCTACCCCTCCTGGAGTGCCTGGATGACATGACAGTGTAATCATACACAGTCGTGGCCATGATTTCCATCCTGCAAGCATGCTTCAGGCCTGCTGAACTTGAGCAGCAGCATTCTATGTTGTGGTTGCCTTGCTGCAGCAGGTAGCTGTGGGCCTGGTTCCTCCTATGTGTGCATTTGATCACTGCTCAGGCGCACCTGGTTGGCTCTATATACTGGGAGTTCAACGCCAGACTGGTGTGGCCTTGTTACCATCCACTCCACAGCCACTACACTGCACCAGGCCCATCTGCGGTGATGTCCACAGCTTCAGTGCCCCAGCTGGTATGTAGATTCTGTAGGAGTCATCCGCCGGACACATGGCTGATGCCAGGAACAGTACGCAGGATACCCAGTTCTGTTTTGTTAATGGTGGGCGCTGATGTTGCCTTCAAAACGGGCATGCACGGAATTGAAACTCTTTTCGACAGGTATACAACTCCATGGATTGAGACGGTTAGGCACAAGCATTGTCAGGGTTACACATGACTGTAAGGGTTACCGTATCCGCGCCTATGTGCATACCGATAAGCAGGAAGGTGCTACAACGACATCACTGGATCAGGACTGAGCATCAGTCTAAAACACCAGTGCTGCTCTGCGGTTAGCAAACTTCAGCACTCCGCGGTACGTGTACCATGATACTGAGGGGACTCGATGATGTGGCCAACGAAGTGGCAGGGTTCTGTGAGCACTCCCTGTCCAACTGCATGGGCTGTGTGCAGTCTGCCGTTGATCATGATAGGCTGCTGCTGTGCTGATTCTCGGGCAGGACGCTTGAACCGTCTGGGATAACAAGGTGTTGCATGCAGGGTTCACACCTGTGGAAGTTTCCCAGGGCACCCTGGATATGGCTCATGCATGCATCGCTGTGTTGCAGCCCATGGCTTCCTAAGCCCCTGCAGATGACACCACGCAGACAGCATCACTGAGGCTGCATCAGCATACAGGCTGGGTCTACCAGGTCGTGCTTCGGACAGTGTGTCAGAGTCACCAGTGTTGCTGGCACCTGGGAAGCAGCTGTCAGAGCCACACATGGCCAATTGTGAAAGACATGGAGCTGCCTGGGCAGCCATCTCCTCCACAAGCCGAACGACCCAGGCCTGCAGACACGCTATCATGCCTACGCTTCGCTGTCCTGAGGAATGATACAATGCTCCCATGCGCAATGTTGGTATGAGCCAGTCGAACATGGGTCCACATTCACGTGGTTCCCACTGAACACCATGAAGCGAAGCCTGCCACTATCTCCTGGATTTGTGTCTTTACAGCTGCATGCTGCCACATCGATGGTGTGAGTGGCATGATTCTTAGCAGCATGCGGTACCAGATCCGGCTCGCAAACATGGGTGGCATGCTATCCAGCATTCCGCCATGCAAAGAATTTCAGCATGCTCATGGATTGCAAGGGCTTCGACGATGTCAGGATCATAGTGCGCCCACGCGGTGATTGTCCGATGTTTTTGCATCTCCCCTAGGGTCTGTGTTCAGCAGTCTGGACAAGAGTGGCCGAGCGTTGCCTCCGCTCGATCAAAGGCAAAGACCATGCGTGGGGAAGAACAGCCATGCGATGCCGACAAAGCCATACGGGGATGGCAAATTCCTGTGGCGTTTGAAAGAGGACAGCTGTGCCTTCCCTGGCTATGCACATGCTTGCTTGGGAGGCAGCCTAGCACCAGCTGCCCTGGGCCACATCCCTCCGTTCCATTCCCGGCTTGTAGCCAGAGATGAAGCTAGTATGGACTGCATAGATGCCTTATTTTATTATGCTGTTGGCACCTATCACATGTCCTCCCGCGTTTCTGCCCCAACACTGTCGCGGGTGTCCATGCATTGCGGTGCAGGTTGGCGCGTACAACACGGTAGCATGCCGCACATTCAGCACCAAAGTGCATACACAATGACCAACAAATCAGATTGACCCTTAGTGAACTGTACTGTGTAACGAGCACTTGTTTGGACGTTCGCAGCGTGTTTTCGCACCGTTACAACTGACAAAACAATCGTCGCGGCATGGCGGGCAGCAAGCGCAGATCCAGGCGCATTATCTCCAAGGGCAAGTCAAAGGCAGACTGGGATCAGTGTGAGGTGTGATGGGCGTAGCCCTGCCGCCCATTCGGCGATGTCGCATACGGACTGGGGCGTATGGTTGGCCACTTCCATGTCATGTGCCAAATCACGCTAGCCCTAATTATGAAAACTGAGCTTCTAAACGCCTTTAATGCAACTAGCACATGCGTCAGAGACGTATGATTGTGTTTTTAAGAAATCTTTCCTGCGGATGTAAATACTGCATGTCTGAAACCGGCGCGTTTGTGCTACAGGAACAAACTTTGAAGCGTTATGTAACTCAAAAGCGACTACAAGTCAATGTGAATACATCTCGTGAAGTTCTCGAGGCCGAGATCAGCAAGCACTTTGCGACAGTAGTGCGCGCACCATCCGCAAAGCGTAGATCTTTCCTTGCCATCGCCACATTCAATACAGCACAATGCCAATTATATCGATAGCAAAGTCCTGCTCAGCTCTTGCGTGCCTGCTCACCATGCAGTGTATGGCGGGATCTCTCGTGCTTCAAACGTTGTTCAACGCAGCACTTGCCTGCAGGAGGCCCCGGACGAGGCGCAGGCAATTTACGAATTTCTTCATGCTCTTAAGAAAAAAACAGCGGAGAAGAGTGAAAAGGAGTCAGACACTAGCAAGTGATGGGAAAGTCTTGCGTCTGCGAGTGCAATCCCGTCTGGCCAGCATTCAGACGACTGTGCACAGCACACTTTGATTCGTGACGAGCTGCAACGTGCGCAAATTTTGCGCAGTTTGATAGATAAATTAAGAAAGCTGAGAGTTAGATACTATGGCAGGCTGTCTGTGTTGCCAATCCCCACTGCGAAGGCAGTTGCCATGCCGTAGTCACTTCACCGCGTACAGACGACCGGTTCGTGCAGTACATGTGTGAAAACCAAACGTAGGTGCAGGCCTGTAATAGGCTTTGATGTTATGATTGTCACCAGTTTGGAGCTCTGTCAATGATCCATCCGATCGAGTGTTTGCACTGATCCAAGGTCCGTAGCATCGGTGCTTGCGAGCTCAGACGCTTTAGAGCCATACGCACAGCTACTTGGGAATACCACAACTGTATTCGGCGTTGTATGTGGGAGGTTTGTGAGTTGTGCATTGAGTGCATGTCGGGGAAGTGTGTATGGTCGATTGTCAATCTTTGAATCTTGCTTGTGGCTAGCGGATCTCACGAACAGCGGTCGCGGCAGCGAGCGCGAGGCCAGAACACATCACATAGGGCTTGTCTGCTTCGGCATGTCCGGTCTAGAGTAATTCAGGCAGTTTGGTCGTGTCCGCAACCTGTACAAGGGTGACCTTGTTCACCGTACTCTTGGCAAGGTCCGCGTTCAATTAACCAGTGGAGTAGATGTTTTTCATGCGCATGAAGTATTGTTTAGACAAACTGGATCTTGAAACAAGTTCCGCTGTTGCAGGCAAGACGACTTACGCTGAAGTAAATTGAGGCCGTGGCCATGGATGACCAAGGTAAATTCGAACGGAGTGAATGCATCAGGATCCATATTTGTAAGTTTACTAGCTTCCAGCTTCTCTGGCCGCGAAGAATAATGCTTGCGCTGATGCAGGGTCACAAAAGGCGGTCATGTCAGCGGAAAAAGTGCTCGAAGTCATGCTCGATGAAGCCACCGGAGTAGATGATGATTCCAACCTCCTCTGGGATACTGACTTCGCGGAAGGCTTCATGAAAGGTGCTGGCTTCCACATTCTTGGGTGAAATCATTCGTGCAATGGTAGTCCATACCGCCCCTGGCAAGGTGCATGCACGCTGCTCTCACAACGAATGAATTTGGAAATTTCTGTCACGTGGCATGTTATTGCAAGGTCTTGGTGGCGGTTGTTTGCCAACCTGGTACAGTTGCAATTGCTTCGGGCTGACCAGGGTCTCAGCAAAGCAGCCTTGAGCCATGAACTACTCCAGCATGCCACGTGCAAAACTCTGTCTTGCTTCCCAATCAGTGTCTGTCGTTTGAGCTGCTATACATGTGGCGTGTGGGCACACTGAGACAGTACGGGGAATACCATGTCTTCCTCACCCTCTTTTCATATGAGCGATTTTGCTGAACAATGCTTCGCAGTCATCGCATGAATGCAATTGAAGTAGTCACTCCTTGCGGGACGTGATGTTCTCTGCTCTGTATGAGCAAGCGAGGCCATGCCAGTTGCTGCTTTGTGAACGTGCCTATGGCAGCCAAGTTGCATCGAGCAGCAAGGTCTCCTACAGTTGTGTTACACATGTGTTGCAGATACTTCAGCTCTGCTTGTTGTCATCTCAGCTGCTTGCCTGTGCAGTGGAACTACGGGGCCCAGATGGATCCAAACCTGTAAAACTCTCAAGTAAGACCGCCACAGTTACCAAGGACCATAAGCTTGTCTGGCATGAGCCACTTTACTTGTACGCCTCCCCATTCACATTCGATGCTTTGCTGAACGCACCATGCATGTCACTAACATGTGAATGTGTATGTATGAAAGATTACATCGCCGTATGTGTGAGGCACGCTGCCCATATGTGGGGACTGGTCGGTCACGATAGCATGCCGTGCCAACTCTACTTGTAGCTCAATGCTGCGTTGGGGGGTTCATTGCCCATTAGCAGCATGGGAAGTCTGCACTGATCACTGCTGTGGACAGAGTGATGAAAATGAGTCTCAGGCCTGACGTTGTCAAGCCAAGGTTGCAACAGCCCCTGATGCGAATGCAGTGACCTGTTTGAGGGCGCGGCTGAGCTCCGCATGCTGCTCTGCCGCGACCAAACGGCCAATGGCAAGCGCACCGTGCATGTGGTCACAGCGTGCGGCATCTTCGTGCAGCACATTCTTGATGCAGCCCCAATAGACAAATACTTTGAAATGTTCAAGCCTGGCTCAGGCAGTGAAGGAGGCTTCGTCCGCCTCAAGATGCGGCTGATGTCAGGCCCAGACGCTAAAAAGACCAAAGGCATGTCTCTATCCTGTGCGGCAGTTCGCAAACGCCACCTACAACCTTCTGAATCAGCGGCACTGCAGCGCGCTGTTGGGTTCAGTTGGCCTCCAGTTGTCCCCTTGCTGCATGATCACCGTTTCACTGTTGCTGCTGATGCTACCATCAGGCACGTCAGCACGTGTGTGCCGTTTGTGCCAGGCTATGGGCAGCACGTGTGTCCCTCTCGCTTTCCTGAGCCACGTAGCACGGTGCACAGTCCAGACGACTGTGCCGTGCATGCCACGTCTGGGCCGGGCTGCCTCGTTGATCCACCACGATGCCGGCCATGCGTACCTGTGCGTAGGCATGGACCAGTACTGTTACGCATGTACAGCCATGCCATCATCGCATCACAATGCCCGACTGTGGGTTCCATGTGCCCGCATGTATCACACACGAGATCCTGGGGATGTCCAGGCCATGCGTGTCGCACACGTTGGCATCGCGGTGTATGCTCAGCCTTCGTTGGAACACACTCGCTCATCACTTGCATGTTGCAGGCAAGAAGGGCAAGGGTGCGCCCTTCACGTGGGTGGGGGGCTTGTTGGCTGGCGTGGCGATTGTGGCCACATCAGTGTTCGTTCGCAACCGATCAAGTGATTGAGGATGTACGCATGTGTGGAACGGGCGGTTTCAGCAGGTATGGTGGTGGGCTCGGTCTGAGCAACCAAGGGTGGGAAACGAGTATGGCGCCGTGCAACTTGCAGGTGGTCTCTGCGGGCACCCGGGCTCATGAGCTGCATACTGTACCTGTGCATTTGTGTGCGCTTGTCCAAGAGGAGATGTCCCTAACTGCACACTGCACACTCTTTCCAGTATGGCTGAATGTACCCCTCTGTCCCTCATGCGCGGCTGCTTGTTGACTTGAGTGTGGCAAACGTGTAACATGCCCACGACCCTCCCCAACATGAGATGTGGGGTAAACAGCACATCTAGGTTTTGCAAGGGCCTTGCATCTCAAATTGAGCATCTTCGCAGTGTAAAAGTTTCTGTGACGCCTGTCAAGTGTTGCCTCCGCGATACATGGACATGGAGTGCACGTTGTGGTGAAGGATGTGAGTCTGTGAATTGGCTGTCGTCCACAGTGCATTGTGGCGGGTAAGTTTGCTAAGCGGTGTGATGCCTGAAAGATGTGAAGTTGATGCAGTGCCGGATGCAGTTAGGGCAGCCGCTCCCTCGTGTCGCATGCGTTCACGGCGACATGATCAGTGTCGCGAGACCACGCTCGGCCGCTTTTTAGACGCATGGCGGTTAATGCGCTGGCGTGCTTTCACTATTTACGGCGGAAGCAGTATACTAAAGCTTCCCGCATGTATTTTCCGGCCACATACTTCGTCAAGCTCTGCATGACCTTCGTGCAGCTCTCAGAACCGCAGAACCTTTGCTAGTAACAATTTAGCGCATGCATGCCGTGTATGATGCCATTTTCAGGACGAAGGCACCGCATGTATTCAACACGTCATCAGGGTGCCTCGAAGGCACAAAGATGACAGAATACGAATTTCGATCAGCTGAGTCATCGCTTTACTTGCACCGCTACGATCACGCCGGCTGGACTCCGCGCTCTGCCCTGCTTCAGGATGGTTAACATGCCCATTTGCAGAATATGGCATGTAAATATGTCATGATGTGGATAGTTGCCATTGATCTGGTTGCGCAATTGTTGTGATACAGCGCCCTGCGTGTACCTGCCAGATTCACTCCATCAAATTGCGCCTGTGACGAGTTATGCTGCGTGTGGTCTTCCACTCCGCCAGTGATAGACACTTCCATGCGGTAATGAGAGGCCTGTCTGTCCTATGTGAGCGCCTCAGGAAGCATGGTGACCAGCAGTTTACCATGTACAACGTCAGCAAAGTCGCGGGGCCAGACGAAGCGACTGGTGTCGACATGGTGGAGATACACAACGATACAGATAATGTTTTTAGCAGTGCTCTTGACCAGGTGTGGTGTCTCGCCGAATTTGTTGTTGAGATGTCCACATGCAAACTTCCCCTGCACGTCACATCCATGGCATATAGGAGTGACCCATTCTGCTTGCAACTGAAAGGCAACATCTGAAAAGTAAAGGCAGATTGTTTTGAGGCAGACTTGATTTGAGCAATTCCTGCGTAGATGTGAGCACAGGCAACTTGGGACACCTCTCGTCGTCAGTAAGGCTAAAAGCGCAGCTGGATTTGACCTTGATGCACTACAGGTGGTCTCATCTATTCAAAGGACGAGCCCCAGTATAGACCACGACCTGTTGCAGCAGGCAAGGTCTGTGAAGTACCGCCATGGACCAGCACACTACTGCATGCTCAGAGGAAAACTTTTCTCAGCAATCCCGGCCGCACTTGCGTTCGTTGTACGCTTCTTCAAGTCTGTACCCTTGGCCTCTTGTTTCTGCATGCTTTTCGGCTCACATTCTGAACAATTGCGGTGGCATGCAGGTGAGGCAAGCTTCACCCGGTAGCAGCAAAGCAGGGCCCCCCATCGTCCTACGCTTCACTGTAAACGGTGTGCCCCTTTGGACTCGGGTGCTCCGATGCTGTGCAGTCACAAAGACTCCATGCATGTCAGCAACGCATGTATCCGGACGCCGGTCCCACAGCAAGCTGAATGAGTTCAACCCACCACTGGGGCAACGATGATGTGTGTATCACCTTTCGAGCATGTGAGAACCAACGTTCGTCGTCCACATCGCAGGAGGGCGGGTGACCGGAGCACTGGATCTCATGAGCCAGATGGCCGATTTGGCACTGAAAGAGCCTGGGATCGTCGCATGCCTGGTGCAAGGCATGGGGGCACATGCGGATGTGGCCAGTCTGCTGTTTCTCTTTGCGAGTGATATGGAGCTCTTCAGCTTCGCCCAAAACCAGCAGGTGCTTGCCCCCTGCTACTCCTCCTCCGCAGTCGGCATGATCACTAGTGCGCTTCAGCCGCGTGCGCTGGAGGCACATGATGCAACGGTTCCTGCGCTCAGCATGGTGCCACGAGTCCAGCCGTCACAGCTACATCGCCCCAGCCATTCCCGGTCGCAGTCATTGATGTGCCATGCCCCTTCCACCAAGCCTGCTGGTGCATGCTCCCAACCACCCCGTCTCGCCACTGCTGAATGAACAATCGCCCCACAGCGGTGCCCGTGCAACCTGGCTGCTGTTTGCTTGCAAGCGTGCTTCTGCTGGTGTTTTGTTCTCCGCTGGGGGCATGCGGCGTTGTGCAGTCTCACGACCTCGCCACGGCATCCACCCGTGGGCACCCCACGGCGACTTGCCTCCTGCAGCACCTCCTTGGGACTCCCCCGCCAGACCGCAGCCACACCGGAGCAGACACTCGACTGCTCGGTTCCTGCAGCCAGTCTGGTGCTCGTTACCCCAGCATGGCCAGTGCCCAGATCGGTGAACGGGCCACAGCACGCAGGGGCGGAGCTTGCGTTGCCACATGCCAGCGCCGCTCAGTGTGGGGGGAGCTGCATGCAGGCACGGCTACTCGGCTTCGCCATCAAGGAAGTTGCCGGGAAGCTCACGGTGCGCGTTGACGGCGACGCCAGCAAATTTGCACAGCAGGCAGCGGCCGAGTACATGTCGTACGTCGAGCAGGCCGTGCCGAGCTGAGGTTGCCCGATGCCGCATGCTTCAGCCTAGGCCACTCTGGCACTCCTGGCACCTGCCTGCCCCGGCCTGAGGTACTGCGCACGCATGAAGCCGTAACGGCGGACGCAGCGAAGCCCGGCAAGGCGCAGAGCCCCGGGCAGGACGTAGCAGCAGATAGAACAGAGTAGGGCATTCGGCACCGAGCAGAGGTAGGATGAAGCTGGCGCTGCTTCGGTGGTAGCAGCGCGCTGCTGCTCCTCGAGGTGCTGGCATGTGCTCGCAGCGGAGGTAGTGCACACAGTGCGTGGTGCTGACGGCCTGGCAGGTCGGGGTTATGCAGTGTGGCTGATGCTGAGGTGGAGGCGCGATGGCGGGGCTACCGTTGGTTGGCGGTTGCCGCAGGGCCTGCATGCATGGTCTGCCACAAGCCTATGGGCAACTGCCTGAGCGACAGCAGGGGCTTGGCTGTGATGGCGTGCGATCATGTATGGTTGCTGATTTCTCAGAGCCCGTCTGCTCCCTGGCATTCTACGAGGTGGAACTTTTTAGTGTTGGGTGCAGCTGGTAACGAGAGCTCGACTGGGATGGTACGAATGTTTGCATTTTCAATATGTTTCTGGGTGTGTCAGGCTATCACATACCAGGTGTGTGTTCCCCGTGAGGGAGTATGGGTGCATAGGTGCCGTGAGCATGCTGTGCTGTCATGGCTGCCACAGAATCTGACATTGCTGAAAGTACAAGCAGAGAGCAATGTAAGACACCTCTATGTCGCTGCGACAGTGCGTTGCAGGACATTGGCAACATTGTCATAACAATTTGAGGTGGTCCACGTAGAGTGTGGTTCTTGCATTGTCACCGACTGTCAGGGCGCTGATGGGTGGCCTCCTGAGTGTGACTGTGACAGACTGTGTAGCTGCGTCCTGTCATATGACAGGTGTGCTGCAGGTACGTCTTCAGTAAAGTCCTCACTTGGCGTGACCTCACTTTCATTTCTTACGAAGAATGTGTTCACGTGTGATTGCCGTGAACTGTGGATGCACTGCATCTGCTCAGGACCTCTCCCTTTGCTCCGTCACTGCGGAACACCGAGGACATCCCGACCATCCAAAACACCGCACGGTTGAGCTGTGCGCAATAACACTGGTGTTCGTGTGGAGTGATCGCGATGCAAGGTCAGTCCGGGACTTGTGCGGAAGCCGTGCACTGGTGTCGCAGTGGACCGCCACGTCGGCCAACGGAGCCTAACTGACCACCAGAATCAAACGTTGCTGGTGGACGTCCTCTGAAATAATGAGTGGTGATGAGCACGGGACTGTTGACGTGTTGCATTGCGAGCGGTTTACGTGACGCTCATAACGGTTTGAGTTGGCCAAGCGCACCCTGTGAGCACTTCGTTGCAAGACGCTGAACGGGTAGCCATAACAGCACAAGTCGCTTACATTCTGCCCAGCATCGCCATTCGGCAATGTACAATACGATCAGGGCAAAAGCATTAGCTCTCTGCGAGATTCGAACTCGCGTTACCAGATTCAGAGTCTGGAGTGATAACCAACTACACTAAGAAAGCACTACGTGTTCCTTTGCCTAAATTTATTAATAATAATTACTGCTAAAATTTATACCAAGCTTTCCTCAGACATTTGCACTACTTGTGCGCCCTCAACCATCTGGACCGAGCTGGTCATGGTGCGGTGACCGACTGGACATGCACGCACGCCCTGTCAATGCCAGGCTGCAGCAGTGGCGGCGACTTGTTCAACAGCGAACAGGCCATTTGCTGGTTTTTGTGTTCATGCGTTGTTCCCAGGGAATCCATTCAAGACTGCTCTATCAGGCATATCCTTGTAAATGTGACACTCCTTGTGTGGAAGTATAACCAGGCGAACTCGTGGTTTTTGCCCAATCTCACGCCATCTGCATTCCAGTGTGATGCACGCACCGTATACATGTAACCTCTCCGCGGTGGTGCACCCCATCATGGCCCCTCGCTCCTCCCACCTTCCCGGAGACCACGCTTTTGATTAGGGGGGGCTCAGAGCGCCCCCTGTGTCCGGAACCGGTGTATGAACGATATGTGGCCATGGCTACAGCGAATCCGGTGGAGCACAGATGGAGACGTATTGAGCACTTGATGTTGTCATGTGCGCAGCTCGTCTCCGGCACTGGCCTGTGCGGCCTGCCTAGGACACGACATCCTGCGTGCTACTGCCGTGAGCGAAGTAGCCACTGCAGTGGCGCAACGTTCCTTCCCAGGTAGACTCCAGGACGAGGATGTTGCGTCTGTGTTTACTGTCCCTTTCTTACTGGACCCTGTACATGTCTTAGGCCAGAGCACGCCAAGTCACGTAAGGCGCCTATGCACTCGCTTTGTGGGTGGCTTTGTTGGTACGGCGACCTGCATTGTGCGCGCACGTCCCTGGCCTATCTACAGCTGCATGCGCTCTAGATCTCCGCCTTCCGGATTGGTCCCATGTGCGAGCGTGGATGTCTGACTCCCCTACCCCGTGTGGTGCTGCGTGGGGGGACTCTGTGGTCGACGTCACCGTGTCGGACGCTTCTTTTCCATCCGCCCCTATGTGTAGGGGTGCTGTGGCCGATGCCCGGTTGGGTTTGGCGTGACACCCGAAGTTTACTTATTTATTTATTTGCTTTTATGAACAAGCACGCAAGCATCGCACAAGGACAACCATGTCAACCATGCTGTGCCAGGCCAGACCTGCTCTCAAGTAACAAAGCTCAACATGCTCACAGGCATACCAACAACACCGCAATCGATGGTTTCTTCTGTATGCATTTACAGCAATCCCTGAGCCTGGCGCAATTTTCAATGTTCACCTTGTCCAGGTGCCCACCACGTTCATCTGACCAAGAGACCCAACAGCGCGCCTGTTTGATGCCTGCCATTCTGACCTTCCCAACAAGACACTGCTGCGCATCTCCCCCACGCACCTGTACGAACGAGTCTGTGCCGTCCACCTCCAATACCAGGCCCTTCACCGGTACTCTGTGCACCAATCATATGCTGTGCACCAATCGGCAGCCGTCAGTGCCACAACCCCCTTTGCCCCGGACCTCACCCCCAGTGACGCTGTTTGAGCCCGCACTGGGATCAAGCCTCCCCGCTGTGCTTGCCGGCAGGCCACCACAGCAGCTGCCAGAGAGTAGCAGGAGCCCACACACAACTCCACATCCAACATAGTACATGCCATTGCCCACATCATCTCCTGCCACCGCCACCTCCCGCCTGTTCCACTCCACCAGTCCACACCACTCACTGATGCCACACTCCTCCACGCACCTACAGGAGCTCCACCGCGCACAGCCTGTCACTGCAGCCACCAGCAAACGCCAGCTGTGGAGGCACTGGGTCAGCCCATCTCCCTCACCAGCCAGGCCTGCAGCTCCTCATCCTTGTCGCCGCCAAGCAGTTCGTCCATGACACGGGAGTACGCCTGATCCATTGCATCGTACGCATTCACCTCCAAGCCGCCCAGGCACCTCTGGTGCGCCGTGTAGCCCTGAGCATACGCTGCCGTCGGCACATGCTGCGAGCACACAGCCACGGCCCCCGCTTGCACATGCTGCCCAGGCCAAGTCGCCATCGCCGGGCTGCTGGGTGTCCGGGGCTCCCGGGAGCCAGGGGGGGCTCCTCCGCACCACGCCGCTCGTGCCGCATCGCTGGAGCAGTCCACGCCGTCGTCGCCATGCATGTGGCCATGCGCGTGGCTGTGGCTGTGCGAGCCGATGCGGCCTCGAGAGGCGCCACTCTTGCGTGGCTTGGGCGGTCGCGCTACCTGCATGTGAGCGCCATCAACCGCCGGGGCTGCGTTGCCGTCCCGGTCACTGTCGCTCTGAACACGGCGGTACCAGAACATGCGCCGTTGAGGCATCGTGGGCACCCACCTGCACACCACCGCCGCCGCCAGCTGCAGCCACGTCACACTGCGGCCACGCGTGCGGCGTGGACGTGCTGCGGCAGCTGCTGGGGCTCACGCCGCCAGCGCTCGTGGAGTTGAGGCCCTTCTTCGAGTACCGAAGGATCTTCAGCCGCGCGCGGGGTGCGTCACGAGTGGAACTCATTTCGCTGTTGGGGCGGCAGCCGGGACGGGCCCCGGCGTCGTCTACCTGTTCGCCGTGGATCATAGTATTATGCACATGCGGCAGTGGGTCTGGCGGTAAGGAAAAGGGACGGACAGGGCCGATGGGGGTGGGGAAGGCAAAATCACGCGGGTCGGGTGTGCCTCGCGGTGTCAGGGGCCTTGGTGCCATCAACGGGCCGGCTCGCCCCGGGTGATAATCCCAGATGCTCGGGGGTGCCTGCCAGGCGGCCTCGGTCGCAGGGTGCGTACTCGACAGTGGCGTCGGTGGCTGTGGTGGAGTCATGAAGCCGACATGGCTGGGACGTGCGCCGTCGGATCCCGGCGGACGAGTGGCCCGCGGCGGGGGGGGAAGCGTGCGTGGCATGAACGGCCCCGAGGGCTCCGCTGCGCTTGCATGTGCAGCCTCATCATTCCAGGCTGCCTCAACAGGCGGCGGGGGCAGACCTGCACTGTGGTTGCACATGCATGCATGCATGTTGCACTACGCTCGCACGGGCAGGTCACGTGCGCGGCGCACTCACCGCGGCACAACGCATCAGGTGGTGCACGCCTCTTGGTCCATGCATGGGCACATATGAGCATGGGATCAGAGAGAGGTGCAAGCATGTGGCCGGTTGGGTTGACATGCAAGATGGCCGCGACGCAGAGACACGACGAACAGCTGCCGATTCCGGCTCGCGGATGCATAGTGGTTTGCACAAGAGACCACACCGGTGCTGCGAGTGTCTTCCATAGTGTCATTCTCCAGCATGTGCAGCAGGGTCAGTGGGTTGTCGGTGCGCAGGGGTTGGCTCAAGGGTCGCGCAGTGCGCCGGCGATATGCGGGTGGCATGGGCCGGGCCGCCTCGCCACACCGCAGCCCCGCATGTGCCGCGGTATCATGTTGCAGCGTTGGTGGCGGTGGTGGCAACGCAGGGGGCTCGGTTTCGGCCACAGGTGGAGGCGGGACTTCGAAGTCTGGCATTGGGACAGGCATGCTGTGGTTGGGGGGATCCTGCGGGTGGGTCAACTCTGTAGGTGCCCCTGTTGCTGGCAGCTGCTGCTGAGGGCGGTGCAGACTGCTCTGATTATCCCACAGCACCTGCTCCTGCAGAGTGGTTTGCGTGGTGGAGTTCAGAACGAGCGTTGTGCACCATGGACAAAACTGAGTGAAATATCGGGACAGAACCAGCAGAAGCAGGACTGCATTGCTTTTGGTGGGGTGCTGTGCTGGGCAGTGCTGTGCACGCAGTGACAAGCAGAGGTGCCTACTCTTGTTTGGTCTGTAGCGCGTTCGTCTTGCGGCAGAGGAGTAGATTCGTCTTCATCAAACATCCCAGCTTCGCTGCCGCCACTGCTTGCATCCTGGCGCTGTGTTGGTCCCCACTCAGCGAGTATGTCCGCAGCCGTTCTTGGGAGCCAAGAGGAGGGGCCTACATACGGGCACGGCGTGATGTTGCCATGTAGAATCATATTGGCCCAGAGACCCATGGTAGACCTGTCGATGCTCATAGGCAAGCTGATATGCCTCAGGGCTGACCTTGCCTGTGTTGGGTAAACGAAGGCGTCAGTACGAGCAGATCGAGGCGTGAAAGGCCACAAAACTTAAGCAGTGACTAGCGAACGCTCCTTCTGAAGCTGTGTACGTCATGATGAGTTTGTTGCCAGATGCAACAGCAGGCACAACCCCCCGGCGACAGGCTTCACACAGGCTACCCGTGAACAGTATCTACAACAGCGTTCGGCAGAAGTAGAATTATGGGTTGAAGCAAAAGATACATATCCGAAGCTCACGTAGCCCCCCGACCCAATATGCGACAAATAATACTGGGCAGCTACAGCAGCGACCCATGTCAAAGCTTTACGCCTTCGCATGACGACTATCATGTAGACACCTTGCAACAATATTCGAGCAGCATCAAGTCTCGGATCTTGTGTTTGAGCGAGTGCCCCGAGATAAGTGTGAAAAAAGTTGGGCACGTCCCCTCATCTGCATCGAATCGCATCAGCCCATCCCTGCGTCGTTCTACTCACGAAAAAGTCCTGTTTCATTATCATATTTATTCGAAACCAACGTCGTAAGGGAAGCTGGAGCACCTGTATCACCAGCGAGGTTCTGCATCGCTTTCGAGTCGACCAGCCAGCAGGCATCCAAGACAGAGAAATGGGCTGGCAGCCTTAACAGGCACGACATGTAACGGTGTAGAGCACTCGGATCTTGTGTCAAACTGGCCTTGCACTGTAGTGTGTGCACTGTGTGAATCTTCCGTTCGGTGCTCATGCATGCATATTAACCCTCACCACTATGTGTGCTTGTGACAAAGACGCGGTGCTTCAGAAAACCAGACACTACAGAGAAAACAAATCGCAAGATGCTGAACACAACGCGCACACAGCCATGCCAGAACTGTGAAATTCAGGACCACAGTGGATCAATGCAGTTCAGCCGCCAGGAATGGTACACTGCATCCAGGCGATCGTGGAGCGCCGCTGATTGTTCAAGAACACTGTCACAGCTTCACGTTTGTGACAATTACGTAGCAAACACTGCACAGTTGATGGAGGCTTTCAAGACGACATGGGGTAACAGGTGACAGCACAAAATCAAGGTTGCATGAATATGACGACTGCACGCGATCTTCACTTGAGCAATGCCTGATCCGCATCCCGGCTTCAGAAGTTGTGCGAATGTGAACGCTCCATGGACTACTTCTTCAGGGACATTTTGAGGGGCGGTCCTTGACGACGAGTCATGCTTCAAGCTGCATTCTACGACCTTGGACATTAAGAATGTTGAGCATCTGCAAACATGTCTGTGCTGAGGGAATTTGTAACCATGAGACATTCGTTCTCAGAGGCTCAGACGAATCAAAATACAGCTGTCACGTGCACAGTGCATTGGTGTAATTGAGAGATGGCAACTTGAGATGAAGGGCAAAAACGTGCGCGGCTCTCTTCTGATTCCAAACTGATTCACACGGTGTGCATAAACATCAGCAGGGTTTCGCTGCAGCGATACGTGCTCACGTCAGTACCTGGAACTTATGGATGAAGAGCCAAGACAACGCATGGGAAATCAAAAAGCTGTCTTCTTACGACGAGGATCCTGCAGGCAGCTTGGTCGCGGCTTCATACCCACGAATGATGCTGCCGTACTCTCTGCTCGCTTTCTTCAGAGCATGCAAAGCCTCATCCAGCAAGGTATCCTGCAGGTAACAAAACTCAACATCTACACAGGGCAGAGGCTACGACTGGCTGAATCCAGCGAGCCCCCGTTTTACATTTTCAATCTCAACACCTCCTGAAGGCACACCTTTTCTTGTAGCTCACGAGTCAGCTCGTCTATCTCGTGTTGCAAGCCTGCCTGCCTGGAGCCATCTTTGCATCTCTTACACAAATCTAGAGTATTTGCAATGTCCTGAGCAAAACTTGCTGCACAGTCCTGAGCAGGTTCGGTGCCGGACGCTAGTGACGACACTGTGTTCTGGTTGATCTGTCGGCGACATTCTCCAAAAACAGCGGAAACTGAAGCTTCGAGCTGTGTTATCTGGTTTTCAACTTCTTCGGGAGTCGGCATTCAGCCCAGACCGTATCTATGTCAGTGTTGAACGCACGGGTTGTTTTCACACAAGATGATCAAGCACATGAATCTTGGAACTGGCCATTCACAATCCTCGGACAGTGGGTGCTTGGGTCGGTGGTACGGATACGCTGGCAGAGCTGTTGCACAGGTGACGATCTGACCCTGTAGACACGGAATTGTCTTCGTGGTTTGCTACACCCTTGTTCCTCAAACACCCCCTTGGACGATGAACTAGTGCAGGCAAATTTCAAAATTTATCCTCCACCGATGCACGTGGATCAGATGACGGCACAGCTCCGGCATGCCTCCACGAAAAGTTGGTATTTCAGCGTCATGGCAATAAATTCCCATGTACACTGGATGCTCATACAGTGCGTCCACTGCGCAGTCAGCAAAAAACAAATCATAGCGACACGTGATGCGAATCCAAATCACCTACTGTCAGCCGAGCACAGGCCGGAGTCACCACCCTCATCATATGGGGACCACCAGCCAACCTTAGTCAACCATGTTGAGCAACCACAGACACGGGTCCCAGTTGCCGGAGGTGTCAATGTCCTTATGAATACGCCGATGTAATCATACATACATACGGGTTCCCCAATCACCAAGCCGCATCCTGCGCATATACCTGCACTAGTGCTGGCCATCTCACCAAGCGGGCTCTGCTGCTCATAAATCCCAGCAGCGTGTCCCAATGACCAAACCATCTCGCCTGCAACAGATCCTGCCAGGCTTCCCAGCTGCATGCAACACGGTCCTGAAGTGCGGCGTCCATGGAGACGTCCCCAGTAGGTGCGAGCCACACCCATAATATCCAAGCTTCTGCGCTCCCGCTGGAGATCTCCACCCAGCCATGCACCAGCGAGTAGATGTACAAGCACCTCAGGCACCCTGCAGTGTTATCCCTGCCTTGAGCCGTTGCACGTTCCCAACCCCGCCCAGCCACACCCTAGCTGCAAGAGTCTGGTGACCAGCCCAGGCAGACGTCTCAGCCCCAATGCATGCCCGCCGCCATGATCGCACACGTCCGTCCCCATCACACACTCTCTACGGACGCCTGCAGCGGCGTGCTTCGGTTGCGGCTCGCCGACCTACGCAGCTGGCCCACCGCGAAGGTGAGTCCGCGCGGCCGCCGCGCTGTGTCCACAAGCACCCCCTGGCTCTTCATCGCCTGCTGCAGCGCCCTGCCGTGGCCTTCCGCAAGCCCGGCGGCCTTGAACATCCCCGCCACCTCCTGGAACGTCCGCGCCGCCTCCTCGTGCCGCTTCGCCCGCGCCAGGCAGTCCCCGAGCGCAAGCATCCCCTGCCGTGCCAGCGCCGAGTTTGAGTGCGCCGGCTGTGCCATGAGCGGCGGGAGGTACTGCGTCAGCTGCCGCAGCGCCTTCCCACACTCTCCCACACGGTGCAGCACGCTGCCCAGCATAACCTGCGCCGAGAGCACATCTGGATCGGCAGCCGCGTCACTCAGAAGCGCCAGCGCCGAGCCCGCGCATATGCGCAGCTCCTCCACCGCCTCGTCATACCTTCCCAGGCTCACCAGGCACGACCCAATCCGCCGTTGAACGATAACCAGCGTACGTGCGTTTGCGCTGTCTCTGTCAAATGTGTCCACCACGTACCCCTCCGCATCCACACGCTGCGCTGCCGCAGCACCCCCCTCGGGCACGTCTAGCCCGGCGCCCCAGCTGCTGGAGCTGAAGCGAGAGTCCGGAAGCCCCTCCTCGGCCATCGCCACGATCTGCAAGAGCACCCCCAGCTCTGCGGTCACCTCCCCCCGCGCGTACAGCGTGCCCGCAAGGCTGCGCAGGCACCCAAGCCGCGACGGCGGCGGCAGCTGCGGCCGACGTCCCGCATCCGCCACGTCGCTGGCTCGGTCCCAGAACAACTGCAGATCTGCCTGCAGCTGCGCGTCCCCCGGCACGGAGCCCTCGGCCTCGCTGAGGTCGTACGATGATCGCAGGCTGCTGTCTGTGGGAGACCAGGCCGGCGAGGAGCAGCCGCTTTCACACAGGCCACGGTGTGCCGGACCCGGCGGCTGGGGGCTGCGAAACGGCACCTGCGGTTGCTGCGCTGGAACGCTCCGCCCCCCAGCTTCCGCTTCACAGTCACCAGCATCTGGACCACCGTGTGGTCCGTCCGCTGCTTGTGCACACTGTGGCGCAATGTCCTGCACACCGCGGACCTGTTGCTACCACCACTCCGCGCACACCGGTGTGCGGGGAAACAGCTGTCGCGCACACGGCGACTCCGAAGCCAAGAGGGGGCGGCACCTGGCTGAGCTGGCGCCAGTCATCCCAGCGGCAGTGGCAGGAGAAGTACACGCACGTCGCCTCCCGGAGGCACCCGGCGCTCTGCTGGGCGGCCGCGACGTGGAGGAGCCCCGCGGCGACGCGTGTATTGCGGAAGCCGCTCCATGCCATCACCTCCTGAGACACCCGTGCGATCAACGGCAGCACGCGATCGCCGCCGTCCTCCGCCGGCGCGCTGTGCAGGCAGTGGCATGAGAGTGTGGCCAGCGCAACGAGGTGTGATTGCACCTCGTCCCGCGCACGCTGCCGCTCCTTCGCGCCCGGCTGCAGGTGCCGCGGCTCCTGGGCTGCAAACAGCCCCGCTACTGACACAGATGTGCAGCTGGACTCATGGACCCTGTGGCTATGCACTGTATGATGCAGGGTTACATGCGAATCACATCCACCAGATTGACGGACGTCAGGCTTGCACTGCTGTTTCGCCCGAGTGGGGCGCGTGAGACCACAACCACGATAGAGCCACTTCGGCGTCTACCCAGGTGCAGGCGAGGCGACCCGGAAAGTTGGAGCTGCCGTTGTACATGGTGGTGACTGACTACACAGAATCCAGCGACTTACATGTGTACACAATGTGCGTCACTGCTGCTGAAATCTGCCATTGACTGAGCTGCTGTCATCATTTAGTAATTGGCATGGTTGCTGTACTCATCCCTGGCTAATTGAACAGAGGAAAATGTGTTAAAGATGCGGGATACAGGGCACATCGATCTGGCGTGCCATACCAACGCTCCGGAAGCATGCCCACAGGCGAGCGGCCTCGGTGACGGCGCGGGAGGCGACCTCGGCGGCAGCCTGCCAGCGCTGCATTTCGGAGAGCGCGGCCGCCAGCATCGCGAGCCGCCGCAGCGTCGCGGCGGGGTCCGGGAACGCCGGCCGGCGCTTGGCGCGCACCGGGCCAAGCATCGCGACGACGCCCTCGTGCCGGTGCTGCTGCGCAAACAGCGTCGCCATGTCCTCGCGCACGGCGTCCAGCTCCGGGTCGTCGCTCGGCAGGATGTCCGACAGGATCTTGAGTGCCTGCACATTCTATCAGGCGAGCGTGGGTGCATGCTGACGGCAGCAGGTCCATGCGGGTTGGCACGTGCAGTCCCTTTGTCCTCTGGTGGAGTCCGCCGCCTAGGGTTGACATTGCGTGTGGCACTTGCAAATTGAGGGTGTGCTCTAATTCTTACAAAACAGTGATCGGACTCATGCACGGCGTGCCACACTCCCACCCACACCCTAAAAACCCCCGAAGCTTGCATAGGCCCAAGCCGTGTGCTAGCTCTAAGCCAAGCGGACGTTTGGTGTAGGAAAGCATGCAGGCACACGCGGCTTGAGCAGCAGACATCCATGCCCTCAGCTCGCCTAACAAGGAGAAGCTGCTGGGATGAATTTATAGGACAGCACCGCCTTCCAGCACACCTGCTCCATCCTGAAACAGTTCCGGCCCGCCAGAGAGCACAGACGCGTACACATCCAAACCCGTTGGTGCCCAGCCACTGTGTGAGCATGCTCCCCAAGCAGCGGGTGGCGGCGCCCCCATGCCAGGAAAAATGTACGTCACTGCATGCTGCTGTGTGCACACCTCGCTCAGGTGGCTGCGAGCTCTGCGATACTCCTCCTGCTGCAGGAAGCAGCGGCCGATGTGCCGCATCACGGCCCCGCCCTGCTGCGTGCGCAGGCCGTGTTGAGTCAGCACGGTCATTGCAGTCGTGAACGCGGACAGCGCTGCACGGTGGTCGCCCATGGTGTGGTAGATCTCCCCGAGCAATACGCTCGCTGCGGCGCTCCCGGTGGCACTCGTGTGGCCCTGGTACGCAAACTGGGTTGCGCTCCGCGCGTGGTCCGCCTGCATGCATGCACCGCGCCTCACGCACGGAGCGCCGCCCCCATCCATGGCCCCACAAGAGGGGTGACCATGCGGCACAGCTGGTGACACGGGTTGCTGCCACACTCAACACATTGTTCCTCTGCCGCCTGTGCACTCGCTGCGATGCCTCTGCAGGCTGAACAGCATGTAGTCTATCAGGGAGGAACACGAGGATGAAACTGTGGGGTCGTTGTCGGGCAGTTGAAGGCCATACCGCTTCCTGCAGGCGCCCCTGCTCCAGGCAGCACCTCGCCAGGTCCACCGTCGCGCGAAACATGAGGCGCTGGACCTCCTCTGCGACAGACGCAAACTGCAGGGAGGCCACCGTGGACGTCCCCTCCGCCAGCATGCCGGTTTGCCGTGTAAATCCCAGCAGCATGCTGGACGCGTCATCCGACACGGATGGCGCCGGCGTGCACTGGCCGTCCGGCGATGGCGCTGCGGCGGCCTCCCGCGCGGCTGGCAGCGCACTGTGCGCGCCTGCGGCTACATGCATGCGTGAGTGCTTGCCAGGCACACCACTCAAGGCAGGCGCGGCATGCGTACCAGCTGCCGGCGCCCCGATGCGCCGTGCCTCAGCGAGCGCCGCATTCAGATGCTTCTCCGCCTTGCGGTACCGCTTGCGCTTACGGCAGGCATACGCATGCATGACGTTCACCTGCACAAATCAACCAGTGTCACCTCGAAGCAGCTGCACGGAACAGTGCACACTGGTGCGTCTATCACATGCATGTACTCTGCTGCAGCCACGTTGAAGCAAGGTTGCCGTGCGGAGCGCACACTCAGCATGCGCACGGCGTCAATGTTGCCCTCGTCCCGGACGTTGTGTGGCTGCGCGCGCTGCATGTACTGCAGCAGAACCGCCCACACCGTGTCGACAACCGTCATTGCAACGTACGAGTCGCCCTGAAAGCCATGCGGGCCGCCCCGGGGTGCGCTGCGGAGGCGCTGGAGCAACGCAGCGTGGTCTGATGGAACCGTGCACTTGGCGTCGGCGAATGACGCCGCAAAGAGCGCTTCCACCAGCGCCATGCTGTCGCTCTGGTAGCCGGTCGGCAGCACGTGTAGCCACATAGAGGGCGGGCCGCGGTGGCCATGCGTGTGGTGCGCCC
This sequence comes from Ulva armoricana, assembly GCA_032360965.1. Lineage (NCBI taxonomy): Eukaryota > Viridiplantae > Chlorophyta > Ulvophyceae > Ulvales > Ulvaceae > Ulva > Ulva armoricana. The sequence continues at coordinate 1,393,355 of JAUMHO010000011.1, forward strand.
ACCACAGCTCGAACAGGCACCATGCACGAGAGCAGACGTCGGCGTTTTCGTCGATGATGAGTGCGATCTTGGAGGCCGCAGCAATGGCAGAGGTGGCGTGGGTGACATCCATGGGCGCCGTGAGGTCGACGGCGAAGATGTCGAGCCAGATGTAGGTGTCTGTGCCCATGCGTGTGTGATGCTGGAAGTACTGCTGCAGCGCGGCGATGAGAGTCTGCAGCGGCATGGTGTGGTAGTATACGACGTACACGGTGTGGGGCTTGCGTGCGGTGGCAGGCAGCAGTGCACTCCTGGGAACAAGGGGCGAGCCGGCCATGTCTGCGGCTGACACGTAACTGCAGGCAACATCAATAGGTTAGCTGTGACTGCAGAAGCTGGAGTTGGATTGCAGAAACTAGTGAATTTGATGATGTGGTAGTGGAGGAAGGCATGCAGGTACAGCTTTGCGAAGCGTCTGGCACATACTGCATCGTTTACCGAGAAATCTTGCGGTTGGGTGTTGGCACAGTATAGCGCCCCCAAGTGTGAGGAGAGTAGAGGCAGATCTGCTACTGTTGAAGGTTGAACACGACTACATTGGCGCCGGTGGGGCACCTGATGAAATAGCATAGAACAGTGTCCGTGTTTGATGTCCAATGCTGTATAAGTATGCAGGATTGCGAAGTGGGGCTTGCCTGCGTTCAGCGGGTCCCGCATCTTCACTGACTGGCCGAATCACCCATTCCCAGAAAGTGCTGGCTGACACTTCCGTCACACCAAGATCCTGAGCGAGCTGCTCTGTCCGGGGTATAACTTCATCCAGCAGGTACCTCAAGGAAACAGCAGAGGAGATGCCCGGCGGTGCTGCCACTGTTGTGAACTTTGGAGCAGCCTTTGAGATGGACTGGCTGAATTCATCTAGATGTGGTACCGAACATGCGGCAGCAACACCGGCTAGTCCGTCGGTGGATTGCGTTTCGTTGCTTGCGCGGGGGGATCCATTCAGATCCAACACATCTACGTCCAAACTTTTTGTCGCCGAGCTGCGCTTGTGCTCAGCCACAAGAAGCTCCCAGTGTACTCCTCGTGTCTGACCAGAGCCGCTGTGATGTAGTTCAGAACCGAAGGAATGAACAGGCGCTGGCTCAGAGGCAGATGTTTCAGCGACGTTGGCAACACTGGCTCTTCCGTTTGAACAAGCCGGGTCCTGTATAATTCTTGAGCTACTACATCCCATGTACTCAACTAAACATGTAGTGCGAAGTTGATACCAAGGCTTCCAGAGTCGGTGTTCTTGTTTTGTGATAGACAGCTGTACGTCGGTCTGTTCTGGGATTCATTTTCACCGACATGGTCAATACGGATGTTTACATGAACGTCTTGGCTGTGGCTGCTGGTCGCCGGCCGATGTAGAATAGTGCACGGTAGCTCTGAGCACCGTTTCTGGAAAAACAGCTTGACGAGGTCTGGCCATGCATGGAGCTTGCACTTGGCCCACACAGCGATGATCATGATACAGGCGTGAAAACCTTCAACAACATTGCGCAGTTAAATCTTCCCACTACCAATCGTTTTGTTATGCATAGTCTTAGCCTTAATTGGCGCAAGCGCATCGTACGGAATATGTGATACCGCGGCACACACGCGGCCATGTTCGTTGATATCGTGTAATCCAAACAGATTGCTACGCTATAAGCTGGCAAGATGCCCGTGGGTCCGTCCCCGACTGACCTGCAGCGTAAGGGCTCCTGGCCTCAGTGCAGTCCGAGAAGCCGCTCAGTGGACGCCGTGCATGGAGCCGATGCCGCTGCGTCCCATCTTGCACACCGAATCAAGCGCCCTCGGTGCAAAAGTTCGGCTTCTGGGATACCGGCTACCTCCGTGGCACCCCCTCGGGTGAATTCGTCACCACCAAGGTCAATGAGCTTGCCATCTGAGCGGTCACGTTTGCAGGTTTGACTTCCGCGCCTTGATTGCTGTAGCAGTCGTTGCGCAGCTCATGGTGCTTTGTGATTTTCGGGACTGCACGTCAGTCAAGCAGATGCTCGTTTCACAGCACCATCGCAGCAGTGACTATGCAGGAGATGGTGTATGCTGTGGCTCTCTCGGAGGCGATTTATCGGCTCGTTGATGACGGCCCGGTTGCTGCTGTTGCGCACGCGAATCACATTTTATCTGGAGTGCCATCAGCGGACATCCCTCCAGTCAATGTTCAATGCAGTCTTTCTTCTGTGCCGCACCGGTACGATGACAATATTCAAAGCTGGCTCCTTGAGCATGCTATTTTATTTCATTCAGGCTGCGTTCCTGTGACCTGGCTGTGCACATGTTGACGACTGCAGGTACCTGGTCGCGGAAAGCCAGGAAGTTATTATGATATCGTTTGTCGGCACGAAGCAAATTCAGGACCTTTTGACGGACATCAACTACTGGCAGGTTCCCCTCACCACAGCAGATGGTTCTCCGTGGCCTGCGACAGACACCCAGGGCGAAAGACGGACGAGCAACGTACTCGTTCACCAAGGATTTATGGCCCGCTCTCAGCATATTCCCATCAAACAGCTGTACGAACATGCGCGAGCATCGGGGAAACGGCTGCTTCTGTCCGGTACGCGCAATTCATTCAGCCCTGTGCCGCTGCAGCGCAAATGGCTGACATATGGGCCAACACTTGCAGCTGTCAGACCTCCACACTGTGCTTCGTACAATCCTGAATGCCACATTCATCACTGTGCCTGCCTGTGTGCAGGGCATTCTCTTGGTGGAGCTGTTGCAACACTGTGCACGCTCCGCCTGTTGGGTATGGATCCTGAGGCAGCGTCACACATACACTGCATCACCTTTGCCTGTGTCGCCATCGGCAATCCGGAAGTGATGCGAATGGTGCATGCGAATGGCTGGTCCCATCTGTTTCAGAACTTCATCCTCCCAGGTACCGTATCCACATGCGTGCCACAGCATTGGGCTGGCCTGTTTGTACAGGCTGAGTGCAGTGACATGAATGGTGCAGTAGACAGACGTCGATTTGATTTTTTGCTGCAGAGGACGACGTGGTGCGCCTGGCACTACTAATGCAATTGAAGGGGTTGCCCAGTGTAACTCGTGAAGTTGCTGTTCATGCGCTTGCAATACCTGGGCTAATGACCGACACCAGCGCGGACGCACCCTCCGGACAGGCTTCTGTTGAGCATCCCAATCACCAGCTGTTGCAGTCTTCACTCGCGTTTCTGAACCGTTTCACGATTGAGGATCTTACCACGATGCCCTTCTCGTCAACAGGCGCCACGCCTGAGCGGCGCGACTTCGCAACTGGGGAGCAGGCCCGCAGCCGGTCTGAGCAGAACAGGACGTACATGCACGCTCCTGCAGCCGAACCGCATGACGCCTCGCACGGCAACGCTCTGGGTGCGACCATCAGGCCTTCCGGCGGCGCTCGTGGTTGGAATATGCCCTTTCAGATGCACCGCCGCAGGTCTCCGGCATTGCGGGCAATGGGCGGCCGCGCACGCAGCTCATCTCCACAGGCTGGCGGCCTGCCCCGCCGGGATCAGCACAGTCCCCGGCGGTATCAAAGCACTCGGCAGGGTCGCTCGCTTACCCGCGGCAGCAAGGCTGTGGGCCATGCCGCCGCTGGTACCGTGGCGCTTGGCAATTGGAGCACAGATGTGCGTGATTCGGTGCACGGCCACACTCAGCACAGGGCTACTGCACCGTGGCAAGGGACTCTGCCACGTCCGCACGGCCACGATGCCTCGCGGTCTCTGTCCGCACCACCTGCCAACACCGGTGCAGAGGCGGACCGGCACGCGGCGCTGGAACGCCTTGCGAGTGTGCGGTCTGCGATGAGCGACTCGGATGGCATGGCAGTCGCGCCGTCAGCCTCAGCACCTCCTGCAGAGCGCCGCCGGCGCGGCGCAGCCGCAGTCGCGGCGTTGGCAGCGGCGCGAGACCGGGCCGGGGCTAAACTGGCCGGCCTCTGGTCAGCAGCGCAGTCCGGGGCTGTGCGCTTCAACGCCCAGTACAACGTAATTCCGTCGTATCATCCATTCGGCCTGCAGCTGTACCTCAATCCACAGGGGGTGTCTGTTGGTCTGCACTCAGATGACATAGAAGCTGGCTCACCATCTAGCAGCAGTGGCAGCGACGGCGGTGCGCGCTCGCAGCCTCCCCGCCACGCCGCTGCCGAGCGGGTGGTGGGTGATGACCTGCCCGGGACGATCGGCGACGACCTGGAGCACGAGGTATCTGACCTCGTGGACCGTGGCACTTTGCTGCCGCAGCAGCTCCAGTCGGCTGGCCGCAGAGGCAAGGTCTTCCATATGCATCGGATGTTCAACTACCGCCATCGCTTGCTGCACCTGCTGGCAATCATGGACGTGTTGCCAGGGCCATACGTCCCGCCCCCGGCGCGGGAGCGCATCTCGGGCGATGACCTGGCTAGTGCTGAGCATGGCGGTGAGGGTACCGGCACGAGGGCGGAGGAGGAGCCGCCCGGTGCGGGTGTGGTACGCCTGGGTGCGGAGATCATCCCAGAGTTGCAGCCGCAGCATGTGGAGGTGCAGGTACACCCTGTGTGCTTTGAAGCGCGGGACCAGGGGGGAGCGTCTCCGTCCGGGGGTGTGAGGAATCGGCGCATGGCCTGGGCTCGGGGGGGGCGCGGCCAGCTGACCCGGCCGTCACCTGCGCGGTATTGCGATGCGGACGTGTGTGTGCGAGGTACTGGCCTCGGGTTCATGTCCGGAGCGACAGTGCAGGTGGCCACGGCGCGCGTCGATGGGGACGCGCATGCCGCAGCGGCGTCGGCGACAGAGCAGTGTGTGCGTGTCCGCTTGCCGCTGGCTGTGGTGCATGACGCAGCGATGCGGCCAGGTGGAGATGCGACCGTGTCACTGAGAAGCGACTTTGCAGAGTCCCAGGCGCAGGCCCACGTGTGTGTACCGCAGTGCGTGGTTGTGGGATCGTCTCAGGATGTGGTGTGTGATGTCATGCATGCAGTCGCCGCGGCGGCGCCCACTGAGATGCATGCGGACGGTGCGGCTGGAGGGTTCCAGAGCGAGGAGACGCCTCGGTCCTGGGCACAGGCCCTACGGCCGATGCAGATCTTGCAGCGGCTGCCATGGCGGAGCAGGCCGCGATCGCTGGACCGAGCCGGGGAGGCGGTGATGCTTGAGCCGTTACCGGTCGCCGCATGTGGAGGAGTTCGGTATGTGGACGCGGGCTGGGACTTTGCGATGCGCCGGCTGTCAGACGCAGCAACGACGCGCAGCTTGTTTGAGCTGGCGGCTGTGCTGCAGCAGCAGACGTGGCGCGAGCAGCAGGCCGCGCGTAAGCGGGGCGCCGCGCGTAGGGCGGGTGCAGATTCTGGCATGGCGAACGCCTTTGGGGCGCTTGTATCGCAAGTCGCGTCGAGCATGACCACGATCAGGGTGGCTATGGTGCACCGGATGTGCATGGTGCGCCGAGGCGCCTGGGCCGCCGTCATGCACGTGTCCGCGCTGACAGCTCGTGGCATCTGGCGCATCCAGATGAGCAGCGGTCACGCGCGCATGCGCATGCTGGCCGCACAACGGGGGCTGCCTGCTGCGGCACCCAGTCGCATTGCGGACGACCAGGCAGCCGAGCCACCGCGTGCTCGTCCTAGCGCGGCTACGGTGCGTGCTGAGCCCTCAGGCGATGCTGGGGTGGTTCGGCGGCCGCGGATGCGCATCCCGCGGGCCCTGCGGAGGCCAAGCAGCCGGTGGTTCCTGGAGCGGAGGGGGCCTGTGCCGGTGGCCCGCCCGGAGGGTGAGGCGGCAATGGAAGATGAAGCGAGCACGCATGTGGCAGATTTTCTGTATGCCCGTGATGGGGACGGGTTGGCAGCAGTGCGCGCAAACATGGATACCTTAGTGGTAGCCGAGGACGTGCAGTTGTGGCGCGGGCAACGGCCGCCGCTGATAATGCGGCGGCGGCGGCGCGCCATTGCACGGGTTGTGGATGGCGCCGTCTGCAGGGGTGCAGGCGTGGTGCTCGCACTGGCTGTGCCGCAGCCGGTGGACCAGGGGCAGGCGTTCGAGTGGCTGGAGGAGGTGACACAAATGCGGGCGGCCTACGGGCTGCAAGGCAAGGAGCACCGCGTCGTGGTGCTGGATGGCGGCGACACGGAAGGCCGGGTGGAGGGCATTCCAGCCTGCGCTAGCCTTCACAACGCCGTTGTTCACGCTCTGACCGGGCATGGTCCTGACAGCGATAATGAGATGGCTCGGCTGAGCAGCAAGCTGTAGCGATGTCGTTGTTGGAGGTAGTGAAAATTGTGTGCGAGTTTTTGTGTGGGCGGCGGATGAGACACACCTGCAGCGAGGCCGGGAGCAGAGAGGTGCCCACCCTGTTGGTGTGCGGCAGTTTAGGTGGTCGATTATACCGTGCAGGTGCGTACATTGCTTTTATCAGCGGCGTCTCTGCATGAAGCCACCGCAGTAGATATGACAGCAATTGGTATCTCGAGATATGTGTGATGACAGGCGGCGTGTTTACGTGTAACTCATTGACAGGAAAATACAAGATATGGGTGATGCACCCAAGGACAACCCAGATGGTATGTGTTTACATCGAAGAGGGGCACGGTCACAGGTGCAACCCAGATGGTACGTGACTCCGTAGTCATGCTCCAGCAGCCCTGATAACCATTCAGCTGAGTTGCAGAGATTGTGCTTCTATATTGCACATTCGCCGCATTTCATGGGGCTATGTCACACCACAACAGTACGACACCTCACAACACCCTCACTAAGTCAGCACTAAACTGCATTCCATAACACTTGTCCCCACAAGTCCTGACATCCAGACCATTGAATCCTGAAAGTATTTTAAAACTTTCACCACAAACTTTTTTTTTATTGCAAGAACTGGCTCAGTTTGAGCTCACAGAAATTCCAGAATCCTGTCTTGTCAACCCTTATTCCCAGAAGATATCCCCACTGTCTTCAGCGAGGCCCTCGAGGACCAAAACGCCCCTCCAGTGCCACAGCTAGACTTGACTTCATCATCTGACTCCACATCTAGATCATCTATGCGATCAGTAGCCGGGTAGGCAGAAACTGACACACATGGTAAGGCGACCGAACAAGGGAAGCGGTACTTGAATTTCTTCACTAGGTCCTCTCGTCATCTTCACGTAGGCAGTTGTGCGGCAACCTCTCAGTAGTGCCATCAACACGAACGACCAGACACGGGCAGGTATGTCCAATGGCTCGGCACCACGTGACGCACGGCCGAACTTCTTGTGATCCAGCACCTGTATCACTCGATTTAGGCTAGGGTGTGCCACAACATCTGGATACTCCAGCTCAATGCGTCGCTCATGCGCATGAAGCCAAGGCCTTGAGTCATGCACACTGAACACGTCATGAAATAACACGTAAGCATCAGGCAGCTTAAGCCGAATTGCACCAGCGGCTACAATCTCAGGCTCTTCAAAAGGACCGATGAGCCTGGGCCAGAGCTTAGCAACCTGGGTGGTGGAACAGCGCACAGGCAGAACACGGGTAGCCTCAAGGCTAACCACAGCTTTGCGCCACTCGTTCTGCCTCTAGGACAGCCAAACTTCAATCTTAGGAAACTGTGAAGCGCTGGCAGAGAGCAATGGCAGAGACTTTTTTCGGGTAAGAAGGAGTTCGAAGCAGCGTTTAACGCACACTTCGTCGGACGCCCCCCTGCTCCCCCCCCCCCCCCCCCCCCTGCCTTGGGTACACCTTCCCTCCGTTTGCCGCCCCCCCAGCTCTTCCTGCACGTGAGCGCGCCGCGTGCTTGCCTTTGCTGTCATGGGTGTACATGGGGCTGATTGCCCATGCCATGCTTCTTGGGCGTCAGTGGGGTTTGCATGCAGGATTCTAGGGTTTACGGGATCCCAGGTTTCTGTAGCGTGTCGGTTTGTGCAACTGCTACAATTGGGGCATTGTGATTGGTCTAGCGGTTGGGTTAACGTTGAGGCATGCATGTGTGTTTTTGTATGGCATTCAGGAGAGCGGGGGGATTTTGGGAGTGATGCCTAGGCTGCTTCGGATATGATGCGTGTTCTGCTACTTTTGTTTTGTTACCTTGTGCGTTTACCTCTTGGCGATGCCAGGCTGCCGCGTTTATCTCCGTGTAACACCTCGTTGCACAAGGTGCCGATGTTGTGCAACGAAGTGTGCGCTAAACGCTGCTTCGAATCCCACTAACCCAAAAAACGCATCAGCAACGCTCAAGAACCATGTCTGCGCGTACGACTCGTCAGGAAGGCAGCGAAGCTGCAAATATTAAACAAGTGCAACAACGGTCCCATTGATCTGGTCCGGCCACATTGTAGTATCGTGTAGCTGCGTACGACCAGACGTGATTCCCAGGTGTGATTTGGCTACCTGCTACATTCTACCTTTGATGCGATTTCGTACGAGTGTGTCATGCGTTCTGATCAACAATGTGCATCGGGCACGCGAGCCTCCCTCTCTGAAGTGTCGGCTCAGATGTCAGTCCCTTACGACTCACTCGAAGCAGCGTGCAGATTGCTTGCACCGTTACCGTTAAAAATGCCTTGTCATTGTCCAGCGTCCGGTGACCCCCCAGGTAGCTTCTAGTTGCTACAGATACGCATCCAAGACATGTATACGCAGTTGTGACGCAGTCGAGTCGCAACGACGGACAAGCGATGTCGAACCATACCCACAGCCGATGCCTGTCTGAGTTTGGTCTATGAGAAGCGTTACCCTTTTTTATCAAAGCAGCACCCCAAGCAGTCACACCGTGCCGCAATCCGACTCGGCCAAAGCCACATAGCGCAGAAGAACACAGTTACTCTCACACACGGTTGTGCGTTTGAACGAACACACTTCCTACAAGAATCAAACTGATGCTGGAAAAATATTGACAGCAGGGTCTGGCCGCTGAACAGTCCACCCATGACCATTGACATCATGGTCGAAAGCCCTGCTGACACAAACCAGGTCGCCTGCTTCGTCTTTCAAGCGTGTGCCTCAAACTAAACCACAGCGAACTTCTAGTTGAAGCCCTGTGCGCCCACACACACAAGCCCTGGCGACGCCATGCACATATCTGGTCCATAGCAGACCCAGCCCATCCTTGTTATGGCCTGCAGGGTGTCCGTGGATCATGCGAATCACAGGCAATTGGCAGCTGTCGCAGACTGATCATCCGCTGCGACTGTGCCCACAGCCTCCCCTGCCATCTTCGCAGCGTCAGCATCCTGCCGCACAAGTGCATCCCCCCCATGAGCTTCAAAGTCTACGTGGCTCACATGCCGAGACATCGCTCGGATCGCGCCTGCGGCTGCCGCACGGACCTCCTCCATGGATGCAGGCGGGCTCGACCGCCGCGCTGCGCCATCGTCCCCGGCGGGGGCGCCCCCGGAGCTCCGCCGTTGCTTGGCAGGGTCCTGCGTTGCCTGTGCGGCGCCGCCGCTGCCATCACACGTGGCAGCGGACGCGTCTGCAGCGGCCTCTGACGCCGCTGCCGCAGCATCGGTGTCACGCTTGCGCTTCGTGTTGGTGCTGGCGTTGCTGCCGTCCCGGGTGGCGGTCAGCGCTGTCAGTAGTTTGGGGTCTAGGAACGTGGACGGGGTCGACACATTACTGCGGAGATCGCTCCACACGTCCAGCGCCGCCTCCGTCTCCCTGTACTGCGTTGACACAATGTTGCAGGTTCCTGGTGAGCCTTCGGGGCTTGGCGAGGGCTGACGCTCCAGTGGTGACAAGTCCCCATGCGGACACACAATGGCGCAAGAGAGCAACCAGGCACCTGTAGGTAGAAGGAATGGCACGCACTTGATGAGGAACAGGCACTCGTATTGTGGAAATGTATGCAACAGGGTGTCCAGGCCGCCTGTTGTGCTCTCCAGTTCTTTTGCCTTTTGTTCGCATTTTGCCATCAGACTGGACAGCATCCCTGTCGTTGAGAACGGCTGCTTCAGTGCATTGGACAGCACTGGCTCCTTCAGTTCTACTCCGGAAACTTTGTCTGCAACATGCTTGCCTGTTACTGTCAGCTGACCATGCCCACAGCAGGCCCACCCAGGAACGCCCAATGAAGACAGTCACATCTACAAAGTACGTGCACAGTAAAGGAATCATACCATGCTTCTTCAAAATTTTGATTAGAGCCGTGTAATTCAGCATGCTCCAGTGGAAAAGCAGCACAAGTTGGCCTGCAACAGGCATGAACAGAGATGTTCAGTGCTGCCTGAAGTGTGTGTGCATTGCCAGCATGCTAAAAATTTCAGAAGGGCGTGATGATGAGATGCACACCGTGTAGGTGTATGTAGCCAACATGGCACAGCTGCTTTTCGTGATGAGTCGTCGCTGCACTTGTCTGCTCGTCAAGCTGCTGCAACATTATAACGACTTCCTCCTCCTTTTCACAAAAGTAGTCGTTCAATCTCCTGACATCCTGCAAACGCAGAGTCGACACTGTGTTTGCAACAGTCCAGAGACTCTGCATGTGCCAAGTATCTCACCGCTACGGCTCACCTCATTCAGTGTATGAGGTGGTGTTTCTCAACAGGGCCCTGCAGGGTTCACATACAGGAAGACGTGGCAGGTGCAAGTGCATCCATTCCCTGGCCCACTTGCACGTCGTTGAAATACAATTCGGCACGATAAGCTGGATCCGGCACCTCGTGCAACATCTGGAGGAACTTTCGCTCTGCCTGTGGGTCACTCCCTCTCTGCATTTGCACTCGGCAATTAGACAAAGCCTTCCCCACTAAAGGCAGAATCACACTACCACGACCGTGCGATGCACCAGCCCCTGCGGAATGCGGTGTCCACGGAATGTCTACACTAAGGATAAGACTGTCATGTGCACCTTCGCAACGCTGGGGTGGAAACCACACTTCAGGCGCGAAGCCGTGATTTGACTAGACACGAACTGCAGACGCCAGGCCAACGAACACGGCGTGCGATGCTTGTCAAGCCCCTTACTGCATTTGGTCAACAAGCCCAGGGTGTGGATAGACTCGAGCGGGTCACCGAATATTCGGCCGGGTTGTGCTTGTGACAAATATGAAAGGGGGAAGCGTTGACATCTAGCTTTCCAGAAACAAAACAGATTGAAGCAAACCTTGCTACTCGGCGATGAATCTCCGTCATCATCGTCTGCAAGCAGGACTGCTGTTACTGGCGAGCCGGTGATCGGTATTCGCAGCTAGCAAATGCGGAAACAGGATAGCCAGCGGTTTTACCTGGCCGCAAGTTCCTAAGATACTTTTTTAACTCCTTATAGCGGATGCAGAGGTGCTTCAAGTCTGGAAGAAGCTCCTCTGCTCGTCCAATGAGCTTGCCAAATTTCATTTCAGTTGATCACCTCAGAATATAAACCTCTTTGCCCATCTTTTCAAACTGCAGAGTGATGCATTTTTGAGTAATGAGAAGGCTCGCGCGCGTACGACTTGGCTTCCACGCACTGCTTAAAAGAACGAGCCGCAGCACAGCAACAGGACAAGATACCAAGGCTTCCGCAGGACACATGTAATCTGATACATGTTGCAACGCCGTAGACTTGAAACACACGCCTGATCTGCTGCAACGCCTGCGCCTGGGCAAACCTGTGCGAACACATCCCATGCATATGCGGACGAGGCAATCGTATTGCTTCACATTCTCACATTCGGGAACCAACTTAGCATATTCACGGTTGTAGTCATGTCTTGAAAGTCTGTAGCCTGTCTACACCGGGGAATATGCCATTCGGACCCCGTGAGCTTATGAATCTGTTACGGCGTCACAAATTTCTGCCACTATGACCAGAGTGAACAAGGCGCCGCATCGACTCTGATAGTGAGAACAAATATTGCGTCAGCGTGGCAAAAATATGCAGTTCTTGTATCTTCTTTGAAGCTGTGCCTCGGCTTGCTTTTTCAAGCTCTGCGTGTGAACGCGTTCCCGCTAGTGCCACGTGCGCATGGATCCATCCGTAGGGCGGATTCAATCCATCAGCGGTGCTACAAGTCTCCCGCTTGATCCATGGCCTCTGAGTCCCTGCGGACTGTCCACACGAATCAGGTGGATCAGCTGCAGTTGTGTATGCCATTGCATCACAGCAGTCCCGTTGTTTGCAATTGGTCCTAAGAGCTTCTCCTGAAGGCAGGGCTCTAGATGTATTCAATTCTGGCCAGTCTTCACAAAGTCATGCTGAGCAACTGACGAAAGATACGTTTGCATATGAAGACGAAGTTGTTAGTTTGTGTTCATATACACGTATGGCTCTTGAGAGCACTGTGCAAACATGAGCGTTGTCGCTGCACAGCTTTCAGCACAGCTCGCATGTCACCGCCACTGTTTTGCTTGCGAAGAACACTCGAATGCATGGACCGCTATGAGCCAGGTCGGGAAAGCAACGCATTATGGTCTACGCAAAAGATTGCAGTTTCCACTCATGCGCATGCAAAGTGAACGGAGCCCTTACAAGGACCTGACCTTCGAGTGCCCTGTCTAAGCCTGCACGAACACATACGGCGCCGGGAGTTTTCTAGACTCGTTGCCAACCAGCCGGTTGCTGACCTTGTCTGACGTAGAGTTCGTGCATGGGGTGTTGTTCAGAG
>JAUMHO010000011.1:1409744-1427297 GCA_032360965.1 Ulva armoricana
TGTGATAGGGTGGTCTGATTCGAGACCTGTACGCTGTGGCGTGATGCACCTGTGACCGTGCCCCTCTTCGATGTAAACACATACGGCGCCATAAGCAATATCTCCTGCAAACGGTCGCGACGTGGACAGCGGCTGCACCTGTACATATTTGTATACGGCATGATACCTTCATTGCAATATGAACGTTCTGAGATCACCAACACTGGTCGTAGAGCGTACAAAACCATGTGCGCGGCATAGACCGACATGCTTGATTCGACCCGCACAACATGTTGTACCGTTGCCGGATGATGCGTCAGTTGCTTTTCTCAAGTAGCCAATATGCAGCAACTGGCCATCCCTGTTGGACCGAGCCTTCCCGTGCGTACGTTGAATTCTCGTTCACAACATTACCCGGCTGCTCGCAACGCGCCGGTTCAGGCGTGCCGTGCAATCATAGCTGTCATGCAGTTTGAGTGACATCTTGTCCAACCTGTAGTTCTGCTTACGTAGACCTGATGCGATAGCAGAAGTGGACACAGGCGAACCAATGTGACTGTGCCCTGTGCAGGGAGTGCCATGGCACACCATCACATGAACGCCAGTCAGAAGCATTTGATGGGAGCCTGACGAGGCCACAACTAGTACACATGAAATCCATGTGGACCTGCATCCTCTCCCATACGTGGGCTGTGTTGCACCAGCCAGGCTGTGTTGCACTATGCACAACAGCAGGGGGCAGGGCCACAGTGCTAGCGTAGAGATGCCTTGTTCGATAAGACAATGCATTTGTAGCTACATGCATTGCCATGGTTCCTGCGGGCTCTACCAGTTGCCCTTTGTTCCTGGTTGTGGCAGTCTTGCTTTGGCGCATGAAACAGTCTCATGCCGTGGGCGTACTCGTTTGCTTGATCGAATGTTCCCAGCAGGCGAGCAGAGGGCGCTGCTTGTACTCGTTGGGAGCACGTGTGGCACCAGGTCACCGGGGCAGGCAGTGGCGTGCCAGCTCAGCCTGTAGCCCAGCTTGCCAATGAGACACAGCCCGAACTTGTCTGTTTGTTTCTTACCAGGTGGCGTTCAGTTGTCTCATTGGCCATTCCAGCTGTCTGATATCTTCTATTTGGAGGCAGCAGTCTGGTGGCAGTGATGAGGCCGTGCGCGACAGCCAAGGGACACAACCGACAAACACCAACGTCCGCAATCCCAGCACCGTCCCAGCGTGGTGTAACCAGGAAAGATTCTGTTCAGGCAGCGACTGTAGGCTGTGACAGCACACAGTTTCATTTCCATGCGTACTTGATGCATGCTGCACAAGCCGCGAGCCCGCTTTCAAGGCTGCAGTGCTGCCAAGCGAACATCCTGGCCACACATGTGTAGCTGGGGCCGGCGCTGGTTTGGGTTTAGCATGATGCCCGATGATGAAATTTTGTAGTTTTGGCGCCAACTCTGCCTGCAGCACCTCGAACATGGTGGCTGCGAGGGAGGGGAGCCGACCTGGGGTGACCTGCATCGCGGCTCCCAGGCCCGCCAGGCTCCATCGGCAGGCCGCGACGCGCACTGCAGCATATGGACATGTGGGGTGCCGAGCACGTGGCCCCGGGGTGCACGCACTCCCACATGGTCGGGGCTGCACACTGCACGGGTGGGTCGGTGTGCATGTGGCATGCATGGCAGCGAACAGCGATCGTTTTGCACAGACCCTGCCTGGACGCACCGCTGTGATCAAGGCCTCTAGAGGCAAGCGGTGGCATCACTTTGGCGAGCGCCTACACATCCCCCCCACACACACGCGTGCACACAGTCAGCAGTGCATGTTTGACGCGCATCTCTGTGCCTGTGTTCCAAAGTTGTTCCCGCCTCGCTGCCTTCCTGGTTGCACCATCTGCGCGTGTCGCCCCCTGTCTCACCATCCCCCGCTATTTCGCGGGACGTGCGGCCCGCTGGTGGTGTATTTGATGTCTACCTCCCGGAGTGGTCACTTGTTCGTGATTGACTGGATCTGCGCCTCGCCCGCCGTCCGTCGACTACCCTGGCATGTGACAACCTGGATGTGGTTTCCCAGTCCCCCCCTCTCCACTCCTACTTGAGAGGGTGTTGTGGCAGATGCCTGCCTCAATTTGGCACGATTCCCCAATTGGTTTTTTTTTGTGGTTTTTTTGCTGCGGTCCGGGCACTGCCAACTTGCATCTGCCTGCAGCTGCAGGGATCTTGGGTAGCATCAGTGGCTTGGCAGCTCACATGACGAAGCGAACGCAGGCGGCATCGGAACTAGCTGGCTTCGTCTGCCTGGCGGCACCATGCACTGGTTGCCCCAGAAGCGTGTGGTCGTGTCTAGCAGTGCATCTCTGCTGTACCTCGAATTCGCTTGGGCACAGCGCGCGGTGAAGATTCAGAAAACGTCCACAGCTTACGATTGATGTCTGAGTCGTCAGTTGCAAGCGGCATACAAACTTTGGTGTTGCGTTCTTTCGGTACACAGACAGAATCCAGTACGTCTTGCGTGAATTTTCGTTGAGAACGCTGCGATCACAGTCAATCATATTTCGATCATGAGTGAACCTAATAGGCCAGAGCTTCATCTCGACGAAAAATGGGACCGCGTGATTAATGTGGTGTTTTCCCGTTCCACTATGGGACTGCTCGCTGGCACAGTGGCTGGGTTCCTGCTGTTCCGTATGTTCCATTCCAAACTGCGTGCATCTATCACATTTGGATTGTGCTGTGGCACACGCACTGTCTCTATTTCCTGTGTGCCTCAAGGTTCATCTGTCAGTGTTGGCTGTCAAGCTGCCCGCCTCTAAGCCAGGCCCACGCTGAGTAGACAGGCCTGCATGCATCCATGCGTGAAACTGCATGAGCCTGCTTGCAGGTGGGGGACAAGCAAGGACCGCGACGGCCACTTTTGGTCTGGGTGCTGGTGTTGGCTCAGCCTATCAATCCTGCGATAAAGAGGTACTTCGCAGACATGAAACAAACATTGTCGTTCCCAACTTCGCTATATATGTCAGGTCCTGCTATTGTGCGTTGTTGCATGTGTGAACTCTGATGCATTAATGACATTCGATCAACGACTGTGCGACTGTATGCAGTTTAAGGAACTGTTTTTGCCCAAGACAGAAGATTCAAAACAATGATACGAGTTCATCCTGGCAACAGCGATACGTGTTTCTAGTGCGGGTTGGATTGGGAAGAGTCTGCAGTGATCATGGATGACCATGCCGGCCTGATTCCAGGCACCACCACTGTAATGTGGCGCATGACCCAACCATGCTTATGTGCGTCAGAACTGATGTTGGGCTATCATCACATGGGGAAGTAAATGCTTATCTGATCATGCTCCCATCAGAGAGAGGCCAGACCTTGCGCGGCAGCAGAGTCTGAAATGGATGACATGCTCCCCACGACTTTAGAGCTCACAACAATGCAGAATTGTTGGGCTCAATCACGTGTGGGCACCCCGTTGTTCCAGGGGCCTGCCTGCGTGATGCCTCGGGGTCAAAGCAATCCAGCTCTTCGTACCGCAGGTACAATTGCACAATGTACAGTTGCAAGGCTTCCGGTTGCCCCTGGCCCAGTGGGTTGCACCGGCACACAGAAGTAGCACTGTATTCTTGCGCTTGGACCTCAACCACACGAAGCACGTATTCCCTGGAAACAACAGGGTCTCGGTGTCCCGTCTTGCAACCTGGTCCCAAGATGCCTCGTTGATAGGCACAACACCTACTTTGTGCTTCCTATCCTGCTTTGCAACCAGTGCAAGACGTGTTTGCGCCGTACCTGGTCGGAATCTCGCGGCGTAACAACATAGCTCCGTCAGGTTGTTGCGCTGTCACGGGCGATTACATTTGTGAGGTCCTAAATGGGGCAAGCTGCACAGGCACATAGATAGTTGGGTCTCGCAGTATGGGACGTCTCACCTCGCGGCATGGGCTATCCAGGCAGCCTAGGAAGTCTCACCTGTCGTTGAGCATAAGAGTATTCCAACATCATTCTCCTGCCTGCCATGGTGGGCGGTGACCTTGCATGCCCTGTCTGCTGCAAGGTGCTGTGTGGTGGGATGCTCTGGCATCAGGCTGTGTCTCATGTTGTGCAACTGACATGCTCAGCGATTTTCTTGGAACGTGAGTTCATGTGAAGTTCCACCGCAGGTGAAGCTGAGAACACCGTTTACTTCCCTGCAATGATGTACACCGCATCGAGAGATAGCGCCAGCCAGAGTGAGACCGTGACAGTGGTCACAAGCACCAACAGCTGGTGTAAGATGCAAGCATGCACGGCTGCAGCAGCCGCAGAGCAACCACGCCCAGTGTTGAACAGAGAAGAGCACATCACACAGATTCGCGTGCTGTCAGGGTAATCAGATCTACGTGAATCGCAGCCAAATTGTGTCAAGAGTCAACTTGAGACACCATCTCCAGGAGCAGTAGTAGGTGTCAGGATGCTGTAATGTGGAGGTTCGTTGGAGCGCATCTCAGCTGCATCTGCGCCGTCCGAGTGCGGCGCAGATTGAGGGTCGGGGTGGGAAGGCTCATCGGCCTCATCTCGGGCCTGAGCAGCGAGAGTGGCCACGAGGCTGCAGAGGATCAGCCCGAGAGCAAGCAAGCAGCAAAGAGTAGAAGGCCAAGCCATGGAGCAGTGTTTGGAGTTGTTGAGGTACACGGCTGTTCGCTAGAAAAGTTTGAGCCAGCACTGTTGGTAAAGTTGCGACGCTGCCAAGCGTCAACTCACCCGCCATCCAGGCAGGTAAAAAGATTTTTAAAAAAGAAGAAGGAAAAAAAAAATCGGGCATCACGCCAAACCCAAACGGGCATCGGCCACAGCACCGATTTATATACAGAACGACAAACAAGATCAGTATGACAGCAGATATGAGCATCACACCATGCAGAGACTGCTATCAGCACTTGGGTGCTCACGGCCCAGGCACATCTTCTCATGTACAGCCAGCCGCCATGCTGGCGCAGTGAAGGTGCCATGTCGGGCCGGCTGCCAGTGATGCTACAGGCGTGTGCAACATATGCGTATCTGAGCAGACTTTGAGCTGTGGAAGCAGGTATGTGCACAGAACAGCACATGGTGTACCACACCACCGTCATTGTGGTGCGAGATGTCTCTTAGGCTAGGTGACATCCAAATTATGTATGCTTTTTGCTGTATGGCCTGCGCTGTGGCCGTGGTGCATGCCGTGCTGCTGTCAGTCCCCACGCATCCACACGATGGGAACTGCTTTGAACGCACCTGCATGCTCTCAGGCACGCTGGCAGCCAACGTGCAACACGAGTCAGGCACTTGCAGACAGCAAAGCAGCGCTGTGTGCTAACCGCCTGGGGCCGACTTTCGTGACGCGGTCCAGCCAGGCAGCGTGGCCCCGTCCGGTTTGTGCTACAGAGGTGCATGCACAAGGGTGACGCTGTTCACAAGCACTATTACAGAGGGTCCTATAGCTATGCACAGCCATTGCATCAGCAACAGAGAATGGCTACAGGTCCTCCACCAGTAGCATTAATATTGGGTGCGCAGCACACCTCCCAGTTCAGCTACACTCGACTCCAGCTCCACGCCGACCAGCCGGCTGAACACGTCTACACCCAGTCACAAGAAGGGCAGCGGCGCCTCCTGCCCATCACAACTCCCACAGCCCCCCCACCCAGCCTGACGCACCATCTGCGCCAGGCCACCATGCGCCAGGCGTGAGAAACAAGGCTCGGCAAGGAGGTGAGTTCTATCCCAGACACACCCTTCGGCCACGTCAGTGTGGGGGGCCGCTCTCTGGGCCCCCCTCTACATGCTTTGCAAGCTCAAATGCAAAAGGCAGAAACTCTGCCGCGGGGTGTTCACTGCATCGGTGCTCCGGCCTGTACGCACCATCTGCATCCTCTATCACCCCACAGCTCCACGTCAGGTATATATACCTATACGGTATGCACGCCACGCAGCACACAGCTGCCTCGCACTAAACACAGCCGCACAGCGGCGCACACTGCGCCACGGTCGGCAAGAACACAGGCATCAGAGAGGCACAGCGCAGCGAGGCGCTGAGTAGACCGCCAGGCTACATGCGCAGCCGGGCACGCACTCCACGTGCACACCCGGTACAGCCCTGTCCTCACGGCACCTCATGCCCGCGCGTCGCCACACTGGCTCTCATCACTGAAATACGCAAATGGCCCCGGACAGCAATTCTGTAAAGCTAAGTCAGCAACTTGTATTGAAAATGGTCAAGGGGGCTTCTTCAGCCACACCATGGCACGATGATGGCGGGAGCACCGCTCGACCGCGGATCAGGGGCCCCAGGCGGAGAGTGCTCACTCGTCCTTCTTCGACGCGCCCGCTCCTCGAGTGCTGCTCACGAGCTCTGCCGGCTGCTCTGCCCCGTTGCTTTCAGCGGCGGAGTGTGGCACGACAGATCCGGGGGCGTGCTCCGCCACGTCGCCACCGAGCTGCGCAGTGAGGCTCGCGAGCACGATGACGGCGGCGCCGATCCAGCCCTGCGTACCCCAGCGCTCATCCAGGAGCACCCACGCGAAACCGGCGCCCCAGAGTGGCTCGGCCGTGTAGATTAAGGCCGCCAGCGGGGCGGACACCTCCTTGAGGGCGTCCATCTCGATCCACAGCGTCAGCGCGGTGGTGCCGATGCCCATGAAGAGGATGTCGAGCCAGGGCAGACTCGACGTCTGTGCGAGCGTTGGCATCAGGCCTGCCTGCGATATGTTCTGGCTGAACTCGGGCACGGCAAGGAGAATCGACGCGAGGGCGAGCACGGTGAGCTGCAGCGTGACGAGGGACGTCGTGTCCGGGACTCTCGTGGTGACGCACTCGCTGCGCCACTTGTGCACCCCGAAGAGGATGGCTGACGCCACACACACGGCATCACCGAGGTTGGGGGCTCCCCCTGACGTGGTCAGCAAACTCACACCTGCATGGCACCAATTGAGAGGATGTGCATGTGCAGCATCTTAAGAGGATGTGCATGTGCAGCATTACTGCAGTGAGGTGGGTCGTTTAAATTTGTTTGTTGCCATTCCGGATGGGTGTGATTCAAGGTTGAATGCAGCCTTGGGCAGATGCGACAGCTGAACAGGTTCATGGTTACATGCCATAGGATGCTTCCAGTATCAAAGTGTTATCAATGAGTAGTTACAAAAGAGTACAAGGGCAAACCCACGAAGTGGACCAAGTCATGGAATCAGACAACAGCAGCACAGGCTCTTCACTAGCCACTTTCACCCACACACAGAAGCTGCAACTGCAAAGCACACACACAGCAAGAAAGTGCGTGCACAACCGAAGTTGTTTCATCGTGGCTTCGGGGACAACCCATATCGAAACGCAAACCCGCTGCCTGGCCAAAGCAGGCACGCACCTAGCATAGCCGCTGCTGCCGAGGTCCATGTCCTGCCAGCGATTTTCCTCCCGCTGAGTCCCACCAGCAGAGGGACCGCTACAACGGTGAATGTCCCGGTGAAAGCGCCGTGCGATGCTGACGTCATTGACAAACCTATGGCTTGACATGTGTACCCAGCTGCACAGAAATTCACACGGTCACGTTGAACAAGATTACCTATTTCATACTACAAGAGCGACGTCGACATCTGTTTCGAGCTGTGACATGGGGGACAGCATGACTCACATGGCAAGCCGTGGCCGTGTGTCGTACGCGATGGCATACACCAAGGCAACGAAAAAAAGACGTCCCCCAAAGATGTCTAGGAGGCGTACTACTCTGAGGAACGCAGCGACCGTGGCGCAGTATCGTTTGTGACACATCCGTACGCGTACACAGCAACATGAACCGAACATGCCCCGCGGGCGCACCTGTCAACCATGCTCCCAGCTCCAGCGACGGTAACAGAATGTCTCGCTGCTTCAGGGCCCGCGGCAGGAGCGGCAGGAAGCACAGAGCAGCCGCGCCGAAACGAAGAGCATCAAGGGCGAAAGGACTGAGCAGCTCTTCTGAGGTCTTGATTACGACTTGATTTGAGCCAAACAGCAGTGCTCCGAGATTCAGCAGCAGCATTCCTTTAAGCGATCCGGAGAACTTGTTGTCCGCTTTGTCCGGTGTCTCGCTGGCGCGATCGGACGCAACCGGGCCGTCCTCGCCTCGGACTTGCCCGAGGTACTTGCTCGGCAGTGCATCCGGCACTGGGACCGCCACACCAACTCCATCGTCTATGTCTGCAGAATCCTTCTGATCTGATTGTGCGCAGCATCGGTTGGACCGCAGCACAGGCCCGGTCAGGGCCCTCTCGTGGCGTTGGCCGAGTCCGATTCGCGGCCCCGGCAATGGCCTTGAGACAGAACTTGAGTTCACAATAGGAAACGATGAGGCCATGATGTGACACAATTAAAAGTTTGTCCGCTCAACTGCACTCTCGGCACGCGTTCGACGATTTCTATATCAAGGCACTGGCACTGCCAGCTGCAGGTGGTCAGGAAGATGCAAAGATGGGAAATCGCGGAAACGGCGGACTAAGCGCACACTAGTAGATTTGGGTCCTGGGTCTGCACCTACATTGGGGTGGACGCCTCCACGTTCGTGCGAGTCCCGAGGCAATGTTATCCGTGCGCGGTTCACGTTGAAACGCGTGTGCAAACAGGCGCCCATGCATTGATCTGACGTGCGCACGTTGCCCACGTGGCCCCTATTCGGATATTCAATGCGATGTTCGATGGCAACCTACAACAAACATCGCGTCCTTGATTCACCTTCGGGCCGCCAAGCGCCGCATGCAAGAAGTATCCACAGCTGGCGTTCTTGATACACTCAGTATCCTTTGTTACTGCATGGGTTCTCTCCCGTTACCCCGCCGGTATGACAAGCTCGGCCTGACACGGGACTGTCCACCACCATGGGTGTGTACCTCCTGTCAAAGTAGCACGTCATATGTATCGCACAGTACTAGCGGTACCGGTGCAACTGCATGCTTTCTGCGCCTGCCCCATCAACCCACTCCCAGCGCTGAATCGCGCGGCTCCAAATTGTATTACGATTTTACGGAGTCCGTGAGCCCTCGGCGGGCCACTCGGGGGTGGGGGGAAACTGTGCGCTCCTGTTGTGGGTTAGGTCGGAAGGCCTGCAGCTGATCTGCCTCCGCAGGCTGATCCTGTCCGGCGGCCACCGGTGCATGCATGCATGCATGCATGCACAGCGCGGCATAGAGATTAGGGATCAAGGCCCCCCTACACACCATGGTGTGGACGTTAGTACCGACTGCCCCAGATATGCACTCAAAGTATCCGGAGTGCCCCTGTGCTGGACTCAAGGTTGGTCCCTGGGGCTCCATGGAGGTTCATCTCCAGCGCTTGGCCACCTACAACAATCGAAACATGAGTGCACGCTACGGCAGCATCACAACGCAAGGATCCTGCAACAATACCACTTGCGCATCTGCCGCGCCCGGCCGATCGCAAGATTCAGGGTTATCCTCCTGAATGAACCTCCCAGGGCCGCACTAATCCTGATATGCAGTACAAATATGTATTTATACAAGTCGGTGGTCATGGAAGTTCGTGTCAAACCCCAGTGAGTGTAGATCGCGGAAGGAACGCAAGGTACCACAACCGGAGGCCTGAACCTCCGGCATGTACACACGCAGGTCCTTCCCGAAGCCTACGCACACTTGCAGGACGCAGATGTGTACACATATCCCAACTAGGATCCTGTACTTTGTGCAACAGCTCGCATCAGCTCGCATCTCTTGCTTTGCGCGTAGTTACACGAGTCCTGGGACGTGATCGCGAAGATAGCATCGACTCGCTTGAGACGTGTGATTGCTGTCCCTGTTACGAGACGGCATCTGCTTCATTTGTGCCAACTCTCGCCGGTAGACCAATGGCATCGTGTGTGCATCGGGCCACCGGCGCCCGCCAGCCTTGCCTTGCCCTCTACAGACAAGGTGCCCCAACAAGGCAGGCAACAGCCACCAAACAGCCCTAATCAACTGACATGGTATCTTGAGGCCTTTGCATGACCACTATACACTGTCTGTCTACATAGTGTCGCACACGGTGAGCATGCTCTTGGAGATTTGGTGCCTGCAGGAGAGTGAAGATGTGTTGGAATTGAAGAGCAGTTCTGCGCGTGAGCCGGTGACCTGTTTTGCGATTAATTAACGTGGACGATATATGTGGATTTTGAGGATGAATGATAGTTTGGTCTGATTTGAGACCTGTTGCATTATGCGCCTCTCTTCGATGTACATCTTTAGGTCTTACAGTGCATTGATACCGTGCAACGCTCAGTTGATGTGTACAGTCCGTGATTCAGTGCCTGGCCATGGCAACACGGCTCCCCTAGACAAAGCAGATGTGGCGGTAGACACCCTTCTTGTTCACACATACGCCTCGTGCGACAAATGCACAACACTCGGCACATGCAGGTGAGCCGTCGACATGCACCCACCTCCTGCTACCTCACAGCCACACCCAACCTTTGAGACTGTACCAAAACATGCCTGCACACCGATGCACAAGTGATACATTAGTCTGCAGCACAAGACGCTCGTTCCAGTATCATGCTGAAGCAAGGATGACATGCATCAGCTGCATTCCCATCGTATGTCTGCATAGCAAGGGACTTGGGACTTGTATCCGGCGCCCAAAGTGATTCCATTCAACTAGCTATCCTGAGCACATCTTTCCTGTGGTGTGCTTCGGCCGACATTTGGTTCGTACACCAGCCCTGCCCTGCACCTACGTACCCACCCTATGTATCCACAGTGGGATAGTCCATCCAAGTCGTATCAAAAGCCAATCCACGGTACACAATGGCATTGCAAGAATCAAATGGTGGCACAGGTGCAAAACACGTACACACCACGCCCTGGCTACGAGGACAAGTGCGACAGCCCTGCATACGCACGTGCATCCGTATCCAGGCCGGGCGGTCAGCGTGGTGTGCACCAGGGATCTGATCCGATGTCCGTGCGCTTCACGTGACAGGTGCAAGCCACGCAATCTAATACACACCAGCCAGCAGCGGTCCCCGGATTCTGGGGGCACCGCCAGGAGGCAGCCGGCGACGGTCTGAATGCCTGCACACAATGCATTCGCGGACGCGTGGGACTCGAGAGCTTGTGACCTCCAGACGGCCACCGTGGTGCGAATGAAAGCATGGACGGCGTGCCAGCACCAGCCGCCCGAGTGATGCGCCAGGCTCATTAGTAACATGCCGCTGTCCAGCACAACCGGTCCACACACATACACATACACAAACCCATGCATGCAATACCCAGCACAAACAGCCCGGGCGCCAGTATCATACGGTGCACGCCACTGCGGTTTGCAGCGCACACTCGCACTGAAGCATACACTGAAGCGCCATCCCGGCTAGACAACACCCTCTACAGTCCCTAGCACTGGACCTTGCGTGCTCATCCATACCATCCATCTCATCCCTGTCTCTGGCGAGCTCCTCACACTCTTGCCTCACAAGGCTTCACCACAACACGCCACAACCGAAACCGCGCACGCGCACGCTCGCGGATCATCATGGCAGCCCGGACACGCGCCCGGGCTGCTCTGTCAGCATGCAGCCTGCGCAGCTCGCACAGGCGTAGCATACTCGGTACACACACGCACGCATGGCACACGTGCATCTAAGCCCTGGCGCAGTGCGCCGTAGCGGGCATGCACCTGCGCTGTTCGCCCCGGAGCCGCGCAGCGTTGGCGGCGCGCAGAGCGGCGGCCGCGCCGCAGTCCACCGGCCAGTCGTGTGCATGCGCGCGTCCTGCTGCGGAGGCCCGGGTGCGCGGCACCGCTCCCAACACCATCTACGCTAAAAAGACGCCCGCTGCCATGCACTACGATGCGGCAGCGGCCCTGACTACAACTCGGGACTCGGACGGCGCACCACCTGCGCTCGCCCCTGCTTCTCTGCACGTTGCACGCAGCCGCTCACTGGAGCCGTGTGGGGGCCATGCAGAGGTTTGCCGGCCGGCGCTACGTCGGCCCGGACCGGGGCTGTCCGCGCAGCACCTCGGCTGCGTCAAACCCAGCTGCTGCGCGCCGCAGCGGCCCCCCCGGCGGCGGCGCGCGGACGGTACGGCGATGCCCCCCGTCGCCGGCCGCCGCATCTGGCGGCTCCGGTGGCAGTGTCACAGCACTGCTCACCTCTGGGGACGGCGAGGGCGGCCGCGTGCTATGAGGCGTGCTGCGCGGTGTGGTCGGACGGGAGGGCCGCCGGCCGCTCGACATGCCCGGCGAGATGGCGCGCCGCATGAAGTCGGCCGCGGTGACGATCTCTGTTGCACCAGAGAGGGAGAGTGATGGTGCACACGACGGGCTCGGGCTCCTCGGTCCCCGGTGCTTGTTGACTCCTGCACGCGCACGCACAAACTGTCACCCTGCTGTCCAGCAACAGCCGGCACAAGCCCCACCGGCTGGGGTGCAACCCTGCTGGCCTGGCCTTCCCCCACCGTGCGAAGCTTTCCATGCAAGTGGGAGTTCATGATGTGGAGCAATGGCCGCACCGGCTGACTTTAACGCGGAACGATCCGCATGCGTCTCTCCGGCATCGCGGCGGCCACGGCCGCGACCGCGCGACTGCCCACGGGATATGCTGCGGCGCCCGACCTGCGCCGAGCCACGATTCCGTCGCGAGCCACTGCCGCCCCCGGGCATCTCTCCCGGCTCTGCCGCCTTGAGGGTGGCCATGAGGATATCCTGCAGGACAGCGGCGCCAAATGCGCCCTCCCGCAGCCGCTTGGAGCGCGCCGCCCGCCGCCGCAGCGCCGCCGCCGGCCCGGAGCCCTCACGCGGGGTGCCAGCCGGCGTTCCCGTCGGGGTTCCGCCGGGGGTTCCGCCGCTTGAAGTGTGGGAAGCAGTCGCAGCGCGCGCGGCCCAGCCCGGCCGCTTGATCGCGCCCAGCGCCGTCCGCGCTCTCGCCTCCGCCGCCGCAGCCACCATCGCCGGCACGTCTGAGCTGCGCGGCACCGCCTGCGCCGCCGCCGCGGCGTTGCCGCGGCGCGTGATATAGTCAATCAGCCACTGCGGCGCGCCGGTCGCGGCGTCTGCCACCACCACCGTGCACTGCTGTGACATCGTGGCCTGCTCCAGCATCTCAGATAGGAGGTCGGCCGCCGTCACTCCCTCCTCGGCTCGGCTCGTCATCGGCTCATCCGTCGAATCTGCCATCGTCGCGGCCGCGTGCGGCGACGCATGCATGTACGCCACCCATGCACACGCGCGCGCAACTTGCATCGCACTTGGCCGCAGGTTTGGGTCCTCTACCCACGAGTTCTCCAGGACGTACGCGAGGTTCCAGTCGAGCAGACCGCGGTTTAGCAGCGCCTGCAGCCGCCGCGTCAGCGATGCGGTGTCAGCAGGGTCGACTTCCGCCTGCGAGGAAGGGTCCAGGGTCGCGATGAGAAGCGACGCGGTGAGGACCGCGAGCCCGTACACGTCAGCCCCGGGCGCCGCAGGTATCGGCATGTCCTCGGAGGCGGCAGCGACCTCCGGCGGCATGAATCCTGGCGCACCAACGGGGCTCGAGAGCAGCATGCCGTGCGGCGTGGACGGGCCGCAGAGGCGCACGCGGAAGCCGCTGCCGCTGGCTGCGCCGGCGCAGGACGGAGACGCCGACCCGTCCTCGGACGGGCAGATCAGCACGTTGTGCGGGTGAACGTGCAGGTGCACGCATGCATGTGCATGCATGGTGTGCAGGGCGAACGCGGCCTCCGCGGCGAGCATCGCGACGGACGCGACGGCGGTGCGGGAGCCGCGAGTGAGGTCCACAAACTGGGCAAGCGTCTGGTGCGCGTCTGTGGCATGACGCGGGGATAGGTGCGCGGGCGCGTCGGACGCGCGGTGTGATGTGAGGCTGCTCGGGGGGGCGGAGCGAGTGGAGGTGGGGAGGGGGGGGAGGCTGGTGGGGGCCGTCCGGGTTGTGGACGCCGGGGTACTTGGGGCGTTGAATTGCACATTTGACACGAGGGAGCTGAGCATCGCGCTGTCAAACGTGGACTGGATGGTACCCTGCGACTGCGGAGGGTCTACGGAGTGCAGGTGGGAGAGGACCGACTGGGGGAAGGTGCTGTGCAAGGCGCTGGTGTTGCTCGAGGTGGTGTGCGGCGAGAAGCCGGCGTAGTGGGGGTTGATGGAGGACTGGGTGGAGGGGGGCCCGCGCGCGGGGTACGCAGCGGACGGGGGCATCACGGGAGCGTGAGGCCGGAGGGTGACGGCTTGGTGGGGCCATGCTGCCGCAGCGGGTGCGCTCGGGAAGGTGGGCACGGTGTCGAGTTGCGCGGATGAAACAGAGAGGTGGAGGGGGCTGTCGGAGGGGCTGTGGGAAGAGGGGAGGGGCGACGGGGAGCGGGGGGCGTGGCCGTATGCTTTCTGAGGGGCATGATCGGACGTGCAGCCTGTTGCTGTTGTTGAACGCATGAAGTCAGAGGCAGTGAGAAGCTGCTCTGTGTCTTGAGACTGCAAGATTTCGAGGAGACCCCTGCTTGAGAAGTGGGAGCTGAGGGAGGTGTGGTGGGAGAGGGGGTCATCCAATGGCTTGAGGGGCTGACTCTCTTGTTCTGCTGCCTGCAGTGGTGGGAGGTGTGGCGTATGACTGTGGAGGCGCTGGCTGGCATAGGCATGCGCCGGACTAACACGGGCGTGAAAGGTTGGCAGCGAGGTCCACATCACTGCGGTACTTGGGTGACCAATGTTACGGCTGGCGCAGCATCAGCGTCGCACAGATGTCGCAGTCGACAGTGCGGGTGATTATGCATCCTCAGCGCACGGCAGCTGCCCGGACCCTTGGACGAAATGACTGTAGCTAGTACTCAACGTCTGGGCTTCAACCCGCAGCAGATGAAAGCTTTATTCGATAAACAGCAGAAAGTCGGGCATCAAACAGCAGTGGTATGATGCGCAAGAGCGTTCGATTTCAGCCATCCCGCTGTCACCCTAGCTGACAACATGAGTGTACGCTCAGCAGCTGTGGAGCGCTGCAAAGAAGCGGGAGCACGCACCCGATGATAAAAAGCCATGTCCTGTGCACGATCCAGCTGCTTGTTTCCGGTCCAATGCTGTTCTGCGTGTCCCATCTACACGAAAGTTGGGTATCAGGCGAAAGCAGAGCGAGACAAGGAAGAAATGAGCTGCGAACGACACACAGGGCTATAAACTACATGTTAAAACGCTGCAATAGTACTTGATTGCATTTATGGCACAGAATTTATTTCAATCTACGTTGTGGGGTGCCGGTGCGCGCACTGGCAAGCCAATTGAAAGGGACGTACCTCACCAGTGCTGACAAACCGTTCGCTTGGCAGCCCGG
Source organism: Ulva armoricana (assembly GCA_032360965.1). Taxonomy (NCBI): domain Eukaryota; kingdom Viridiplantae; phylum Chlorophyta; class Ulvophyceae; order Ulvales; family Ulvaceae; genus Ulva; species Ulva armoricana. Next base: position 1,424,995 of record JAUMHO010000011.1, read on the forward strand.
CAGCTTACACGTCTATCAGGCCGAAAATAACCCCACGAAACATGTTGAACACATTAAGCTGGTCTATGCTAGCTGGTCCTACATCCACCGATGCAACGGTGTGCAGGCAGCAAGTGCTGTCGCCTAGTTGGAAACGCGGATCCTCATATCGCCAACTGCTGAAATGAGAAGGGAGCACATCAATGAGAGGCCTGACGGCTGCATGAATGACGAGGGCTTGTCAAGTTGCCACGAAACTGCGGGGTCAGGCGAACGGGGCTCAATTGTGCGTTTCCGTCGCAATCGACACCTATCGATACATCAATTAGGCGAATTGAATTCGTTGCTCACGACTTGGCCGGAGCGGGGCATTACACGAGCGTAGGCTGCATACGACACCCGGTAATGCACATGCTTGAAAGTTCTCGCAAAATATGCATGCTGTATCACAAGGCTTGATACATGCTAGTTCACAGCCTGGCTGATCCACGAACCCCGACTGCTTCGCGGGGGGCGGATCTCTGCATGCAATAGGCTGCGGATCGGGGTTATCTCCGAACTACATACAGTGACTGACACGCTGGCTGATTGTGATGGAACGGCGTCACGCGCGCGCAGCACTGCGGAGGCAGCGACACGCAGCTTGAATTCATTGCGACATGACGCAACGAAAAGCCGCACAAGATGCCTCTGCCTTGAACCTGGTGCACTGTAGCGGCACGTTGCACGGGATGACACACACCGCAGGTGCTTTCTGTGGATGCCCACCGCCGCACTCCACACACGGTTTCCAGGCCGCAACCTGCTATCCATGCGACCCCCGCCAATTGCGAATGTACGTCAGTGGAACCGCAGACCGTCACCCCCGATGTCAGCGCCAACGTTCGCAGCTCGGATCCACTGGCAGCAACTTCTCATGATAAACACCGCACGGATTCTGCTCGACAAAGCCGTGGAGTGCATGACTTCGGAAGCGCAATGGCTGTGCATGGCAATGATTGGTCACACTCGTATGGACGGTGAAGGGGACGCTATGTTGCTCAGGAGCCTTACCAACGTGGTCTGGATCAATACCACGTAACACTGACGTCGTGGGTGCACCCAGCACACGCTCGTTCATGTCTGCAGATCGTAGCTGCGGGCTGTGGAAGAAAGCGGTGTATTCGCATTCGGGAGGACTAAGGCATGCGTGCGCCGCTCGTGCGGTGTGGTCAACATCCACGAGGCACAACTTCTCTCATGGTTGATGTCGAGTGCTTCTTTGACACGATATTTATCCTATCAGTAAGTCTCGTTCATGTTGACATCAAGAATTGAAAATCAGGTACAGGTGTCAAGCACTTCATCTGCTGCATATGCAGACTCGTCTCCGTGACCACGCCACCTCTATGTCCCGTCCTGCACCGTGACTATCCGACACAGCCATCGTCTTCACTCCATGCTGTAGGCGTCCCGATTGCTTGCATTTGTACCGCAGTTCCCCTCCAGGTTGCCATGACTGGATTGGACGGCAAGTCCCCAGCACCAAAAGGCGTGCGCAGTTTCCAGGCTGTAAAGCTCCTCAGGCTACCAAAATTTTGGATCCAGGCGTTTGTTGTAAGCACTTGATGTTGGCACAAGAAGCATGCAATACTGCAGCACATGAGCCGGGCTTGCTCTGAGCAAGGCAGCCATGCCAATCCACACTGATGCGCCATGTCAACAGGGACAGATCCGAATACACCTACACCCATGTGTGGGTTCACATGCACTCCTGTAGTGCTACTGACACCTCTTGGACTGCTGCCGTGGACCACAGTGGACCATGGCCGCATTCTTGCAATCCCATTTGCCTGATTTTGCTGCCCAATGCAGAGAAACACTGCTGTGCCGTGCAAACATCAGGAATATTTCAGACCTTGAGGTACACACGAAGGTGTCTCGGAGATGCATGTGCCTCTGTGACTTTTCACGGGTCACTCTGCCCTGCCAGGCAGCCCACGCAAATTCACAGTGCAGGGTGATGTTTGCTCAACCGATGACATGAGTCATATGGCACACAAGTCCCTTGTCCCTGCAATAGTTGCTTCCAAGGGTGAGTACCAGGTGTGATTGAGTCTGTCAGTCCCATGGATGCAATACCCGGGGCAGGCCAAGGCCCCAAGTGGCAGCACCAGCAACCTCATGCCTGGGCCCCTCACCGCCACCGTTGTAGCTGCTGCCTTGTCTGCCCGAGAGTGTGATTGAGTCTGTCAGTCCCATGGATGAAATACCCGGGGCAGGCCAAGGCCCCAAGTGGCAGCACCAGCAACCTCATGCCTGGGCCCCTCACCGCCACCGTTGTA
>JAUMHO010000011.1:1432995-1453080 GCA_032360965.1 Ulva armoricana
TGTCATCCATGATCGCCCCGTTCAGCTTACGCATCTCAGGCTCATGTGAGGTAGCAAAGCGTGCTTTACCTGCACGGTGTGTGTCTGTGTCGGTGTGTGTCTGTGTGTGTGTAAAAAAAACCGCAGTTGTTGGCCTCTGGAGGTCTACCAAGTTGAACACTGATGCAGGTGGGCTCCTCAACGATGCCACACAAGGTCAACCCGATCGATTTTGAGAACAGCGAAGGCAACATTGGCCTGGCAAACGCCATGATGGATCACCTCGGGGGCAAGCTGGCCGTGTCTAGGTGGCAGCGGGACCTCACTGACAGCACAGCCCTTCGCAACATGGGTGTCGGACTCGGATACTCCCTGCTGGCGTACCAGTCAACGCTTCGTGGCATGGGTAAGCTCGAGCTGAACGAGGCAAAGCTTGCTGCGGACCTGGACACGTCGTGGGAGGTGCGGGCCTCGTGTTCGTAGCTGCCTTGCTGTTTGGTTGTTGACTGTCTGCGGGCAATCATACACTCAGGCAGTGCTGCTCGTGCTCACACTGCTGCTGCCCTCCACCGGTCAGCGAGACTGTGGCTGCACCGTTGGTGGTCAGCGGCCGCAGTGAGCAGCGTGCTCATGAAGTGAAGTGGAAAGTTTGCACGCAGTTGTAGGCACCAGGCCATAGGGCTGGCCCCCACAGTTCATGACAGCTCTAGTGTCTGGTTTTTAATTCAGGCCACGCGGCACAGCGTGGCACTGGTTGAGGGACACCTTGTTGTTGTGGTTCATGTGCTGCAATCTGACGAGTCCATGGGGGGCGTACATGTGGCTGTGGAGGGGCATGTTGACAGCTTTCACGTGGCTGAATCGGGCCAGCGATCTGCTGTCATTGCCTCTTTGCAACTCGTTCTTCAGTCTCTGCTCATCTGCACAGACAATGGAGGTCGCAGCATTGATAAAGCACGTCTTGGTGCTCACCTCAACTTCATTCAGTGAACAATCCATTGCTCCCACTTGTACACCATCCATTCTCTTTCACGCCCGGTCTATCGTGCATCAGACGAGTCACCCAGGAATGACACCTTCTGTGTCTAGTCATGCGTTCATGCCCGAGCGCATGGATGTATCGCATCATCGGTACCCCATCATCGAGTGTTTGTGGTGTTCCACAATATCCGGACGTCCTTCAGGATGGAGGTGATCACTGCATGCTGAGAGCATATTCGTGGGCTTCAGATGCCGGCAGCTGCAATCAAAAGCTTTGTTATGCGGCCCTGACTGTATCTCATGCAGAAATCATCTTTGCAGCTCACATGGGTGCTGACGGGACTGCCGGCCGTGCAGGTCCTCGCCGAACCAATCCAAACTGTGATGCGGAAATACGCTGTAGAAGATGCGTACGAGAAGCTCAAAGACTTTACGCGAGGCCGGGCCGTATCCAGTGACAGCATGCAAGCATTTGTTGATGGGTTGGAGGGCGTTCCCAGCGAAGTGAAAGCACAAATGAGGCAGTGGACGCCTGCAAACTACATCGGAATCGCACAGCAGCTTGCTCAGGATGTCAGGAAGCATTGCTGATGTGCAACGTTGCAAACGGCAGAGAGAGAGAGAGAGAGAGAGAGAGAGAGAGAGAGAGAGAGAGAGAGAGAGAGAGAGAGAGAGAGAGAGTGTATGTGTGTGTGAGTTTTGCTTTGTACCACAAGCTCTTCCCTTATCTGCATGCGACGCACCCCATCACTTATTACTCTCACATTGAAATAAACTGTGTGGACAATCACACTGTGATCTCATGCCAGTAGGAGGCACCTTCAATGCATAGTTCTACACCCTCACGTGCGCTGCACCCAAAGACATTGCTTCAGGCTGTTTTGCGCCACACCTGCTTGATCCGTTCAGTGTGTCTGCCTGAATCCACCAGTTGTACGCAACACCTCTGCAATCAGGCAGAGGTGGTGGATGTGATTGGTGCAGGAGATTTTGTGCCGCGGCCGTGCAAACGTGATTCCAGCACTGCCACCGGCACACAGTGTCAAGGTCCTTGTAGGATATGGCGAGTAAGTGTCACATTTACATTTACATTTACAGTGTGTTCTGCCGTGGTCTCCACCATTCGATACTGCACCACTAGGAATTGATGAGCCAGCAGGAGTAGCATCCCTGCATACTTGCATGGTTCCATCTGCTCTGCTGGAGCACGTGGCCTCGGCACGCGCTGCACTTGAGACGGGCCTGCAGGATGAGGGCATCAAATAGCGACGCGTTGTTCCGCATGAGTGAAGCCGAGTGGCGAGTGCCGGGTTCACACTGAGGCGGCATCCAAGGAGCTCAGGAGTTTCAGCGCTTACTGCTACAGATAGAATCACAGCAGTGCAGCATGTACTGGGCGTTGCGGCGTTGACTTGATTCGAGCGTGCAGAGAGTGTGGCCATGCTTCACCTTGCCTGGACCACGTTCGAGATGGCTAACAATAAACACCTGCTGTGCGAAGTTACTGGTCCAACCTGAAGGTGTGGGAAACACAATAGCTCAGGCATCTCGCCACACTTCGGTGGGGATGAGAAACGGCCATGGCGCCTGATGACGGTGTACACGGTCCTCAAACGCCATCAACGGTTTCTCAGCCCACAGAGTCGTGAGGGTATCGTGGCCGGCTCCCGATTGGGCCTGGAGCAGTTCCCGCTCTACTGTTTGACTTCTCCCCCGCTAGGCTCTCCCAGGCATGAACATGACAGCATGCATGAGGGGCGCACCACCAATACAACAGCTTTGATGCAGCAAGCGGACCCGTATGTGACAAACCACACCCGAAAGCCAGTGGCAGAGTCTATGGATCGGGAGGTGTACGACAAAGGAGAGATGTCCAGGACAAGAGTGATGATTTTGAGGGCAATGGATGGTCGCTCCTCAAGGGCACACGGCGTCAGACGAGGCCATGCTTCCCTACGAGCAGCTGGAAGAGGTGGGAAAGCTACTGCGAAGTGTGCATTGCGTTCTTGCAGGCCTCCTCGGACACGCGGTACTCGAGCATTTCGTGTGGTGTCACCCTCCCAGACTGGTCCTTCGAATCAATTCTTTAGGGCATGGCTCACTGGTACTGCACCTTGCCATCCGCCTACTCTCCACCCCCAATCGTACGATGGTGTCGTGGATGTGGTCCCCCCTGCCCTGGTGGAACTGGCTTCCCCGCCCCCTGTGCCCGCTTCTACCTGTCAGGGTGCTATTGCCCATCCCGTTTGGGTGTGGCGTGATTCCTGAATTTTTGGTTGTGGTTGCATCACCCGCGGACATGCGGAGCAGCAGATTCCCCGCTGTGCAGCAGATACATGCGGCTGCTATGCACTGCAGTGTTTGCAAGTATGGTCAGCCTCCCACTACCGCGGGACCTCTGTCCCCCTAGGTCGCTGTGTCTGTCCGTCTACGGTCTCCGTGATTGGAGACATGCATGTCGGCCATGCGAAACACCAGGGAAGCCATCCAAGCCATGCATACATGCTGTGATACGACACAACTCGTTATGGTACAGGAAGCCGTGCAGACAAACAAAATTTGTATACATCCGTCGCGGTTCGCTTTCACCTGGGTAAGAGCGCGCGTTTGTCACACCTGAATCTTGTAGCCGGGTCATGTCTCGGGTCATCGTGGCATTTACAGAAATGCAATAATTTGTCACACTATACAACTATATAGTGTATGAAGGCCTCGAAGATGTGATTGGCTTAGAATCTTACTTGCTGTGTCAAGATGTTGCGGAGCGAGGACGTTCTGGACGCCTTGACCAGGTATAATGCAGGGCTTGTCAGTATTGACATGCCGCACACCCATCAAATAAATTGAACTATGTGACCCCATGCGTATGTTACTGAACGAGCGAACATGCAGGCAAGAGCAAATGTTACAACAGGTGCTTTGCAGCTGTCACTCCCTCCACGAGCGTATGCAGCGAGTAGAAGGAGCCCTACAGATTGAAGTAAGAAATAAATATTTACCTTCAGCTGCTTTATCCGAGTCGACGGTCGGATTTCAGTTGACAGATCAGCGCGGGTCGCCTCTCTCGCAGTTTGGGCATAGTCACATGCACATGGGAGAGAGTGCAGCGAACAACCATCTAGACATGCAACGAGTGTACTCTGAGGAGGTCGTTCACGGGGCACTAGGCAGCGCTGGTGGTGCTATTGGCGAGGCAGCAGGCCAACATTACGCGGAGGAGCTGCAGAGCTTGCCCACGGAGTCTCCGACGCAGACTGAAGCACCGCAGCAGCCAACGCGCAAAGTACGCCAAATAGTCTTTGATTCTGTCCGCTAACGTACTGCTTGGGATGCACCTGTATCCTGCATTGGAGACAAGGATTGCACTTCTGCCAACTTGCAGGGAATCACGTTTAGCATTCGCCCAGGTAGCTTCAAAGAACTCGTATCGGGCAGATTGATGATAGCTAATGAAGCTAAGGGGACAGGGCATGCTACCCAGGTGTGCTTTCGTAGCCACGACTCCCGTGAGTTGTGCACTTCCCTTCAACGCCCAGCGACCTGCAATAGGGCACAGGATGCTTCCTTGTGAGAACTAGCCAGATAAAAACCAATTTTCAGTGAGATGATGTGCGCAGTCAAGCATCGTCATACTTCTAGCAGAAGCATGGCACCATGGCATTGATCCGTCATGCAGAGTAAATCTGGCGACTTCATGCGGGTGCTTTCTCGAAATGTTGATGAGGCGGGCACATCGATGCTGTCAGATGGATTTGATGCAGCAGAGGATACCTTGTGGGAGAGGCTGTCGCTGACAGATTTTTGGCAGCACCTCGAGCTGTTTTGTTCGGTTGGTCGACCCATGCCGTTTCGGCACAAGCTGCGCATGCTTGTGCAGATGCCACATGCCTTCAACACTTATGATCTGATGCACATGTTCCTTGAAGAAGACACTGTTGGAATCCTAACGAATGTGCGACGCTTTTCATACTCTCGATGTAACGACTAATGCTACTGCTGCCTGCTGATAGCACCAGCCTCTGTGACTGGGTACAACCCCACGTCACAAGTCGTTTTAGCTTGATGTATTGTATTGCTTCCATCTTCACAACTCAGATTATGGCTTGCCGATGATTGCCAGTACGTCGATAGATAACTGTTAACTGCACCGTGCAAACGGTGCGTGTCATGCACAGCAGTTCTTTTGGTGGAGCTATTGCAGGTAACATGTGACGTAAATCGACCCAGAGCTCGTGTTCAGGTTGTACAACCATCAGAGTGGGGTTTCATTGATGCACTTGTCATTTTTCTCGGCGGAGTTGTTCACCCGGCATCAGTATTTAAGATCATTTGGGACTTCTATATGATGGCTACATTGTTTACTGTCTTGATTGCGACTCCGTTTATGATCTGCTTTGACATCGGTTATGCTCGCATCTCGATGCTGGGTGCGCACTCTGATGACGGACTGACAGGAAACAATGGTCAGATCATGATGCAATCTACAGCAATCCACCTTTCTCAGATTGACAGTGCATGTTTTTTATGTTGTTTGAGTTTGAACCGCTACAGCCTGGTGAATCGCCTTACTGTGCTTGCTGTTGCGTCACAGTTTGCCAGCTGCGTGACAGTGATTGACAGGATAACAGGATATTACAAGCTAACAGTGCGATTTGTGGCAGGCATTTGGGAGGTCGTAGTAGATGCATCGTTCTGGGTGGACATTGTACTCAATTTCCGGACAGCTTTCACAGAGCCCTCTGTCCATGTCGGCGACGCACTTGTCACCAGCTACCGGCGAATCGTACTGCGCTATCTGTGCGGATTCTTCTTGCTTGACTTTGTGTCAACAGTCCCCTGGGATTTAGTTAACGCTTCTATGGGCTTGGCGCAACTTTTTAAGATCAGCAAAGTAGGGAAACTTGTTCGTGTCATGCGCATGTTGAAAATAACCAAAATGCTTAGGGTCTTCAAGGTATGTGCTGGTACATATGCCTCACTATGCAGAGTCTGACGTGCGGGTGCATTTTCGAGTGCTGAGCTCCTATTTGTTCCTAGTACCGCCTGGGCAGAGTGGAAGGTTGGACACCCAAGTTCGTGAAGGCCCTGACACGGTACACGGGTTGTGCAGGCACCCAAGGCACTGAAGCAGCTAGAGCTCCGCATAGGACGTGTTCTTACCCGTGTCTTGTCGCTCGTTTGCAGCGTGGTCTTCGTTTTGCACATTTTCGCTTGCCTCTTCCATTTCTCGGCGCTGCTGAGCAGCTCTGAAACGACGTGGGTGGACTCTTCTGGGATCGTGGATGCGTCCAGCACCGTCGACCTGTACGTGTTCCCGTCCTCCTTGCATGCTGCAGAAGCCATTCTCACCTGGCTGATACCCCATGAATGCAAGGGAATGTCGTGAGACTTCGACTGAATCAGAGCCACAATGCAAGCGATCTCGCTGTATTGCTTCTTTCGGCATGAGTGTTTGTTGGTGATGCAGGTATGTCACATCAATGTATTGGGCCATGTCGACAATGGCCACGGTGGGGTATGGGGATGTCACCCCAATCCAAATTGCAGAGAAGCTAGTTTCAATGCTTGGAATGCTGGCTGGCGTGACTGTGTTTGCGTACATCATGAGCACTGTTAGTGTGTTGCTGTCATCAATCAATGCCCAGAGCATCCGTATTGCAGAGCGGCAGCGCCAGCTGGATTCGTTTTGTCGGGCTCACAAAGTCCCGCCGGGTCTTGCGATGAAGCTGTCCCAGTTTTATGAGTATGTGTTGCCCCGGCAGGTGCATGATGAGGATTTGAAACTGTTGACAGGTCTTTCGGGAACCTTGCGGCAGCAGGTGCACACACAACTACAGCCTGTCTAGCGTATGGCTTCATGCCATATTCAATGCTTCATGATCTGAAGCTGCACATCACGATGCGATTGTGTCCACTGCAGGTGCTCCTTACCATGAATGCGTCAGCGCTGGACAAACTGCCCTTTCTCAGAAGCAAGCACCCGCAGTTCTTGGATAAGGCTCTGGCACAATTGAAGGTGGAGGTATGAATTCAGGTCGTTTGTGCTCTTGGTCAAGCTCATGCAGACATGACCTGGCCGCGTTTGCAGTTTTATGCTCCAGGCGAGTACGTCATCTGGCAAGGTGATCTCAGTACAGACATGTACTTTGTTGTTGAAGGCAAGCTAGAAGTGCGAGTTCATGAAAAACGACCTGCACGTGGCGTCACGGGTACGATGTCAACTGCATCAACCATCATGAGCATCATTGACCCGACTTATTCAGCTCGATGTGGGTTAGTGCAAAATAAAATTTGCAGGTGTGTCGCGCACAGGTGATGACACAGAGAGCGCAGGGGCAGTCTCAGAGGCTCGTGTGGTGCCTGAGCCCCGACTGAAGTGCTCTGATCCTGTGCGTATTTCTTGTCAGTGCGCGACATGGCATGATTGCTGCTCTCAGATGGCCCTGCATTGCATAGTCGCCATAGAAGCTAAGCCTGCATGACGTTTTACGTGGACAGGTGTCCGTTTTGTAGGGGTCTGTGCAGTCTGGTGCGTCGCAGGGTGGTCATGAAGTATTTGCTCTGAACGATGCGGCAGACCCACCCAAATTTCGTCGGGCCGCTCGACAACTGTCAAAAATGAGACTCCGCAGATTGAATAAGGACCCCAATCTATCCAACAGGATGATCGGCGAAGACAAGGCCCCTTTCAAGTGCGACCATAGCCGTTTGAATGGCGGCAGTTGCCTCTGTTGGATGACTGACGCGATACTCCTCACAACTGTGAACATGTTTCTTGTGAGAATGGGGTTCCCGTCCACAACCAGCTGGAATACTTGATCTGAGCCGGAGTTTGAACAGTACATCTTGTTGCAAGGAAGTTCCATCAGTGGAGTGCAACCCTGTGGTATTTTGGGAAGGTCTTGCCGTGTATGGCATGTTTACGTGCCCACAACGTGTATGGCAAACATCAGGGTAGATCCAGCCCGTGCAGTGGTGCCCGGCACCAGGGTTGAGAAACTCAATCTGTCTGCTTGTTCAGGAGGGTTGGAAAGCTACTTGCGGGAGAATACTTTGGGGAAGTGGCGTGCTGGACTGGAGATCGCCGAACAGCATCAGTCGTCACTGTCACATCGTGTGAGTTATACTGTCTGCAACGTAAAGCGCTGTTGGATCTTGTGGAGTTGTGGCCTGATCTTGCAGAAGAGTTGAAGTTCAAAACCCAAACGGGTGGCAAGGGAGGCTCAAACAACCTGGACTTGATAAAAGCTCGATCCACAGATCCGCTTTGCAGAGTTTCGCAAGCCTCACACTCGCAAAATGGCCCTGTCCGGGGAGCAGTATCGCCTCGCGGCAGTGCACATGAGACACCTTCCAGAAATGCGTCTGCTGTGGAAAGCAAGCCAAGCACCACGCAGGAAAGCTTGCGTTCAGTGGGTATGAGTCTCAACTGCCACCGTCCGCTTATCAGTGACTCAGCACTGGACACATGGCGTGACTTTGTTGGACCAGCCGATGCACCCGGTGTTCTGGAAAGGCCTCTCGACGGTGAAGTACAACCCTCTAGCTCGGCATGCACGCCGGACATCCCAAGCAACGAGAGTCGTCACAGCTTCGAGCAAGGCGTACTCGCTGTGGATGTGGGCAGCAAATTGTCCACAGGTAGTGGTGACGGGTGCTCAATGCCAGGCGAAACAAGTGACGCAGCAGCCTTGCCTGCCTCAAGAGCGCTTCCTCCGTTGAAGCACAGTGTTGTTCCACATACCACCGACATGCCGGATTCTTGTGCTAGCATGGATGTCATACGTCGAGGGCTTGGGAATCATGATACTACAGATGATGTTGCCTGAAGGTCCCAACACTGCATGTGTGAGCTGAGTTGATAATTGACACCGATGGGTTGTGAGATTTTTTTTTGTTCACATGAGTACCTTGTTATCGATCAAACTTTTGGGAACATGACTCAGCCATCGGCCTCGAAAATGGCGAGAGAAATTTTCCCATAACATATTGTTTATTCTTAACAATCAGTAGGCATGTACTGACTTGTCTTTTAGCTCTACAGCCATGATTCAAGTTACTGTGGATCTCTGTCAGAATGAACCACTAGAAATGACGTAAGAGCACGGGTTACATGTATGCTCCTGCAAGGCAAAATATAGCGCAAAACCCCCATCATTTATATACGAACAACGAAAAATAGCGGTCTCTGAAACACCGGTGTGCTAAGAAAACAGTGTGGTTATCAGTTTGTAAGAAAGCTCTGACCTTATTGGCCTCTTGCAGCAATTGCTCATAGAGATGCGCATCCTAGAGAGCTAATCATGCCATGATAACACAGTATCCCAAAACGCGTGCTTGATCAGGTGTGAAGTGTGGCAGCAGTGGTCAACCCCTGAACAAGCCAGCTCCTCAGACACGACAATCACTGTGGTCTTGACCGTGGCGTGTGACTGTGCATTGGGCTTGGAATGCTCGATCTCCCACCACCTGATCCTGCGTTTGCACGTGGTTGCAGCGTCCTTGGGCTCACGAGCCGATGTGACACTGCAGCTGCAACTCCAGCGGCCGTGCTGCCCTTGCGCCGCGCAGACATGAGCGACCCTGTGCGGTTGAGAGTTGGTGCTGACCGCACCGCATGGCTGCCCCTCTCGGCTGCGCCAGCGGCGTGGCTGAGCAGCGGCGTCACGAGGGGCTTCAGGGCACTGCCGAAGCTGCTGCCTGCCTTTGCAGCAGCGTCTTCCGCACGTCGCGAGCGATCGATGTTCAGGGGAGAGGGGCCGCCGCGAGGTGTGGTGACGCGGCTGCGGGGGGTGCTCTGACGGCTGGACGTGGCCCGCGCCAACGGCATGCTGCAGGTGTCAGATGCGGTGGTGCGAGGGGTCGGCAGCACAGCGGTCAGCGTCGACTCAGACTCCAGGGAGTGGACACTGTCCACTGCGACAGCGCCAAGCGGCAGCGATAGATGTGGTGGGGCTGTGACTTCAGTCGTCATGAAGGACGAAACGTTGGACGCGGCGGTGTCCATGCGGCCGGACGGGGATGCAGACGGCGGGCGGGGGTCCGTCGGGATGCGGGCACTGCCAGCGGTGCTCGGGGGGCCCTACACGCACGCCGGCAGGCGCCTCATGCATAGCAATGCGCAGCTGCCAGCCCTTCTCGGCCGTGCAGCATGAAGCCCCAAGACGTGCTGAACACGGCATGGCAGGGATGACTGGCCGGGGTAGCATACCTCAAGTTCGTGGGATGCAGCAGGCTGCGAGGCGCGGAAGACGGCCAGCAGCACATCGCGCGGTGGCGCGCGCAGTTGTGCAGAGTGGTCATCCGGGAAGAGCTCCATCGGCCGTGGCTGCGGCACGGGCGGCAGGCGGAACGAGCCGTTGGACGCGCTCTGCTCCTGCAGCGCACGCAGCTGCCGGAGTCACGGCGGCAAGGTGCTCGCACGGCCTCAGCTTCGCGGCGCTTGCGCGCATGCAGTGGTTTGCATGGGGGATGACCGACAACTCATGGGGAGCTCAACTCAGGAAGCAGGACTCACATGAGACATGCCCGCCTCCTACTGATGTCAGCTTGGCGCTATGGAGACCACAGCAACGGGAAGCATGCACGCCCAGGGCAGGCAAGGCCCCTACATGCATGTAGCGATCGCACCTGCAGCGTCTGCGAGATGGCACGGCTCGACGTTGCCGCCTCGGCCTCGCCACTGTCCGCAGCATGCAGCACGTCGTTGAGCAGAACGTCATGCTGCGCCCGCAGGCCGCCCCACTCCTGGCCGGCCGCCGCCGACCTCGTGTCTGCATCGGCGGCGGCCGAGTGCGCTCCTGCACAGACACTGCGGGCCGTCAGGCTCCGGCCGACACCCGCCTCGGCTGATTCACATACACGGCCATGCCGAGCAGCCCGCCCAACAGCCCCGGCGCACCTGCAGCCACGTCCTCCAGCGCAGTCTTCACGGCGGCCGCCTCCGCCTCAGCGTGGTCCATCAGCCCCTCCACGGCCGAGGCCACCGCATCTCCCATGCCCTGCAGCCCATCCTCCAGCGTCGCTGCCACCACGCCAGCCTCCCCGCAGCCCCGCAGTGCCCCCTGCACCCCTGCAGCCGTCTCGCCGAGCCCCCGTGCGACCGAGGCCTCCGCTCCGTGCAGCTTCACCAGCGCCGCCTCCACGTCTGCGCCGCCATGCCGCACGGCCGCCGAAGCCTCCGCACACGCTGCCTCTGCACTGGCCACCGCCGCATCGCTGTCCGCGACGGCTGCGTCAGCCGCCGAGCGCACCGCGGCGCACTGCTCCTGGACAGCCGACTGGAGGGTGTCCTGCACCGCTCGCACGACGGCCGCGCTGCCCATCTCCAGCATCGACGTGAGCGACGCTGCAAGGGCGCCCATGCGGTCCGCGGCCGCGCCGCGCAGCGCCGACACCTGCCCCGCGGCGCGCGCCACCGCGCCGTCCGCCGCTGCAGTCGCTTCTGGCGCCTTCTGCACCAGCTCTGCGACGAGCTCCAGCAGCTTGGCATGCTCTGCTTGCAGCGATTGCGCGCGGCCCTGCTGCTGCATCAGCTGCCTCTGCACGAACTTCGCCGTCAGCGCCACTCACACATCCACACTTCCCGAGAACACTGAACCGAGTTCCACCACCTACCCAGCCTCAAGCCCTGCAGACATGTCCAACACCACAGAGGCTGCCCCTGCTGCGCCACACGTCATGCATGTTCCCCACTCTGCAACACACGCCTGCGTTGTCCATGCAGTCGCAAGCCAGAGCCGCCGCGCACCTGCAGGTCCTCCTGCTTCTGCAGGACACCCTCCAGGGCCTCGACCACCGGCTCGGTTGCCGCCTGCAGCGCCGCCGCGGCAGCGTCCCGCGCCTCCAGCAGTGCCGCGCCGTCCGGCGTCGCCTGCACCGCGGCCGTGCCCTGCTCGCGCAGGCTCTGCGCCGCAGCCTCCGCCGCGGCGCCCCAGCCGGCCACACACGACTCCTGTGCCTGCTTCAACGCCACCAGTGCCGACGTCGCCGCCGACAGCTGCTCGAGGGTGTCCCCGGCCGCCTCAAAGTGTGCCGCCGCCGCCTCCGACAGCATGCCCCACCGTCCGGCCGTCTCCGCCTCGCGCTTGCGCACCGTCTCGCGTGCCGCCTGCACCACGCCTCCCGTTCATTTCTGCCATACGCACAGCCGTCCGAGACACCCACGCCAATCTGCAGGCTGCACTCCTGGCTCCAGCCCCTTGACTCCATCTGTGCCAAGCAGACCACATTATGCATACTCAGTACCCACACAATCATGGAGGTGTCCTGCGCTTTGTTCACCCGCGCGGGCTGCCTCCGTGAATACCGAGAGTGACTGGTCGAGCCCTCATGATACCAAACAAATTCCAAGCGTGGCTACCATGTTGTGACGGCCAAGGGGAGCGGGTGAGTGCGGGGGGCGGGCAGGGCACACCAGCAGGGATGCGTGCATGTCAGTGCGGTCGGCGTGCAGGTCGGCGACCTGCTGCTGCAGGGCGCGGCAGTGCTCCGAGAGGGCCTCCTCGCTGCCCTGGTACACGCCGACGAGGTGCTGGTGCTCGTCGAGCGCGGCCAGGAGGCGCCGCGTGCGGCTCTCCTGGTCCTGCAGGTTGCGCAGCGCATCCATGCACATGCCCTGCACCGTACCGCTTGTCGGGCTCATCGAGCATCGAAACACGCGACCCCGAAGGGCATTCTGTCAAGATGCCCCCTCTCGTGTGACAGCACGGTGCACGGCCCTGCTCACGCCAGCGCTCGACGCGGGGCCTGCCTCATGTACAGGCGGTGCGCTGCTGTCCGCTTGCAGCATGCACTGCATGATGCATGCGAGCCATGCGCATGCGGTGTGCACGGTCCGGCAAACAGTCGATGGCATTGCGAAACCGCAGACAGTGCCGCTCAGTGGCACATGCAGCCGTAGTGACGGTCCCGCGGCAGCTTGGAAGGCGCGCGGCAGGCGGCAGCAGGCACCGCAGCCACTGGACCGTGTGGACACAACCGAGTGCGTGCTTGCCGGGCAGCACAACGCCGGCGGGCATCTGCAGAACTGGTGGCGACGGAACGGGCACATGGAGACGGCGTTGTCAACGCCGGTGTGATCACATGTGGTCACGGAACTGACATTGCCACATGGGCATGGCAGTGGCAGTGCGCATGCCTGTGCAGCACTGATGACGTGAAGATGCGAGGCAGCCCTGAACACGGCGAGAGTGGAACACAGTGGGTGGCCTGCCGGGGGGTGTCCACTAGTGCGCGCCCTTGCAGGCGGGGGGCTGAGCCAGGCATTGGTACATCAGCCCCACGCAATGGGGGAAACATGAGGTGTACCCGCCCGCCTGCCTGCGAGGTGCAAGCGCGATGGGGGAGGGGGCGCACGCGCTGCTCCTCGTACTCCTCGAACTGCTCGGGCGTGACGTAGATGCCGTGCTGGCGGTGCGTGGCGCCGAGCGCGGCCTTCAGCCGCTCGTTCTCGCGCGTCAGCTCTCGGATCATCGCCTTCTGGCTGATGCGGGCGTTGATCTGCACGCGCACACAGCCTCAGCAGCCGGCGGGAACCGCGGGCGCCACCGACTCTGTGCCGCAGCATGCCACCTGGGGATGCGCCGAGATGCACGGGCACCCTTGTACCACAGCATCGAGGGCGGAGGGGGCATGCCTGGGGGCGGTTCTTGACGCTGCGGGCACGCAGGGCGTAGTCCAGGGTGTTGACGCTCTCCTCCAGCGCGCTCAGCGTCGGCGCGACCGTCGCGACGATGCACGTCTTGGTGCAGCCGCCGAGGGAGTCCTGCAGTAGGCGCGTGAGCTTGCTGTCTCTGCAAGTCAGCGCACCGCGTCAACGCACTGCCGAGACACGCTCCCACGCACCGCCCCGATCACAGCCATGCTTTGTACACATGCGGACTATGCGATCCAGTGAGCACAGCAGCGTTCTCCAGCAGGGGGAGGATGGAAAGGAGTGTGGAGGGGCCGCAGTGCATGTACTAGAAGGCGGCCCTGTGCCACACGTCCCCTGGGATGGCGCATCCAACAAGCAGCCAATCCACTTGTTGCACCAGGTACAGCCAGTGTGTCAGGTGGTAAGGGGTAAAGGTGGCCACACCGGTAGGGCACATGCTGGCCGCCGTCGACGAGGGCGTTGATGACGCGGCCGAGGGTGAGGAGGCTCTGGTTGATGTTGCCGGCCTCACGGGCGCGCATGTCGCGGGCGCCGCTGCGGCTCACGTTCTCGCTACCTGCCAGGTCGACGAGGTTGAGCTTGCCGAGCTTGATGAGGTCGTCGCCGTTGGCGGCCTCCTCCTTGACGTGCGTGCACAGCGTGAAGATGCTGTGACTGCGGCTGGAGGCCGCGTTGAGGCGCGTCTCGGCAGTGCGGCGGGCGGCGATGCCGCGCGACAGCAGACGCAGTGCCTGCCCCGGCGTCTCGACAAACTCCTCGCGCAGGCCGCGTACCATCAGCCGGCCGGAGCCTTGGTCCTCCATAATGCGCAGCTCTGCCTGCAGGCGCAGCCAGTGCTCCTGTGTGATGATCCCCTGGGCAGGCCATTGAAGCAGGAAGCTGCTGCCATGACCTGCTGCAGCCATCATCATGATGGATGAGGTGCCATGGATGTGCTATGGAGGTGCCTGATGCCTTCCAGTGCAAGCATATGATGAGTCAGACTCTCAGGGGAGACCAGTGTAGATGTCAGACTTGCATTAACCCACCCCTGGGCCCTCTTGACCTCCGTGAACGGGGAATATTGACCACTATGAGCCAGGACAGAGTGATGCGTTTGAATTGTTTCAGTGCATGCTCGCATGCTTTCAGCAAGAGGACCTGTGGTTTCAATCACACCAGATAGATTGCGTTGATCCCACAAGGCCGGTGTATGGGTGGCTGGCAAACTCAGAACACGCACCTGGGCTTTGCCAGGGCTCAAAAGGTCCACGAGCTCCTCATTGTAGATCTCCATGAATGAGCACTTGACGGTGTAATTGTCATCAGGCAGTGACTGCAAATGACTAAAGAGCGCTTGTACACAGCGTGGGATCAGACCGGCTTCCACTGGAAGCACCTGGCTTGCAGTCTGACCTGGCAGATTATCCCAGCCGTTACCTTCCATCGTATACCTGCATGACCGCGGTACATCTGTAGTGAAGCACGGTGGGGTGATGCTGGCCTCATCCACACGGACAGCACTCGAAGACCCGTTGACGTGGCCAGACACATGGAACACGGGGTTTCGCACGTTTTCCCCGTCCCCGTCTGCCCGTACGCAAAGATAGTACCATTGAATCCCTTGAGAACTTCGTCCACCATGGGCCTCCCAACGCTGGCGAAAACATCATGCTGAGCGGCAAACTCCCCGAAAACCTGCAGCAGGCCACCCGTATCGAGGCTTGTTGAAGACCGAGTGTGGCAGCCTGTTTAACAGCGAATACACCCATCCCATCAAATTGCGGTTAGTCTGTTTGGACATATCCGAGATGCCATGTACGAGAAGTCGCCCGCGTGGTGCATTCCGCGGAGCTACCGTGCGCGACAATTCGAATCGTGAAGCTTGGATCCCAGTCGGGAACCCTCCCGGTGAGACCGTGTGCCCTTCATCAGCCAATCTTCTATTGTGTTTGCAGTGAATCATGTTTCAGTCAAGGGGAGCGGACCTGATTGTAAGAGTTGTAAACGCGATGCACTGGCTTGCCTGCGACATGCTGAACCACCACGACTTCGTTGGAAGACTCGTGAGCCGTGACCAGCTGCCTCGTACATCTTTCATTCTCACTCGGCGGTCTGTATAACATTCGGCATTGGATCGAGCGAGGGGACGCGACAGCAGGTGGCAACACGCTGGGGGCCGATCAGCACGAACAAATTTCTTCAAGAACAACAAATATCCACTCAAACGCAAGAAATAATACATTTACCAGGTGTTGGTGTGATTATACTGTAACTTCCAGAAGAACCCATACCTGCATCGCACGACGACTTTCACGTTGACCTTGTCCTTTTCAGTCATTGTAGTGTATTCTCCTGCATTAGCTGTGCAAATGATGAGCAGAAACTGTTCGGGATGCCGCTAAGCGGTCAGCTGTATGCGCTTGTGCGCATGCGACAACAGCTAACAACGTAACGCAAACCCGCTGCACATGCCACGACTGCTGCCAACACCGAAGTGCATGATCAATATCCCGAGTTGTCCCACATGCAGTAGATGACTGCTCGCCCTGCTCGCATGCGCGCCGTCAGCATGATGAACTCATGCGTGTCCCTGACAGCGCTCTGCCAGCAGACGCGGTGCGCCGAGCGGGGTCAGCCATGCATGCAGAGTACATGGATTATATATGCGTTGAAAGCCATGTGCAGTTCAAACTGGGTGGCGTTTCCTTACAAATAGTGCCTCGCGCTGGCTATCCATAGAACTCTTCGTCACAGTGGCCGCCGCGCACTTTGGAAAGGGAAGGGCCTCGGGGTTAGCCGGACATGTACAGTTGCCGCATTCGAAGCACCGAGACGGGGGATGTGTGTGGACAAAAGCGCAGTTGCGGCCGTGCAAATGCTGTACTGCATAATTTTATCCACAACGGCGTTTTGCCCGCCGATCCTTGATGATGAGTGCCGGCGAGCGCGTGTTGACGTTGGGTTGCCAGTACTCACGAATCGATTTGTGTGCCGCGCAGCTCAGCAGTGAAAGCCACTGATCATGCTAGACTCCTTGCCGCTTCTCTCTCAAGAAAAACTGAACAATCAGCTTATCCAGGATTACCGCTGATGCCAGCTGGCGCCGCTGCCCTCTGTCTCAGGCTTGGATTGAACCATAGCCTCGAGGCTCACTGTTCCTGAGACTGGTGAAATCGCTGGGCTTATTCCACTCCAAGCAATGATTGTCCAGCATTGCTGCCCAAGGCTGTCCGGTCTAGCTCAGCTTTATGGTGCTGACGGTTGTGTATGCTGTTCTCTGCCTGCTGCTGCTGCATCGCACCGACCTGTGTGCAGGCTTCTCAGGATGTATGTTTGCACAAACAACATGTACAGGCTCCTGATAGACTGATGATTCCTCACAGTTCAGAGCGGAGAAAGACACACATCCTGCACATCCCCAGGAGGACACCCAGGCAGTACATGTCCTTGCGCCCGCTGCAGGCCTCCTGTCCATCGCACGGGCTAACAGAACTGGGGATGTTCCCTTTCTGTGTGTTTTTCGGATGCATGTGCAGAGACTGATCCTCGCCCTGCCGCCCCTGGCAATGCCCAGACCTGTGTTCCCTCCTCCCTACAACACATCAAGGCCACAGGCTGCTGCACAGTGCCATGTGGCCATGGAATCGTGCTGTCTGTCTACTCACACAACAACTTGCATGTGGGTAGAGTCCAGCAGAGAACCTGCCGAACAACACATGGCGGGATGCGCGCCGTGCATCCGGGGTGGACGGTGTACTCATTTTTTGGCGGCCTTCATACTTGGTACAGGGGCTTTGCGACGTCGGTGCATGGCAATTGACGCACAGGGTGCGGCTGCGGCTGCGCGCCGTGCATCTGCCGGACCGGCCTCACGCCCTTGCATGGTTACATCAATCTCCTGCTCAACTTGGTCCGGATTGGGCGGGTCCTGGAGGGTGTCCCACGGTGTGTCACGCTTTTGTTTCTTGCGGCCCTGTGTGCAGAGGTGCTGGCCAAAGCCCACTTGCAATTGGGGGTTTTTACTCATTTTGGCGGTGTTCCCTGCTTACAGACTTTGTAGCCAGTACCCCAATTGGTATACGTATGCAAAATTCTCATGTATTACAAGGCTCCGAAAGTGGGATGCATCCACTGGTAGCAGCACATGTGGCTGTCCGAGGCCCCACACGCAAGCGTAGTGCGCACCTGCATACTTAAAACACACACACACACATGCATACAAAAAATAAATACACACACACAACTATAGTTGCTATATACCTTGAGGATTGAAGATTTCGGCCACCTGTGCATGCGAGTGTACATGTAGGCCTGTGCATCGCAGAGCGAAACGGGAATTAGAATCAACAGCTTATAAATCATTGCAAGAAAACCCCGACCTCGTCCAGGCGGAGGACCATTTCACGCCTAAATGCCCGAATTTGTGGTGGTCGCACCTGGAACGCGGTGGGCAGCTCACGCTAGGTCAAGCCTCGTTCCAACAAATCTCCAACTTGCACACATCGTTCACGTGCGCTCGCCTTCCTCCCTGGCAGTGGCAAGCGTCAATTCGTACACGTATATATATGTATCACGTGCAAGAAATTCCTGTGATAGCGCACACGTGTGCACGGCCCTGCGCCAAGCTCTCCTGGGGCACTACGGATCACTGGCCCCACATAAAATAAAATCAATAAAGGGAACGGGCATCACGCCGAACCCAAACGGGCATCGGCCACAGCACCCCTACCAGTAGGGGCGGACAGGTGCAGGACGGGCGCAGGAGGGGGCCCGACCACAGGGGCAGCAGTAGGCGGATCCGAAGGCGCCAAAGAGCGGAGCCACGACTTCAGGGCCGACCAGTCGGGCAGACACAAGCTGCGCAGCATCGGTGCAGGAAGAGGCTGCCGAGTGCACACGACACAGGACACATGTACAGCCAGCAAGAACGCAGCGACCGGGCGTATATACGTGCACACTGCACGTGTTGTGGTGTCTGAGTGGCTGGCATGCCAGGTGTACGTGCACTGAATGAGAGGCAGTTTGGTGTTACGAGGGGTGCATATTTAAAAACCACATATGCATTCACCCCAACTCGGGCATCGGCCACAGCGCCCCTACTAGTCGAGGCGAGGAGGGGGGATGCGGCAACCACATCCAACAAGTTAGAACAGGGCGGGGGAAACACATTGGCAGGGACGGGGGGCGGGAGATAAAAAAAAAGGAAAAAAAAAGGAGGATATGTGAGCCATGATATACTGGCAGAGCAGATGAGGATGGTGGCAACACAGCTGATAGCCCAGGTAGGTGCGCAAGTGACACACAGAGTGGATGCTGGTGGTTGTGGAGGCGGCCGCAGTTGCATGATCAGTGCTCAAATTACTATACATATATATTCCTGAGTGCACCCACCTCTCAGGCCCTGATTTGGGATGCAGCCATCACCAATCACACTGGAAAGCCCAGCCTGGCAGATCTAGAGCTGAAAGACAACCGAATTCCCTGCCGATTTTGGCGGCTGGGTGGGATATCGCGATGTCATGACCAGGCTGGCGATGCACTTAAAATGTTTGCATGCATGTCGGCCTGAACCGGAATGTAAATAAAATAGGCCGCCGGCTACAAAATACGGCTAGTGCGCGCCCCCCCCCCCCCCTCCCCAGGGGGCTTGCGAACAGAATTTACCGGGGCGAGTTTGACAGGGGGTCAAACGCCGGTGCCGGTGATGGCGGGCGGTTCAGAATCCGGGATCGTGGAGATTGGGAAAGGGGAGGGGGGGGGGGAGCTGGCAGCAGTTGGGGTGGCGAATTGAGCCAGGAGAGGGGCCGGGGAGGTAGAGCTGGCCAGCACGGAGGGGGCGAGGGAACAGCCTGGCACGGAGGTGGTGGTTGTGGAGGCCATTCCTTGCAGAGCCCTGCGGAAGAATACTACGGCTACATGCGCTCTCCGCCTGCCGGACTGGTCCCATGTCCGAGCGTGGATGTCTGGCTCCCCTGCCCCGTGTGGTGCTGCGTGGGGGGACCCTGTGGTCGACGTCACCGTGTCGGATGCTTCTTCTTCTTTCGCTCATATTCGTCAGTGTTGGCAGAATACGGGTACTCTCGAAAAAATCGTATTAAATACGCTTATTTTAGAAAATCGTATGGAATACGGCATACAGTCCAACATTGCAACCGGCGGCTTGCAAGACGATCGCGGGCCGCACTGTGGTTTTTTTGGCAGCACTGACGCATGTGCACCCGCTACAGCAGCAGGATCGACGTGATTCTTGAAGTTAGAGCCATTTCCACGTTCAAACAGTCTACTGGAATATTTGGCTGAACATCACGCACCCAGGAGACACGCGCAAAGGGCGAATCGTACACGCACTATGCATAAGATTAACATGTCTGTGCTTACTTCGTAATAAACGTGGGGTGTGGGTGTGCGGCAGCGAGCAAGTCGGTTGCACCGGGCACAGCAGCTTCTGATATCAGGCGACCCGCCACAACGTGGGCAAGACCAAG
>JAUMHO010000011.1:1465219-1511875 GCA_032360965.1 Ulva armoricana
GGGGGGCACGCGGAATCGAACCCAAGACCTTCCGAAGAAGGGGTCAGCTTTTATATCGTCCTCCGACCACTGGACCGTTTTGTAACTACCTATGCGGGGATGTGGGTGCCATGCCAATTCCCCCCTCCCCCCGATTTCCCGACTTTCTTTGTTGGTTGTCCAGGAGTGGATCAGGGCGCTGGTCTGTGCAGGAGGGCATGGCATGCATGTGCACAGCAAGACCTTGTCCGGGAGTGGCATGGGCAGCATGTGGTCTGGCAGGAGCTGACCAGGCACGAGGAGGCAGCCTGAGTGGAGCTTGCATGGGCCACCTTCTGTGTCTGTTCTGGGCCACTTCTGGGCGAACTTCTGGCGGCAACAGCACCCGCGCCTAGGCAGCCGTGTGGAGTGGCCTGTGAGAGTTCTGGGGCAGCCGATCAACAAATTCACATCGGGTGTCACGCCACACCGTTCCCAGCAACGGCCGCGCCTGAGGGACGTCCGCATACAGGGTGTCTGAAGGGGTAGACCCCCTGTCACCCCGTCGTAGCGATCGTACGCAAGCCGAGGCGTAATCCTACGCCTGTGCATAGGTCACGTGCGAACGTCGGCGTGTTTGAGAGTCGCTGTGCGAGAGCCAAACCCGGAACCGGAAACCGGGACTTTTGTGAGGGGCAGCTCTACCCCTTCCCCGCCATGGGGAGCCAACCGGCTTAGACCAACGCATCCAGCGGTACGTGTCAGGGCGATGCACCGCTGGTGTGCTGTGCTGTGATGCGGCCAGTGCCTGCTGTGGGTGCCGTGGTGGCTGAGGTGCTGTCACTCGTGTTTCCTTGCGGTCGGCCCCGCCGGCGTTTATGCTTTCGGCCCACATGCTCTGCCAGTCCATGCATTGGCCCGCCGCGGCCGCTGGCCGAGATGCCTGCACGCTGTCTTCACCAGCGGCGCACTGGTGCCCGCTCGAGGACGGTGATGCAACCTCCGCTGCAAGCTGCTCTGCTGCCTGTGCCATGACCCCCCAGATCGGCATCACCGTAGGCCAGGGCACGCAGCAGCTGCGGCACGCCTAGCGGTGGGGGCGGGCGGGTGCAGCATAGAGGGGCCAGCCACAGACACAGTAGGCGGCATCATCCCTGCGGCCTGCATCTGGCCATGCAACGGCCATGCATGAGCGAGGCCCACGCGGGCAGCCTCCAAGCCTGCCCTTCCGCCACAACACTCGGAGTTGTCAAGGTCCTTGTAGGATATGGCGAGTGAGTGTCACAGTTGCGTTGTACATTTTACACTCAGTGGGCGGTCGACACCGAGTGGTAGACACCCTGAGTCCCTCTGCTCATGTCATTGCGGTCGCCACACCTCCTACATCACCACTGCTTCTCCCACGGCGACGTTGCCGGCACTGATTTGTGTCCGCTGTGCGATGCGCGTGTATACGACCTCCCGGTCGACTTTCATGCGGATCACCCGGTTGAGCATTGCTGACGCCACATCGAACACCTGCTCATGGCATGCCCGGGCGTTTTACTGCACGCCGGCTTAATGGCGCTACACTGCCTGCGCCTTGACCTTCTACGGTCCACTGGGACGGACCCTGATGCACTTGCAGCTGTCGAACACGCACTCCCGGATGGTGGAGCTTGCTGCGTCGTTGCCACGGTGTGTACAGTCCCCTTCCTCCCTGACCCTGTCCTAGCACTTGCTGGTGTTGCGTCGGTGCGGGTCCGCTGCCTCTGTGGCTCCCTTGTCGCTGCCTTCCTTCTTGCATCGTCAGTTCGTGTGGCCACCTGTCAGCGTTCCCTACCGTCGACATCGGACTTACGGGGTCCTGCTGGCGCGTGTGGCATCTGCCTGCCGGACTGGTCCCTTTTTCGGTCGTGGCTCATGTGTCTCCCATCCTCCCTCCTGACCACGGAGCTTCCACCGCCTTGATCTGAACTGTTGGATGTGGTCGCCACATCCCCTCTCCCCACCCCTGCTAGTAGGGGCCCTGTGGCCGATGCCCACTTGGATTTGGCGTGATGCCCGAGTTGTTTTTTCTCTCTCCTCCGCAGCCAGGCTGCCGGCAGCCGCATGCGGGGCATAGCGTGCGGCACATGCATGCCCACCCTCTGCCTGCCGCATCACTCGCAGGCCATGTATGCCATGCACACGGCGCGTCCGGCCCCCCCAGGCGTCGGCTGTTGCGTCAGCAAACGCGTGGCGCCATGCTGCACGAGGTGGCGTCTTGGGCGTGCGGCATTGCTGTTCCGAGCACTACAAGCACCATGCCGACTGAAACGTTTTGGCCACATAGGGTTGTTGAAAGGTTGTTTTCCAGGCATGCAGGAGGACTGCAGGGAGACTCTCCAGGACTGCTTGCGTAGATGCACTTGCAGGGCCTCAGGCTGCCAGACCTGCGTGGATGCTGGTCTTGCGGTTCAACTGAAGGCAGTGTGAACCTTCCATGATTCATAGCTACAGGGAAACGTGGCGCAGAGTTGCCACAGGTCAACCAAAGACGTTCCATGTAAGACTCCACAGTTCGAGGGGATCTGCCTTGCCTGACATGTGCTGCGCAGCAAACTAGTGTGTCAGAGTCCTCCAATCTATGCGCAATTGTGACTACCTGGAGTGGACAGCAGGACCGCATGAGCAATAGCCAAGCTGAATGACCGATGTGTGCCACAATTGGAGTTGGTGCCGTCATGTTGGGCAGCATTTGGGTTATGGATGTTTGACACTGTTTCACCTTTTGTTACTGGAAGGTGCTGTGTCAATGAGGTGGTTCTTGCAAGGCAGTACACGGCCAGTGCTCGCGTGCACTGAAGACCACAATCACATCCTCAACACGATTTGTCCTACCGTTTGGCACATCATGCAGGTCAGGGAAGGGATGCGGTATCAAATGACGTCTGAACCTTCAACGGCCGAACAGAACGGGACTGTACACGAGAGTCGTTTCTAACACTCACCCGCACGAGCCAGCTCACGAGTGCCGCTTCGGCGTGCTGCAGAAGTCACATCCAATTGCACTAAAGACCGGAAAATATTGCTTATCAGTTTTAACGCTGCTCAGAATCCACGGCTTATGAACTTCCCAGCCGTCGCGACAGCCATGGACAGTCAAGGCAACGCAGTTCCGACGCCAGCAAACACCCTTCGCATCGAGCCCAAGGGACCTTCTTACGTCAAGGCCCGGCTTGATACGATATGCGCATTTTGTGAAAAGAACATCGCTCGTGGGGAAAGAATATTTCCAAAACCGGACGTCGTGCGTCTCTTCGACACCTGCACGCCTGTCTTATCAGAGTGACCCTTCGTGCTGCAGCAAAACGCACACAAGGTAGCAGCAGCCCGGAAGCAACCAATCATGTGACCTGGCTGTCACATTGTTCGCATTCGTGGTCTGGACACGTGGAGCGAGCGAGCAAGTAGTGTGTCTCGGCCAGCCGATGCAACGAAGCGGCACGGTGCAGGATGATGCCATGGTCAGGGCCAACAACTTCAAGGCAGAATGGATGCACTACAACTGCGCTCTGGAGCACTGTAAACGTCTCAACCAGTCCATGACGCCACCCGTGCGGTTCTGCCTGCACGCTGTAGCTGCACCGCTTCTTGTTGCAGTGATACTGGTCAATCTGCACTATGTATCCGCACCAGGTACCAAACTTCTCCCGCTGCCGTCGTGCAGATATGCAGGCACTGGATCCAGCGCGGGCAATGCATGTATCAAGATCGCTGTTTCTACCGCCACCCTCCCGACGCTGACCTCCCCCAGGAGGCACTCGCCTGGAGGTGTGCCCTGCAGCATCAGCATCGCTCACGCCCGTCACACACATGCATGCCTGCCACCCAAGCACGTTAAGGCCTGCGGTCAGCCCAACGCTGCTGCCCTGCCGCCATGTAGGCATGGATGGCCCCTGCTCTGCTCTCGGCGATGCGGCCCGCTGCGCCTTCAAGCGCATGCATCATGGCAGCACTCCGGCGGTTGCACGCTACACCAGCGACGCCACCCTGCCGACGCCACAAACAACGCCGGACTGGATGTGCCTGTGTTGCCAATGTGAGGTGGTGTACTGTAGTGTCACTGTTGCACGCTCGAGGTGCGTGTGCTTTGCAGTTGCAGCTTCTGTGCATCCGGAACCGCACACACCTACCCATCACCCGCTGCGCTGTATGCATGCCACCTCCAACCAGATGCCACAACAACAAAGTTGGTACCGCTGCGATGTTCATGGCGAGGAGTACCCCAGTGGCGTGAGTCGTCAGCAGCGACCAGGAGGTGCTCGACATACATGCACCGCATGCATGCCACACCCAATACGACGACTCTTTTGTGTCTTTGGCTGTGGGGTGCGGCTGTGGGGTGCGGCCAACCGACGCCGAACCCGTGCATGTGCGACACGGGGCGCAAGGCGCGCCACGGCGGTGCAGGGCAGCAGCGGCGGCAGCAGCGGCGGCTCCACGGCGCGTGCTGCACCCGGGAAGCCACTTTCGGAACCGAGTGCGCTCGCGCCTGCGCTTCGCGGTGGTGCGCCACTGGCTGCTCGACACCTTTGGCCGCGACGCGCTCTCGGCTGGCTCCGGCGTCGCCGACATCGGCGGCGGCGGCGGCGACGTGGCGTTCGAGCTGTGCAACGTGGCGCGGGTGCCGGCCACCATCGTCGACCCCCGGCAGCCATGCATGTGGAAGTGCGTGAAGAAGCTCTCGGTGCGGGCCCCCGACCCTCCACCCTCCGCAGCGGCATGGCAGCATGCATTCACACCGCGGGCCGCTTCGCCACCGCACAGGCATTGCAACAGCGTGCACTTCCCCAGATCCCGGCAACGGCTTGGGTGGCGCGCAGGCGGCACGTCACATGCACGGGGCAGCATCACCTGCGGCCACCAACACCGGCTGAGCAGCCCACCCCGGCGCCGCCTGCGCGGCTGCATGCCCGCATTGTCACTGCCAGCGTGATGTCGTCCGTTTGCTTCAGAATCGCCGCGGCCATGTGGCCACGCCGCTGCAGCCACCTTCAGGGGGGACACACCCCACAACTGCCACTCGCCGCAAATGGCATGTTCGGCTGAAAGTGCACGGCGGCGAGGGTGCCACCGAGCGAGCAGTGGCCATGGGGTGCAGGCAGGGGTATTCCACCGCACGTCGCTCTTCGACGGCGGGCTCACCACGACCGCAGCACACGCCGCGGCTCACGCTGTGCCGCCGCAGCACGTGCGCGTGTCCCTCACCCCGCCGCTCATCCAGGCGCTCGCTGATCTCGCAGCCACCTGCGCGTGCTGCGGCCGCACGGGCATGCTGCGCTGCGACCCCTCGCGCGCTGCGCCTGCTGCGCAGCATGCGCCCGAGGACGGCGGCCACTTGCCGCACCCGCCTCGATGCATGTCAGACGATGCCAAGGTGGCGGCGCAATGCGACTTGTGCGCGGCCGCGTGGGCAGCGTTTGGGGCAGGGCTGCGCGCGGCAGCGGCGCAAGCGGAGGCGGTGGCGTGGACCCGGCGGGGGCTGCAGGGGCAGGAGGCAGCGGAGGCCCTCCATCACGATGCATACGAGGCGGCTGCTGTTCCGCGAGGTGCCGCTTCTCTCACAGTGCACCCACAGGCACCCACACGCGACTCCACCGCGGCCCTCGCGGGCGCGCAGCTATCACGCGCTGCATGCAGTTACGCATGCCAGTTACGCATGCCAACCTGGGGTTGCCGCAGTTACGCATGCCAGCCGCACCCGCCAACCTGGGGTTGCTGCGTGCCACGCAGACTGTCGAGCGCCTGACCCTAGCACAGCCCCACACCGTCAGTTTGCACAGGGTGCGGCGGATCGTAGTTCCCTTTCAGCCACAGTCCGCTGTGGCCCGTGCATGCCTGGCAGAGCGTCTGTGTTCATGAGGTGCACAGCCGCGTGCAGCATCACATCTCGAAGCATCACCCCAGTCAGTGTTGCGGTCGGGCTCCATCATCGGGGCACAACGCCCTGACCGGCCACCTGGGCTGGCGGGCAAGTGCACCACTTGCGGCTGGCACTGCGCCTGTGTTCCGCACGCTCGCTCCACTCTCGGCCGGCGACACGCTACTGAGCAGCGCATGACGTGGCCCGCAGATATGCCCGCGGCGCTGCCGGGCCCGCATGTGGTCCCACCAGAGCAGCTGCCCGCATTGGTGCGGGGCGAAGACATCACGGCGCACACGCTGCAGGCCGCGGCCGCGGTGCTCACATCCTCGCTGCTCCTCGGCCTGCACCCTGACCAGGCTCTCGACCCCATCCTGCGGCTCGCGACCGCGCTGCGCAAGCCCTTTGCGGTCGTGCCGTGCTGCGTGTATGCGCGTGACTTCCCGCACCGGCGGCTGCGAGGCGGGGCGGCGGTGCGGTCGTATGAGCAGCTACTGCAGTGGGTGGCGGAGTGGCCGGGGGTGCAACGTTGCGAGCTGCCCTTCAGCGGCCGGAACATCATGCTGTATGGCACCGGCGCCGGCTTGGCGCGGCCCTGCGCGTCTGCTGCGGCACAGGAGTAGCCCCGTCACCATGTAGCCACGGTGCCGCCTTGCTGCCCGCCCTGCCCCCGTGCATGCACACTCACTGCCAGCCGCGCCGTCAAGTCAAGGCGTGTGTGGGAGGCTCCATGGCAACCACCCGGCGGAGCTGCGGGCGTCAGCGGCGGCGTGCAGAGCAACAGCTGGTGGCGTGCAGAGCAACAGCTGTTGCTCTGCACCGGCGTGCGCGCTGGTGCAGAGCAACAGCTGCAGGGGTGCGCTGGTGCCGACGGCGCAGAGGCGGCACGCATGTCAGTGCGGCCACTGAGCGGTGCTGCCGTGTGGCCGGCTGTGCGCCTGGCCCTGCCTCATGACCCCAGGCGTGGCCACGTGCGGCCCCCCCGCCACACCGGAAGCCTCGCGTTGCGCAAGTGCTCCCGCACGGCTGCGCACCTGCTGTACAGGGGAAGCTGCCTCCTCTAGGGCTGCGTGGACGTGGCTTGGCTAGAGCCGTGACCAGGCACGCCTGAGAGCGCAGTCATGTCTGCGCCTGCCTCTAGCAGCACTGCCGCGGCCATGGTAACAGCCCTGATGCGGCCTCTCTCCGTGCGGGATGGACCCCCATGGTAACATGTCGCGCACGGTGCCGTCACCTCCTCATGTGGGCTGGGCAGTATCGGCATCCCGCCATTGCTGGTGTACTTGGTGTAAACTGAACTCGGTGTAAACTGAATGCTTGGGTTTGAACTTGACGCAGTTTCCATGCTAGGCACAGCCCCAGGTGCCCATCAGCGAGGCCGCGTCGCATGCTGCGCTGTGCCAGCCTGTGGCGCCATACAAGCTGCAGTCAGCTGCGTGCGCTGCTGCACTTTCCCAGTCACAGCGCCGTGCCCAGCGCATGCTGCCCTGGCGTGTGCAGTGCGCTACAAAGTGCTGCCCCCCAGCGGGCCCATCGCGGCCACTACCAATTGGTGTCTTGGCGCCATGGCAGTGCCCTTTCGGGTTCCAGGTCTTTGTCAGGTCATGGCAATGCACGGCATTATCATTACAAGTGCCGCGCGTGAGCGCTGTGGCGCGCCAGTGCCAACCTGGGCGCCAGGCACATTGCCCCAGCGCTGCGGCTCATGGTGGCAGTATACCAAGCGCTGTCGAAAACACAAGCCTGCGCTGGCAGGAAATCTGGGCAGGCAAGACACAGCTGCTCCCAAGCCGCTGCGCCCTCCACGCTGTTAAATCGGGCTATCACCCAGTCAAACGGAAACAAGCCGCAAGCATGTGCGTGCATGCACCGAGGCGCTGCACGAGTCCATGTGTGCCACATGTCATCCACGCTGGCAGAGGGTTGCACTTGCACCACCAGCCAATTCATAACACAACCACCATCTGGTTCCTGGAGATCCCAGCACCGGGTCCCTACGCCGAGCGTCAAAGTGAGGCCCCTCATGCGTTGCGGCAGGAGAGATTCACCACCCTTCAAGCATGGCCGCTGCGTCGTCGCGGGTCGGCAGCGTCACCCCGTCGTACGCGGTGCTAGCGTCCCACAGCCACTCCGTGCCGCCGGCGAGAACCACCGCGGCGGCAACTTCATCGTACGTCGGCAGCCGCAGCGGCCCGGCGCGCGCCTTCTCCCACACCTCCCGGAACGTTCCGCAGCCATTCATCTGCATCACCAGCCGCAGCGTCGGCGCTCCCACCGCACCAAAGTTGTGCACGTCAAACCCTGAGAACACGCCGTCTGTGTGCACAAACACGGCATCTGCGCCGCCGCCCTCCGGCGCCGCCGCGGTCACGCCCCGCGCCTGCACCAGCGTGTCGGTGCCGCCCTCCTCCCGGTCGCTTACAGCCGCCAGGTGCACGTACGCCGGGCCGTCGGGCCAGTTCCGGTCGACGTTCCCCACCGACACGACCGTCACCGTGTCACGCAGCAGACCCTCCACTGCCGCAACTGCCTCCCTGGCGGCGGCCGGGCCATGCTCCTCCAGGTATGCCGCCACGAACGCCGCCTTGTACTGCCGCAGGGCGCCGCTGATCTCGGCGGTGGAGCGGCTGTACGGCATGAGCACCAGCGGCTGCCTCTCCTCCTCGTTCCTCTGCAGCAGCTCGGCGACGCTCTCCTGCAGCAGCGGCCGCGCGAAGCCGATGCTCGACAGCACCGTCTCGATCGAGTCCCGCTTCCGCGGCTCCAGGAAGGCGCGGCCATCGGTGATCTGGGGCATCACGTTGGCGCCCTCCAGGGCCGCGCGGTTCGCCTCCAGGAAGCCGATCAGGAGCCCCGACGCTGGCAGCTCAACCTCGCCCTGGTCCATGTCCGTGCCGAGGTGCAGCTGCGCCATCGGCCGCTGGAGCACCTGCACACACTGCTCTCATGCATGTGCGCCGCCGCCCGCTTGTTCCCTCGGCCACCTCACTGTGTGCCTGCAGGGGAGCGCATGGAAGGCTGCACGTCTTCAGCGTGATGCATGGTCGCGCACGGTCTTGCACGGCCAGAGGCTGAAAGCGCATGTGCGTGATATGCCCGATGCATGCCACGTCAGCCAGGAACTGGTGGTGCTATTGTGGACATGGCGCCGCGCAGAGGGTTGGCCAGGCAGCTGTCAAGGTCCCAGAGGATGGCGTGTAGCAGGGATTTCCTGGTTGGGGCGGGCAGAAAGGTGGGGTGCACCTCAACGTAGTGCTGCAGGCGGTGTAGAGTCGTTGACTCGTTGAGCCAGCCCTCCTTTGTCATGTGAAGCGTGTTGAGGCCGGGCGCGAAGATGACGAGCTCGCCTCGGTCTGCGGCGCCGCCATCGGCGGTGGCCGGGTGGACCCGGAGGTGCTGCTGCAGGAACTCAAACACGGCGGCTTGCTCGAGGACCTTGCCAAAATCCGCAGCAGCGCCGTTGCCGCCTGGGATGGAGAAGTGGCCGCAGAAGCCCTCGTCGTAGGAGCAGGTGAAGGCCATGCCGGCCAGAGCGGGGTTGGTCGGCGAGGCCTCCTCATATTCGATATCGTCGGGGAGCATCGGGCCGAAGAGCTCGCGCATACGAAGCACGATGGCAAAGACGGTGACAGAGAAGGAGAGGAGGGGGGGGAGGTGGAAGTCGCGGATGTCCGGGGGATCCTGTGCGGAGTTGCCAGGGGTGTTGGCCGGGGAGTGGCGCTGGCGGCGTGGCCGGCGGTCGTCACGGCGGTCATGGACGTCTTCACGGCGCTCCCGCCTGTCTTCACGCCGGTCGCGCCGGTCATCGCGGTGGTCCATGCGCATGCGGGTGGACGGGCTGGGGCGGTGCCCAACGCAAAAGTACGGCCGAGGCGTGGAGGTGAGTGGCAGGATGCCGGTCATCTGGGGAGCCTTGGGTTGCAGGGGTCACGTGATCTGCATGCGTATGTCAGTATAGCTGTCTACAGGCAGGTGGTGGTCCCAAAGGGTGAGTGATTGTGGGAGATACATAGAGCTTTTGCAGTTGACATCGCTCAGATTCACAGGCCGTTTGGTGTTGGACGAGACGCAAATTCATCGAGGATATGGGACATCGGGGTTGGTCTCCTCAGTGGGAGACTGCATCATGTGATGGATGTGCGCTTAGTAAAGAAGCCGTGCAACCTTTTCGTCGGGCGGATCATGGATAAGGTTGCACCGCATGCGACAATAGTGTTCAACATAGTCTGCAATGCTGACTTAGAAGCGTTGTCCTTCCGACTGCATGTGCATTGATGAACGCCAACGTGAAATGGGTCGAACCCGACCTCCGTGCGGGGTAGTGCGTACCGACTCGCACGGCTGCCTAAAAGAGGACCAAAAGGTGCGCGTGTAGAGAAATTTCTAACTGGAGCTTTCCACTGTTTGTATTTCGTCACACCTTTATTGAGCAGGATCATTTTGTGTCGCAGTCAGCTTCACGCATGCCGCTGCCATGCAGAATGCACAGCGAGCTCGCTTCAAGACATATAACTCGGAGGTGATCAAGAAATCGCAAATTCTTACCAAGATGCGAAACAACTGTGGACCACAGCCTATGCAGGGGCCTAGTAGCCGTCAGGTCGGCGTCACATGTTATTTGTACACGCTGAGATGGTGTGAACAGGGGACCTATTGGAGCATGACGTGCATCTGCACTGACTAGGCCAATGTACCAACTGCACAAACCTACGCACGTGGCACTGCGTCTGCAGAAAAATGAAGAAGGTGCATCGGCCATTGTTACGCCAGCATCGGGAAGCACAGGTGGCCATGGTGAAAGTCGGATAGGTTTGACCAACAGACTTTCAATACATACTCAAACGGCGTGCCCCGCAACAAGGCGGCAGGCCTATGCATCATGAAACAAATTGTCCACGGTGATGCTTGGCGGATGCTTTCATCTAAATGCCCCAGAAAGTACCAGATGAACCGCAAGCAAGCACAAGTACAGCTGACAATGGGCTCTTGCCACTAGACGATGCTGCCAAGCGCTAGGCTTACTCAACTCGCTGAATACCAGCTGCTGACAGACTTGAAAAGAACTCATTCTGAAGGGTGCTGTATGAGCAGTCCACGATCGTGTCTCCGAGGTTGTATACCACGCCACCGCCAATGGCTGGGTCCACCTTAACATTGAACGTGACCTTCTCGCTCTGTCCGATCATTCCTTTGGCCATCATGTCTTGCACTGCATCATGCACAGCATCTGACACACCAAGACTCAAGCTGTTTCTTTGACACGGCTTGTATGCAAACAGTGTGTACTCAGGATGAGCTGCATAAAGTGCAGGTCACTAGACCATGATGCCTGCGCACTGCAGTCGTTGCTTGACACATGCAAGCCTGGTCTCACTGTGAACGTTCACAGATGTGTGAATTCATGGGTTTGAGTCAGTGAACACATGGGTTGGAATCCACAAGTCACTGCCTTGCCAGGATTCCACGTTGTGGGACGCGCACGAAGCATGGCCTTCTTGTTGTCTACTTCTGCAGCGGGCTCCTGTGAGGCCAGAGTCATCTCAACAGAGCGCCCGCCAGCAGCGGACGGACCGTCCAAAATCTCAAGGTATGAGTACACAACTGGCACGATGCTGCCTGTTTCACCGACATCAGAAAGCTGTCTCATCACATTCTTGAGAGCCTGCACGATCATTGCCTACTCAGCCTTGGTTGCGGAAGGACTAGCAATATGAAAGTTGACACAGAGAAGAGGCCCTGTTTTCACTCAGACAGCTTGCAGTTGGGCCTAGGACCAAGTAACCAGTCCATGGTCATGCAAACGTGCAAAGACAGCCTCACAGCCGTTCACCGCTTGACTTGCTGGCTGTGTTTGCATATAAAAATGTGCACATGCTTGATTGTTGGTAATGCCACTGCACTGGCAGGCCCATCATAACATCAAATGTAAATCAGGACATACCCCATGCATGCTTTTGAAATCCTCTTCCTCCATGATAGACCTGAAAAGCTCGTTCTGAGACCGCTTTCCCATGAATGGCAGGGCATCCTTGAGCTTGCCTTCAAATGGTGAATCAGCATCTGGGCTGGCATCCTCGAGCAGATCAACAATCTGCACAAGCATAAATACTTGTGATAGCTACGAGCACCCGGTGCGCAGATAGAGAGATCATCGGCTACCCTTGTCGTGGGTTTCACGGCTAGAGGCCTGCATGGCCATGTCGCAGGCCAGGGAGCTGACATACCTTCAAAACATCCTGTTTTAGTGTTTCCTGATTCTTGCCAGCTTCCTTGTGCATCTGCTTGGCTAGAAATCCATAAACGTCAGTTCTAGCAAGGTCGTCCTCTGCTTCAGTCGTTGCTGCCTGCACAAGCAAAGCAGTGACAGGAGCATCGATGAGAGAACACGTTTCCGTGTCACTTGCACGATATCTACCTGCTCAATGACCGACCGGGAATCCCAGCATCATATCTGAACGCGAAAATTTTCTTACTCACCTGATCAGCCAAGCTGCGCGCAGCTCGTGAGGTAGATACCGCCAACCCCCCAGCCTGCACGAGTCAAAACTGAGTGTGGACACAATCAGCCAAGGGAAACGCTCACTGACGGTACATACCGCTGAAAGATGAAAGGTCGATGCCAGGCGGGCCGCGCCCTGCATGCAGCGCAACATGATGACCTTGTCAAGGGAGCCGAGGATGATGTGGAAGCGGATCTTCAACAGACAGCCCGCCGTGACAAGTACATGCTATAGCATCTTACGGAGCAGCGTCACCAGACCAAATGAGAGCTGATGAGACTTTCGGTTGCGAAATCAGGTGTGGCGACATGGTCGTCCCATGCATAGCGCAGGAACGTCGCAGACGATCGTGCAGCTGAACAGGCGACGCGACGGTGGCAAACTCATATTTTACCAACAACAACTTTAGAGACTGAACAGATTTGCCCATCTTGCGCGCTCGCATCTTGCCCCACGTTGCTGTGAATACCCCCTTGTCCCAATCCAACTTCATTAACATCTACGATGGGTGGTGGTGCTGTGTGGAACGTCGCTGCCGTGTACCCTCTTTGGGCCACCATGGCAGTTGGTGCAGGTGAGTAACGTCGTCTTGCCCCTTTGTTTGTGTGATGTGCGCTACTCCAGAGAAGGCCGTCCCAAACATGAGAAATGATGACGCGGATGGGTTATCAAACCGATATCAATATATAACTTGCAGGCGTTTTCTTTGGCCGTGTTGCTCAATGGGTGGCTTACGACCAGGACATTCAGGTGTGCGACCCGCTTTCGAGGAGGCTGAATGTACCTGTAGCGTGACATGTCCGTGTGGAACCATCTCTTGGTTAACTCCCTCACAGTATTATCGTCAAGATCATCGCCTTGTGACAATGCGCTGCGGTAGAATTGTTCCTGTGGTAGTATGAACGTCCGTAACTTTTTGCCCCACTGAAGCCAAATCGCTCCGTGTTGCTCAGGCTTCCCCGTTGACTGATCTAGATATCTGAATTTTCTCGACAGTATGTTTTGCAACTTTCATTTGTTACAGGTATACCCTGTCTACCGCAAGTCCGATCCTGCTGACTCTGATTTCCTGGAGCAGCATGGGCCAGCAAACTTCAACCACCCCCTACGCAAGTGGCTCCATAGCCGACCTTCTCCCCTCATCTTCCCTGAGCCGACAGCCCTCGCACCTGTGGACGAGTAGATCAAGACTTTTTAATTCGCATGCTAGACACTAGGTCCACCACGAAACCTGAGCAGAACAGGGTAGAACCTGATCATGTGGTGCTGGGACATATCACAACACAGTGGTAATCTGCAGCCGCAACTGCTTAGGCGGCAAGGTTCGGGAAACACAGCACGTGGCATTTGTATGCCCCTTGATCACTTGTAACCCGTGAGATGGAACCTTAGCACCAATGGGTTCAGCACGCCACCAAAGAATACATGTAATGGAATGAATAACATGGTTACAAGGTAAGCCAGTCCCCAAAAATTAACCAGGGCATAGACATATAACTCACCCTGAAATCAGATGCAGTACACTGTAATGGGCCAAACGACCACACTCGGACCAGTGTGACACCAAGAAACCCTCAGTATGCCAAAACGTTCCATAATGTTACCACTCGCATGTTTGTTCATAGTTGTACGTAACATATCGCCAACACCAGGCAACTATGGTGCCATATATCAAACCAGGCGCGGAGTGGCACTAATGACCCTGCATTACAAGTTAGACTTATTCCAGACTCAATCATGAAGCAAACGAACATAGACCCCAATGCAGACGCAAATCTGGTGACATGGTCGGTTGTCAATCACATGATTGCACATCTGAATCAAATGTCACACCATCCAAAGACATGGAAAAAATGTACTGGTCAGATGCACATGAGCCCGGGAACCCAATATATTCATCTTCCACGTATTGAGCACGCTGGCCCACCTGGACAAACAACGACGTGGACGTTAGGTGAACCGATTATCGCCTGTGTGAACGTGGCGATGGATGTCGCCGGTCGTCACGATAGCGGCTGTCGTGCCCAGAGGGGCCACCCCGGTAGTGATCTGAAGATGGTCTGTACCTGCTTGGCGGGCTGCGGGAGCGGCTTTGAGGCGACCGTCTTCGCCTGCAAGACATCCCTGCATTTGATCCAGCACTGGCGTCAAACCATACAGTCACACCTGTTGCAATGTTCTTCACAAGCCTGCAACATGTGCAGAAGGACCTGCTGGTGAATCCTCACTGCCGGCATTCTGAATCCAATAGTGGATGTTGCAGATGATGCGCGGCGGTCAAGGACAGCAGCTGTGGTGCGCCAGATGTGGCAAACGTGTGATTGATCTTGCACACTCCTCCGGGATGCATCAACCACCTTGAATTCCATTGCGCTCAGAGGTCGCAGTGTAGGAGGCACAGGTCACAACAGCGCATCGGCTTCCCTGTGTGATACGGGCCGCCATTGCATCCGGCCCGAAGATGGACAAGAGACCGCACCGCTGACTCCAACTGTGAAGGCGGTGGCATTCGCAGGCCACACAAATACAGCAAGTTTCAGGAGACCGTACTCTGGCGCATCACCGCCATGGTCATGCCGCCGGCTGCCATGCCCCGCCCGCCCTCGAGGCACCGCAAGTGCGTGCCTCTCTACTGCCACCCGCGCCTTCTGCTCCCGCTCCTGCTCCTGCCGCCGCTCCAGCTGCTTCTTCGTGTCTGCTGCAACATTGCCGTTGAACTGCGCCGCCATGAGCCGCTTCAGGCGGTCTGCCGGCCGCTCCTTGCCTCCTGGAGCCGCGGCCGCCTTGCTCACCCGCATCTGATTCATCGTGATCTTCCCTCTCTCAGCCTCACGAGCCCGCTCTTCCTCACGATCACGGTACGTAAACGCTCGCTTGCCATGGACCACGTTCGCGGCGGCTGGCAGCGCAACAGGGCCCTCCCCTGCAGCAGGGTCCACCTGCCCAGGCCTTGCTTCCAGATGGTTGCCAACACCATCATCACCACCGTGGCTGCGTTCTGAGGATGCGTCCGAGTCGGAATGCGCGTTCGCAGTGAACTCGGAAATGTATTCTCGCTGGCCGCCTGGAGTAGGCTGAACTTGGCGCCTGGAGTGACGCCTGGAGCCGCGTCCATCCTGGGGCCCATAATCAGGAGAGGCCCTGCTACGCTGCCTGCACAACGCTCACAACTGGCGCGCCATGAGTGTGTGATCTGGGTCAGTTGCATGTGAAATGCATGGGTGGTCAAATACAACGTTTCTGTATCATGCTTGACCAACTGGACAGAGCGGCTTGAGGTATCGCTTATCAGTCCTGTCAGGACTGGTCATGTGCGAATCAGGAAAGTGGTGAATGGACATGAACGCACCGTGACCTAGGAACAGGGCGAAGCGTCTCCTTGAACCATGCGCGGGACTTGCCGAATGGGTTCAAGCCTTCTCCAAGCATTCGTTTCACACGCATCGCCATCTTGCGTCGGCTGAGGCCAGGCTTCCTGCACAGGCTCGCGGCACGTTTCCTCAGCGGAGACAGTGCCAGGCAGTCGTCGCTGCGTCAGAATGCATCAGCCAGCAAGCAAGCTCACACTTTTTCCTTAAATTGCTGCTTTCCTGTTCTTCTTCATCTTCCTGGACCACAGCTCGCTGCAATTGTGCGGTGAAATGGGCGATGCCACACTCTGCTCCAACTCCATCAAGAGCTGCGGCATCATCCTCTGCAGCATCGATCATGTCGTCTTCAGCTGTATCCCCGTCCTCATCAGCGTCGTCCATTCCTTTTTCGATGGCAGCCACAGCGTCTGACGCTGCCGCTGAGGCAGCGGCTGCCACGACTGTAGGGATGTGAGATGTCGGGATGCCTGCTGTGTTGCTGGCACCCAGCTTCACGCCGGCATCAACGCTGGCTTTGGACCGGGCCTTGACTCGGATGTCTAAGGCTTCGTTCTCTACATATGCTAGGCCAGCTGCATCTTTGAAGCCCTTTCGGAGGAGTTTCACAACGTCTCGGAAAGCCTCGAAAGCAACACGCTGCAAGTGCGGCCAGTTGATCAAGATATATGCAGGATGTCCATGTCGACACAAAAACCCTGGTCTAACACAAACAGGCATGCACCGTACCTCCTCGATTTCTAATTCTTCGTCACTTTTCTTTGCCTTATTTTTGCTTTCCCTGTAGAAGTCCAGCATTGATCTCGCATCAAACCTATCAATCAGACAATCGTGGTCCCCATTCCAGGGCACCATGACCTTCATCTGTTCGATGTTCTCATACTCCTGGGTGTTGCGATGTATTTTGCAGCC
This sequence comes from Ulva armoricana, assembly GCA_032360965.1. Taxonomy (NCBI): domain Eukaryota; kingdom Viridiplantae; phylum Chlorophyta; class Ulvophyceae; order Ulvales; family Ulvaceae; genus Ulva; species Ulva armoricana. Next base: position 1,481,845 of record JAUMHO010000011.1, read on the forward strand.
TCGGCCATCAATTTGAAGACGGCTTAAAGGAGCTTCTTCTTGGAGCTGTACAACACAAGGCACGGGACAACTGAATGGCTTGAACAAACCAAATATGCTGAATCAAGATCTAATGCCTGCTCCCAAGGTTCATGGCGTCGACGTCACACCCGTTGCCCAGCAAGCTCCGCCCTTCGCTCTGCTCGACGCTTCGTGTCATGATCCATCTTGACAACGTCTCTGTGGTAATCAGCCATGACAGAGGCATCGATTTCTTGTAAACGTTCACGAACTCATGTGCTTCTATCTGCTCAAAATGAGCCCTTTGCGGAGTGCGACCAAACGGGTCTCGCGCGGCATGGCACAGACACGAACAATGCCAAGAAGTGCTATCGACTGCAGCCATCGGAATCCAGGTGTATGAATGTTTGCAATCTTTGATCGCACACCGCGGAGACCCAACCCAAGAAGACCCAGTCAATCCAAGCAGAGTCGTGTGGCGCTGAGGGTCATTGCACTGGACACATAAATGCAGCTTCGCCGTGTGTTTGACATCAGCTGCCAAATGGGATCTGCCGCCAGCACAAGTCACAAACACTTTTGCAACACCCACAGAACACTACATGGGATGTACAGACGCAGTGCCACCTGCGCACATAACACAAGACTGAACGCACCTTCTAATTTGTTGTGAATGCAACAGGCGTCCACCGATGTTGCAGTGGCTCAGACTAGCATAGCTGAATCAAACGTTCGTGTCTTGCAGGTTGATATAATTCCATGGCAGTAGCCTATGTGGTTGACATGCACTTTCCAGCCAACACTGTCTCCTCAAGGCAGTACATTTACGGATTCCACGTACAAACAACAGAACGTTATGCCTTCCTTTATCTAGCATGGCCCACATTCCCATAGCGGAGCATGCATTCCAGGTGTGGTCGGTCACAGCCAGCACATGCACGAGTTTTGCTTAGATACTAGCATGGTGCCTTGCTTCAGCAGCTGCTCGACCAGCACAGCAATTCCGCATGCTCAAATCATGTTGGCACATGGCATGGCATGACACACACGTGCAAGACCACCAAGCATCTGCAGCACATGGACAAGCAGCCACCAGCTGGGCATGCCTTTGCCCCCGCAGCCTTGGCTCACGCCTCAGGGGACCGTCTGTGCCCGACTCTGACCACCATTCTGAGACCTACACTGCAGCAGTCACTGTCTCTATTTTTACTAAATTGCAGGTTACCGACTGCATGGTGCAAGGCATGTGTGGTCGCCCTCGAACTCAGTCAAGGCTGCATCTGGGCCCTGGGCTTGAACTGGAGTGTGCTTGCGCTGCTCCGCACAGCACCGACCGGACGTCACGGCGCCTACACCAAGAACGAGCCCCACCTGCATATGCACCGCTCACTTGGCTCCGGGCCAGCATGCGCCTGGCAAGGGGTTCCATCCGCAGTTGCAGCGCACCGCCACAGCGACCACACTTGCGGGCACTTCCCTCACCCTTCGCCAGGTGCGGCGCCCCAGCCGGCGCCAGCGGGGCGTTGCCAGCATGTAGTCGGGACAGCAGTACAGCCGGAACGCCTTGGGCCCTGTCACCACGAGTGAGCTGAGTGCCGAACCGATCCGCTCCGTGTGGTACTGTGGCAGCAGGGCTGCATTTTGTGCCTCGGCAGTGTGCGCTCGGCACGCCGCGAGAGTCTGCGCGTGCTGCAGGTTCCTGTTTCGAAACAAATGTCCCAGGAAGGGATCGTCTGCCTGATTATCTGCCAGGGCTGTGGCTACTTCTGTGTACAAGTTGGATGTTACCATCGCAAAGAGGCGGGCCATCCACTTGTGAACGTCCGAAGGCGAGGGCCGCGTGGTCGAGTCGGGCAGCAGGGTCATCGCAAGAGCATCATGCGTGACAGGGTCGGTTGCGATGCTCGCACTGTACAGCCAGTGCCGCTTCAACGCGATATCCTGTGCGAGGGAGCCGACTGTGTCGTGGCTGCATGTTACGCCCGCCACCGGTTTGAAGCCTGCCACCAGCTCCCACACCAAGGTGCCCAGCGCCCAAATATCCATTCCAAACTCGACGACATCACCGGCCTCGATGGGGGGGGCTGTGTAAATTGACCTGAGCTTGCAGACATCTTGGTTAGTGAGGATGTGTCCAACGGGGTACGCGTTCCTCATAGAAAGCACAGAAATGCGCCAGCCGCCGCGGCTTGTGCTGCTCTTGCCCAGGTTGGATCCCTGCAGGTCCATCATCACGAAACCGCGTCCCGCAAGTGCTCCAGCACCTCGCAAATCTGCATCGCAATCTTGGCGCGCTGCTCAGCGAGTATGCGGCGTGAAGCCACATCACCTCCGTCGCTGTATACGTACCCGTCCATCGTTTCCGGGACCTTGGGCAGAACCATCGCGACGCTGTCCGACAAGCGTGTGCCAGAAGAGTCGACGTATATCCCCAGTGGAGTCCGAACGCCTTCGTGTGGACCCACTGTGCGAGCTACCACGCACTCGACCGCCATGTGTTTCAAAATGTCTCGATGGCGGGGTGCAGCAGCGTTATTGCCTCTCCTGGCGTGCGGATCCACCCAGTCGCAGACCAAGACCACGTCCGAGTCACTCCTTCGTGCACAAAAATCTGCAGTGACAGCAGGACGAAGCATTTGCAACCGCGCACTAGGTCACACGCCAGCAAACCGCAGGGCTGCACGTACATGTGAGCGCCTGCCGCAACAGCGGAAGTGCAGCTACCAAATTGGCCACGCGCAGGCGAAACGTTTGCCTCCTTCACATGAGATGTGTGGCTTTGGGGAACGACATTGTTCCAGGCCAACGGTAGCATGGAAGAATGAAGGTATCTTTCACCAGCAAAGGGCATGAGATTACAGTGACATACTTTCTGACTGGATGGTGGACAGAGCAGCATGACAGCAGAAGCCAGTAGGGCCACGTCATCGCTGTGCGCGCACTGCAGCCCATACATCTTCCCTCAAAATACACATCTCAGAGATTGCCATAATTGTACGATCAGGTACGAAGGCTGGGCTCGTTTCATAAAGTTCTGATGCATAAGGACGCTAAAAGCAATCAGGAATCATCCGAGGCACAGAGGGTGCAAGAAACAACAAGGGTCGACCAGGTCAGAATCAGCTCCGCATGAACGATCCAAGAACGGCATACGCTATTTTTGAAGCGCATCTTGGCAGACATATGCGTTCCTGTGGCGTTGCTGGACCGCATCAAGTGCGCCACGAGGTAGTCATGCTGTTCCACAATCTCCGCTAAGCGCCCAAGTAGTTCGCTATCTTCCTCTACGATTTCCTCCAGCGTTGAGTATACTTCCTTGATGAACACATCGTTCATCACATCCACTCCTGCAGTGCTTGTCATGGCCAAGACTGCGAGATGCGGTGTGCTGTGATGCGACTGCTTGAATGTGCTCGTGCGAGGTGTATGTGCAGCATCACTCATCATCACTGTTGGGCTGCTCACAGCTGAACTGGAGAACGCGATTGTTGGCATGAACACGGCACGGTGCTGTAGCTAGCTAGTCGAACATTGTGTTCGAGGTATCGCGGGAGGTCTCAGCTCATGCACACAGGCAACATCAACATCTGTCAAAAACAGGCAAAGCACGGGCATATGAATTTGGCATAGGCAAAAGCCATCCACGGCGCGCTGCACATCATCGGGGTTTGGTGGGCACGTAAACGGCTTCATCTCGCTGCATGCAACGCCGCGCAACAATCATCCGCAAATCGCCAGCGGCTGGCTGCGTGCGTCGTTACACGCGCGCCTGGAAGCACTACAAGACACGTCAATTCCATATAAATATCAACATCTCTGCTGTAATTGACCTCAATCGCCTAGAATTGGCCCGGTTGCCGCATGCAGACCGCTGCGCTTGGCTGCAAATCGCCAGCGCAAGTCTAGCTGCTCTTCTTCATGCCTGCCTGGTCCAGCTGCTCTTCTTGGTTGCTCTGTCACCAGGCCAGCAACGGAAAAAGGGCCACGAAGCCCGAAAGCCCTGCATGTGCCACTTTGTGTTGTGAAATGAGCCTGCAGAAATGGAGCACCCATGGCAGCACTGTCTAACAAGCAAACCAAAACTGCAAAGCTTTTGACTTGGCACACGACTGAGTGTACACAACACACAGAGAGATCAACACCTGAAAATGCTGATCTCTCTATGTGGCATAGGATGTTGGAAAGTGGACACGCAGTAAATGGCATCAGCATGTGGCTGGCCTCATGGCATGCAGAAAGAGTCCACAGACACCAAGGCAGCAACAGTCCCAGCCATACTGAATGCTATTAATCCACAACGAGGTGCTGATCAAAGACTCAGCATCCCTGCGTGACTGCATGAGGTCACGCTGCACAGAAACTGGCAAGCTGCAAGACACCATCTTGCTGCATGAAGAAGCTTATCTACTTGCCCCTCTTCTTCTCTTTGACCGCCGCTCGATGCGGTGCACGGCCACCGTCCGTTGACCGGGCTGCGCGCCTCTCTCCTTGAGGCCTTTGCTTAGCACCCGTAGCCGGACGTGGCCCATCGTTGACCAGGTCCACTTGCCCGGGTGTCCCGCCCTCGCACCGCCAAGGCAGCCTTCCAGATCCACGGGGTTGGCCCCCGGCCTTGTCCGAAGAGCTGCCTGTTGACCTGCGCATAATGTGGCAGTCAGCGTGGGATGCCCCTTTGAGACTGCTGGGCATGACTGGGGCATGCTGGGGCATGCCGGGCATGAACAAGAGGTTAGCGGTTACTGACCTGAGCGTATGGGATTGGTGTGTCCCTGTGGCCAATGTATTGGGGTTGCGTCAGCTGGTGCCGGATGCCTCTGCTGGTCTGTGAAGAGGGAAGAGGGGTCCCTGCACAGCCAGTAACATAGCCGATGTTCTGATAGAAGCAATTGATCATGTCAGGAAATCCTGGTAGCTGTGCACACCTGTCCACGGATGTGCTCAGGTGCACATTCGCATGGCCGCAGCTGTTTGAGGACATGCCCAAGCCGGCGCTGGATCAATATGCATGACGCTCAATGTATCCCTGCACACTTAAATCAGAGTATCACACACAGCAGTGTGCTGTTGCGTGCACTGAGGGAGATGTTGGCAAGCAGCTGTTGTGCTACCTGGCTGTGTGCACGTCTAATGGGCCGGACGTGTATATACTCTCAACAAAGCTCAGTACAACAGGCCAGCCAAGATGTGAAAACAGCCTTTTGTGACATGGTGCACACCTAGCACGCACTTGGAAGGTGCTGGCTTGGCCTTGACAATCCAACTGCAATGTTTCGAAAGGAATTCCTGCCAGACACCTGGAGCGATTCTACGGTATGCTGGTTGTAGATCCTTTCCACCATGCATGTATGCCAGGATGTAGACTCCAGCACAATTCGAGTTGAAATTGTCATGCCAGATGTCTGCAGCAGCGCTGAAGCATGGCCATCAGGAGCCGCTGCTCATTGGCACAACCTTGCCCCCGTTGGCACGTTTGATGCTGAAAAAAATAAGAGAGATGTGGCCACACGTGCAGATGACGCAAACAGAAAGGCAGTGACAGGGAGCCAGGGAGACTGCGGACCCGCAGTGATGCAACTCCCTGAAGCGCCAGGGCAGGGTCAAGGAGGAAGGGGACTGTGCACCCCGTGGCAACGCCGTAGCGGCAGCTTCATGCGCGAGCGTCCGCGTTTCACATCGTTTTTGCCATTCGGCGGCGTTTACATAGGTGACAAGGAAAAGGAAGGAGGCTGTCAGGGCGGGATTCCTGACCCACAACCTGTTGTAGGTATGTATGTTGTAGAAGTGCTGCGCACCGGACGCCTGTGCAAATGGCAGGACTGCCAGGGGCACGGTCGCCCACTGCCGAGGCATTTCGTACCAGCCCCGAGCCATGCAAATGGGGGGGGTGGAGGGTGCATGTTCAAGTGCGATGGCTGTAGCTATAGTAGCCTGTGCATAGGATAAGGCTGTAGTAGGATAAAACCGTAGTAGGATAAGGCTGTAGTAGCCAAGCATCCGAAGCGGTGAAAGGGCATTTGGCGCCATGAACACTAGTACTGTGACTGATGTCGGGTATACTCCAGCTGAAACCAGTCACACACGAATCGAACGCTTGCATGACAAGGTTGCCATAACATCTGGGTAGGTCCCTGAATTTATATTGCCCAGCGGCATGTGTCTGTGTACTGAGCACCAGCGATCCTTTCACCCAAGCAGAGGCAGTGTGCATAGAGGCCCGTGCTGGGCTTTGCTTGTGACCTGGATACGGATGATCATGATGCAACTCAAGGTTGAGGCAAACAGTCTTGCAGAAAGTTTTGAAGACTCCTGCCATGACACGGGACCCCGCGGAGGTAGGAGCCACTCTATAGATGGCTGGCTGTCAGTCTTCAAATGGGGAACTGCATACAGCTACATGCAATGGATGTCTGCCCTCGCAGTGCTTGACTGGACAGCAACCACTCATGTGGCCACCGCTGTCCATTGTGTACCATCTGGTCGTTTCTGTAGTTGCACTGGAGGACTGTGAATGGGCACTGCATCGTGTCGGTTCCAACGTATCTAATGCTGTGGAATTCGTGGGGCCCTCTCAACTTCCTGGCCACCGGTATCCTCTCGCGCATGCGAGTGTGTGTCGTACAGTGCACGTGATGCGGCCTCCAAATCTGCCTGTGTGCCAGGCCAAAGGCACGTGGCTCCCTTTCCAGACCTACTCATTGCTCTAGAATGCAGAGGTTGGATGCGTCCAGTTCTACTGTTGTCAAAATCTGGTATTATAGAGTACAGCGATAGGGCAGGCCCCAATGTGTGTGGCTCTTGCGACTGCGACAAAAGAATAACAAGTGCCATCACAGCGAATCGTTTTAAAATCATAGCAGTGCGGTCGATCAACTTTTGGTCTTGAACAGCTTGTGTGCAGTCGCAAAATCCAATGCTTCAGAGAAGCACGCAATGACAAAAGCTGAAAGGCAGTTGTAGCATGTGGTTATCAAGCTGCTCCGACATGTTACTGTGCACGGCTGGTGCTGTTGTGTTGTTGTGGTTAAATGGTACCCTGCATCAGTAGAGCTCAACAAAGAAAACATGTTTGCTATTCAACATGTTACTTGCCATTGCATGGCACACGTGCAGGACCATCCACCATCAGAAGCACGGCCAGTTACCAGTTCGGCATGCCTACATTACTCGCACTCTAAGCATCCCCCCCCATGGGCATTCTGTGCCTAGACAGCATTCTCATGAATGCATATAAACTAGAGTCTGTGGGGTGTTGGAAGGCATGTGTGGTGCATCACGGCATCAGTCGTAGCCTCCTTTTGCTTGGGTCGGCCATGGGTCTAAGTCGGCTGGTGTGTGCAGAGCTTGAGTGTGCTTGGGTTGCTCTGCACAGCTCGCATCGGACGTCATCACGCCCACAGTAGAACAAGCCCCACCTGCATATGCACCGCTCACTTGGTACCGGGCCAGCATGCGCCTGGCAAGGGGTTCCATCCGCAGCTGCAGCGCACCACCACAGCGACCGCGATGGCAGGCGCCTCCCTCACCCTTCGCCAGGTGCGGCGGCCCAGCCGGCGCCAGCGGGGCGTTGCCCGCATGTTGTCGGGACAAGAGTACAGCCGGAACGCCACCGGCGTTGTCGTCGCGAGTGAGCTGAGTGCAGATCCGATCCTCTCCGAGTGGTAATATGCCAGCAAGGCTGCATTGTGTGCCTCGGCAGTGTGCGCTTGGCACACCGTGAGAATCTCCGCATGCCGCAGGTTCTGGCCCTCAGACTTGGCTGCCAGCACAGGATGTTCCTCCGGGTTGTCATCGTCTGCCAGGGTTGATGCCACCTCCATGTATAAGTTGGATGTTACCATCTTCTTGAGGTTGAGCATCCACTTGTGGATGTCGGCAGGGGAAGGCCGCATGTTCAAATCGGGCATCAGAGTCATTGAAAGAGTGTCATGTGTGATGTTGTCGGTTGCGATATTGGCACTGTATAGCCAGTGCCGTTTCTGCGCGATTTCCAGTGAGTGACCTCCTCCCTTGCGGCCAGTCAGCGCTACACCAGTCACCGGTTTGAAGCCTGCCACCAACTCCCATATCACCACGCCCAAAGCCCAAACATCCATTCCAGCCTGAGCAACATCACCAGCGTTCACGGGAGGAGCCGTGTAAACAGACTTCAGATTCGACACATCTTCATCGGTGAAGACATGCCCGATGGGGAAAGCGTATTTCATGGACGAAACCTTAACTGTCAAATCGCTGCAGGTTGTGTTGCTCTTGCCCAGGTTGGAACTCTGCAGGTCCATCAACACAAGACCCGCCTCGCGCACGTGCTCCAGCACTTGGCAGATCTGCATCACAAGCTCGGCGCGCTGCTCAGCGAGTATGTGGCGGGAGGCCACATCGCCTCCATGGCAGTAAATGTACTCATCCAGCGTTTCCTGGACCTTGGGCAGTACCAACGCAATGCTGTCCAAGAAGCGAGTGCCGGAAGTATCGACGTATATCCCCAGTGGAGACGTGATACCCTCGTGTGGCCCCACCGTCCGATACACCACAACCTCACGGGCCATAGCTTTCAAAGTATCTCGATGACGGGGGTAGAGGAGCGTGACATCCGTTCCCTTTGCTCCAAGCATCCACCCAATTGTGGGCGAGGACCATGATGGAAGCAGTCCATCGCGAACAGAAACCTGCATTGAACGCATAGTGAAGCATTTGCGACTGCACAAACTTCAACTGGGGCAGACACCCTTGTAAGCTGGCAACAGCGCCGGGTTTCACGCAGATGTGAGCAGCCCCTACAACAGAGCTAGGGCCTTTCCATGATGAGACCACGCCGAGTCGGGAATGACCAACTGTTCCGCTCGAAAGAATGGAGACAATTTCCACACGCAGATACGACCCCCGAAATACAAAATTTCACAAGAACTGCAACCTGAACAGATGAGACAGGCGCATAACAGCGGCATGGTCATCACCATGGGCACCAAGTCCATAGATCTTCCCTAAAACAGCACACGTCAGAACCTGCAACAGTGATCGCGAAAATGGCTCAGGCAGCCATAATCATGAGCCTGTTGACGCAGTAAGCTACCATGGATCGTCCGAGAGCGTTAGGGCAGCAAGAAACAACAGGGCTCAACAAGGTCCGATTCATCTCGGCATGAGCTTCCAGCTCTGCACCATGACACCTCTAAAATCACGAGGCGTACGTCCGAGGAAAGAGTGGTCATTTGTGCCTTGCCGCTCTGTAACGAGCCCGGCACGGAGAAGATATGCCTTCTCACAACCTTCGCCAAGCTCCCAAGTAGCTTGCTATCGTCATCCACGATGTTCTCAAGCGTTGAGTGTACGTCCTTGACGAAGGCGTCGTCCATCAGATCCATTCCTTGAGTTGTGGTCATGGTACAGGTTGTACTACTCGGCACACCGTGTACTGCGGTGCGAGAGCATGGTAAGATTGCAGCGCCTTTGAAGACTATTGGGCATACGTGGCTGCACGGGCGAACGCGACTGTTTGCATGCTGCGATGGTTGTATCTCGGCGACGGACACGGTGTAGGTCGGTCAGAGCTTCCGAGCGCTGACATATAAGATGCCGCAGATAACCACGTTGAGGGTGTTGCCCATTAATCCATCTATTGTCGCATGGAAAGCCTGGCATGAAGCTGTGGGGTGCGCGTAGAACTACGCAGGTCGACATGTGTGGCTACAGGGCGTGGACACCAAGGCGCCGGGCGACACCGCTTGCAGGAACTGCCGGGCTGAAGCTGAGGCATTGGGCGGCACCGCCAATGTGTAGCTAACGGCTGTCAACGGCGCCACAAAACCGGTGTAGCCAGGGCGCTTCAGCACGAGTCGCTGGGACATCCTCACCATGGCGCCACAAGCGTTGACAGACTCTTGGAGAGAGCAGTTTGTCGATGTAAATGGCTGCTCCAAGTTCAAATTGCATCGAGTTGACTACCAGGTGTGCTGGTGCCCACGAGGTGCTCTAATCTCGCGATCCCATCGTAAACTCGTGTCTCATGCCATCATGATACAGCATGGCAAGCCTTAATACTAAACAAACAATTATTTGCGCGCCTTGTATCTTGCGTTCCGGCGGACAGCATCTCGCACTTTGACGGAAGTCGGATCGAGTGCTGACTCGAGCTGTTTATACTGCGTATCCCCTCGACACCAACATGGATGTTGCCGTCAAAACGATACAATGATGTGTCCCGCAGGCGGATTCTGGCCCCAAGCAGTGGTTCGGTGTCAAGTTGCAACAATCGAGTGGCAATGAATCCACACGCCGGCCCGGCACGGAGAGGACTGTATGCATTGTGAAGGCGTGTTCAAACTGCAGCAGTGTGCATATTTGTGCATTCCGTAGAATACAGCATCCCCGAAAAAAACAGGTCGGCAACACGAGTGCATGCTGCAGAGCTATGTCAGACAGGGCAACGAGCCATTCATCCTGCTGCTGGCATCCTACATGCCATCGCTGAACCAGCTCTGCTTGACGCTGCCCAGTGGCGTCACACCCGTTGGAACAGGCGTCAAGCTCGATGAGGCGGTGCAGGACATCATATACAAAGCGACAGGGGACAGGCCGACTGTGAAGGTGATCGCCACATCACATGGAACGTGCGTGGGGATGCCTCGCCTGGGTCCCGAGCGGACAAAGGTAGTCATGGTCAATATCCATCGCGGTCCGTTCAAGATGTGTACCCCCTGGTGCGGCCTCAAGAATGGCCCCCGCAGCACATTGGGGAGGGCGTCCGCAAGCAGCACCGCAGACCCTGCATTCTGCAAGGTCCGCTGCATACGCTCACCCCCTGTGTCTGCACACGAGCACACATGCAGCAACGTGTGCATGCATTTAGGGCCACACCCCTGCTGCTCAGAAGCTGTGCTTTCTGGCGCTGAACAACATCGACGTGGCGCTGGCTGATTTGCGCGGCCAATTCGACGCGGTCGACACTGATGTTGACATCATGGCGATGGCAGCAGCTGTGCATCAAGCTGAGGCGCGAGCGCTGCCCTGGAGCAGCAGCATCGCGATGGGTGCAGCGGTGGGTGCTGGCCTCGTGTTGGCCCTCGCCTGGTGCTACCCGCAGTCGCCTGCCTCCCTGAGGCCCCCGCGGACGTTGTTTCAGCGCGGCGCGTGAGGCCTTCTGTGGCGGTGCAGTGTACAGCCGGAGAGTTACCCAAGTGTGCGCATCGGCCGAGGATGTGGAACCATGGAATGAAGTTTTGGCTTCGCAAGCACAGCCTGGCACTACACACGGCCACCGGTACCGGTTGTAACGTTCCAATGCACAATAGGCAGGGGTGTGGCTGTGGCAAGGCCCAACACATGCATGGTACAATGAGCCAGGAGGAAGGGCCTGGTGGCGCCAGCGCATATGGACATATGGACACGGTGAGGAGGCAGCCTTGGGACGTTGGCAAAAAATGGGAAAATGGGGAAAAAAACTGTGGCATCACTCCAAACCCAAGCGGACATCGGCTACAGTCAACAAGCATCAGTGCTACAGCATTCCATGACATCTCCCTGTGGCCACGCTCAGGACTGGGTCACATGAAAGAGACTCTCATGATGTGCACTCACTCACACAGGCACATTTGTGGATGAAGGTGCAAGCAGCTTAGGTAGCATGCACTGCATGACGTGCAACTACAATGGGATATTGTGAAGCCAGCTGCTTCCTGCACAAACAAACTTTTATATCGGATGACGCCTGCAGGATTGCATGGTCATTCATCCGCTGGATCCAGGGCCATCGTCCATAGCCATCACTTGCCGGCCCGACCTGCGCCTGTTCGCCAAGTTGGACCAAATCCAACGTTGAAAGGCCTCAATCATTATGATAAACGTCGTTAGGGCTTGAAAATGTCGTCCACTCGCATTGTTCGTCTCCGCAACATGAACCTCCTCAAACAGGTGTATATTTCCGTTCTTTGAAGATAAATTTATGGACACAGTCCTTTTCTCTTTTTGCTCCATCACCCCTTAAGCTTGTCGACTGGCTCTGTCCCGCTAAAGCCGGTGGATCGGCGCTGCTCTCAACGTCAGCGCACATTGAGATATCTGCAGTAATTGCAAATCGAACAAGCAACGACAGCGCCAAATGAATCATGTAGTGAGAACTCAGCGGCCACGTAGGCGTAAAAATGTAGCATGCCGTGTGCGTTTGCTCCCGTGAACACTGGGAACGATTAGTATTGATGTTGAATCGAGCACCTGCCATTCGAAAAAGGTCAAGCTTTCTAGTCCACCATTGCGTCGACACACCATACGTACAGCAGTACGTATGATCCACCGGTACCATAGCAAGCTGACACGCTGGGGGTGCTTGCAGCGACATCTGCAATCGGCGGGGGCGGTCACAGCCGCCTGTGGTGACTGGAATATGCGTGGCACGGCGCATCCAATATGCGTGGCACGGTGCATAATCAATATTGGCTCATCTTCTTGAAGCTGACAAGCCGTTGACAGATTCAAACTTGCAATTTTCGCCTCATGCAATCAATTCGCATAATCAGCGCCAGCATTAATATTTGGCTCGAACGTTAACGCGATTCACCGCCATTTCACCCGTATCAAGGAGTCATGTTCCTTTGGTCAAACGTCATCTCTGGGTAGCCGTCACATCTCTCTTGGACTGGCGCAAGTGGCTGCATGTGGTGTCGTGCATCTCCATGGATGGAAAGAGTGCCCGTTTGAATTTCGCCCGTGCGAGTGCACCCAGCTGCAGAGCTCGCTCGTGCACTCTCCCTTATGCACCAGTTCTGCGCATGCCCGCTCGAGCGGAACCATGTATTCGGGAATAATCAACTCAATGGTTTCACGAATCCTAGCATGGCAATATGTGCAGAGTGGCGGAGCATGACGTTTAAATGTGAAAGGCACAGCGCGGTATCCTATTGCACGCAGCACGTCGCGACGTACAAGGAATTGCGTGCGCTGAGGTCAGGCATCCGGCATTGAACACGGCCCGCTTCGAATTCACGCCTTGGCACATGGGCTCGAGCTCTAGAGTGCACGAATTTTGAACTACCAAATCGTAAGCTTGCGACACCTTTGCTGTACGATTCCCACGCTGAATAGACATCAAAGGTGTAGTCTTCCGGATGAAGCTCCGCACGTGGAGGCCGACCGCTGCCGATGCAGGTGCATAATTATAAATGAATCCTCCCAGAGCATGAGCTTTCGTAACACCCACATGGACACATGAGCTTGCAGCGCCGCGCGTTCCTGATGCCACTATATCGTACTGATGATGCAAGTGGAAAAGCACTATGCGCGGCTGGTAACCCTTTTTCGGCACCGCCGGCGTTTGGAGTTCGTATGGGATGGACCTCGGAACCGTAGCGGCGACCCAACAGGCGAGACTTTCGCAGCGATTCATGGTTCGGCATGCCGAGGTTCACCGACGGCACGCCGAGGGTTCCCCGTACCCAGCCAAGCTTGCAAACCTCCACTGAGCGAGTCGACCTCGTATGCATGCGCGTCAACAAGCAGAACCTTCGTCTGGAGCTTCCGTGACGTCCCACCTCTTGCCCTGCTAGTCAGCGCCCAGGCACCAGATGTTGCGGGCGGGCAGCGGCTCGAGCACCATGACGGAGGTTTACCGATCCGGGCACTGGCGCATTGTGGCAACCGCTATGCTGCTCATGCGAACGCTGAGGCAACTGGCACTGGAGTCCACACCGATGATGCACGGAAGCTGAGTCGGTGCACGTGGTACTGTATGAACTGGTTTGGTGACATGTGAAGTCGATTGGTGGCATGCATGCATGCCGTCTTCACAACGCATAACTGACACCGTCTCGGGGATGCGCGAGATTAGCCATTCACGTTTTGCTGCGCCTGAAGCTTTTTCGAGCGTTACTTAATGATTTCAACCGCAAGAGCGTGCACATTCAGGATTGGCAGTGTGTCGGCGAGCGTCAACTCGCTTCAACAGATTAGCGAGGTATCGGCTGTGATCTTGCGACGTTGTCGCATTGGTGCGGCTCTTGACAGATGCAGTCAGTCTCGGACGACATGTGCTTACAGAATTCAACTGGAGTGCTTGCCCTGGCTGTTGGGAGTGGTCCACGGTTGCTGGTGCTGCTGCCACTGCTGCCCGACGGTCGCCTCCAGCTGGATGTGCACGGACATCGGCGTGTTGGCCAGTCCGCAGTATAGACACACGCCGTTTTCACACAAAGCTGACCAATTGAATGTTGACCATGGATGTCGCGTGTACACCGCTGTGGAAGCTGATTGCTGCCGTCACGAACGCAATTTGACCTGCGCTAACGGGTGTGATGCTCGAGCGCGCGTGGTCAAGATCGAAGACTGTATAGACCCAGCGCGTCAACACGTACCCGCTGTCACTCTCCTGAGAGATACATCGTGTCGTGGGGTCGTGCCGATCTCACCTTGCCGTGAGGCCCAACAATGCTCTTGCTTGCAGCTCGCCTTGCAAGTAGTACATCCCGCAGCCATGCTTCTGGCCGTGGTCGCCATGCTGGCGATGGGGAACCCTGTGGCCGCAAACACCCGAAAGCAGCTGGCAGGTGACATGGTTGGGCTTCACGCCGCATTCATGGAGGTGCGCGCTCAGGCAGAGGTAGCGATGCACGCACTGCAGCTGGCAGCGCCTTACTGTTCAAGTTGGGCATCATGCTCACGTTGGTGCAACTACTTCCAGCCCTCCGGTTCGTGTCTTTTCATGTATGATCAGGTGACGTAAGGATCTACTGTGCCGTTGAGTGGAAGATTGCACTGGTTGCGTGAGTGTGCAGGCTCAGCGCGCAGGCAGGCAGCCGAGCGACAGCGGAACGTATTCCAGCGTCTGGTCGTGGAAAAAAGAAGCGTTCACGGACATCTGCCCCACTCTGAAGAAGTCAATGTCTGTGTCTGCAAGGAACGCCTTGACTGACTTCCCGGGATACTTCGAAGCGGGCAGTACGTTCTCCCGCAACGTTGCGGATCCACCGTGGCCGTAGACTCTTTCGATTTCCACACACCTCGAGCTCGTCATGCAGAGATAGACATACCTACCCATGGTGCTCCTCGCCCATGATCTGGGAGTGTGGTAACCCATCGGGATAGAAAGGACGCGATCTGTTGGATGCCGCTTGCTCTTACAGCAGCAACGTGCACACGTCCATGCGCCAGATTCAGTTGACGTTGTCAGTTGTGGTCGCAATGTTGCATCTCGACAGCGACCACGGCCAGAGGCGCGCGCGGATGTTAAACCAGAAGATTGCATGCAGACACCGTCATAGCGCCGGGCCCCTCCTCCCAGGCCGTCTCGCAGATGGCTCTGGGTGGGATCTTCTTCGACTCGACACTCGCATCTGCCAAGCCCAGTTCCTCGGGGCAGGCTGCGGGCTGCGTCACCAAGTCCATGTCCTCCAAGTCCGCGTCGTCGTTGCTGTTCAGGCAACTCATGTGCGCCCCTCCGCCCTCGAATCCGCCACTGCGGGCATTGCAGTGGCCTATCATGCATGGCCGCACCTGTGCCGGCATGCCCGCTTCCGCATGCCCGGCGGCCTTCCGTCTGCGCGCTCGGCCATGCAGCACAGTTGCGGCCAGTCGCCACCAGCCAGTGACCGACGCCTGGCGGCCGCATCACACATCGATCTCTGCCCAACCTCGTGGGGAACCCGTGGCTGCGGCATGCGCCGTGGCTGCGGCCACCCTGATGCGCAGACAGCCCCCTCGGGGCGCCCGTTGCGAACGGCCGCCGCCGCCGCACCTCCCTCCGCACCATGCCCGCCTGCACCTTTCACAGCCGCATCTGCCACGTGTGTGCATATCCCCACACCATGCATGAGCCATACCGGCGCTGTTAGGCTCGCAACGTAGCGCGCATGCGGGGTGCCACTGCACCCGCAGCCAGGGACGAGCTGCTGGTGGTGCAGGTATGCTGGCCGGTGGCTGTCGGCGATGATCTATGACGACGGGCCCCCCGACAGCTTCAAGATGGTCATCGGCATCTCGGACGGGGGCACGTACTTGGACGACCGCCCCACGTGGCTCTCCCCGTTGCGGTACCAGGACAAGTGTTACGTAGCTGATGCGAAGAACCCTGCCGGCGACGTTGCCGCCATGGTGCGCCGCCACGGCCGCTGTACTGCTTCCACTGAACCTGTTACCCTGGCACAGCGTAGGGAATGTAGGGATTCGGCAAGTGTCTGTCTGGCAAGGGCTGAATTGACAGGACGTAGCCGTCATTCCGTCCTGTTGACTGTTCAAACGACATATCGCTCAAGAACTATTCCGCTGTGTCCGGGCTAATCGTCGCGCTAGCAGAACAATGATTTGCATCCTGTCCATGCAAGCACCGGCTCAGCAAGGACACGGTCATTGTTTCTGCTGTGTGCCCCGTCCTTGGCTGCACAGGGCACAGGCCGGCATAACGCACGTTGAACACTCACACGACATAATGCATCAGACAAGCACCACATGACCTACGCCGGTTCGCCAGGTGCCGTCAGGTCTTTGTATACGCGAACACTGGATGCACACATGGTGACCACATGCATGCGCAGCACAACAACCGCGCAGGCCTCGAATCGAACCTGTACATTTACTACGGTATGCAGCTGTGCTATGCCGAGGCCAGCCACCTCATGCATGTCAGTAATGCGTGCCTGCAGTGCGCGCCACAGGTTCCGTGCACGCAGATGTGCAAGGAGATCAGCGGCTTGGGCAGTGCGCCGATCGTCACCGAACCCCGTTGTCGCTTGCTGCGTGTCAACTTGACATGCATGTGCAGGTGGCTGCAGCGCTGGCGCTGGACGCAAGGTACATGCGCATGAAGGGCAGCATGAGCGCGTCCAAGCTGTTTGAGAAGAAGGCCAAGGCCGCGTATGCGTACGCAAAGACGATGAACAGCCGCAACAGCGCCAAGGCGGCATGCTCACGTGGCAGCGCCAACACCAACTGCATTGGCGACTGCGCAGACGCCAGCGAGTCCGTGCGTCCCCACTATCACTATCACGATGCATGTAGGGCAAGACCCCTGGTCAGACTGCACCCGGCCACTGTGTGTGCAGCATACTCATGCACTCGCCCTTGTGCGGACTCCGAGCGGTCAGAATCCGAGCGGCTCCTGTCCGCTGGCCCCACGGCGTCGACATAGATGTCGCCCATGGCGATGCATGCATGCGACGCACAGTGGCAGTGCAGGTGTGCGAGCTTTACGCGTTCAACAACAAGATCGACCGCCAGCTCTTCGCAGCGGCCGGTGCGCTGTACTGGCTGACGGGCGCGCAGTCGTACCGCACGGACGCCGACAGGCTGTACGCGGCAGGCTTCCAGTTCTGGTGGCAATGGGGCCACGCCTGGCCGACGGGCATGATCTCACTCGCGGCCGCGAACGACCCCAAGAACACGCCTCAAAACAGCAAGGACTATTACAACGATCAGCTGCGCCGCTTTGTTGAGCGGTGGACCGACTGCAACGGCGGCCGTAAGACGAGCTACTGCGAGTGCGCCCCTACGCCACCGGTTGCTGCTTCTCGCCAGCCGCCCCGCTGGTTGACAGCTGCGGTACACAGGTTGCGGGCACAATGGCCTTACTCTGTGACGGTGCTGCGTGCTGTGACCGGCTAGTGTGCTGCGTGCTGCAGGAAGACGAAGGATGGGCGCACATACCCGGTGGACCTGCCATGGGGAAACATGGGAGTCAGCATGGGCGCCGTCTGTGCGGCGGGCATCTACAATAAGATGGGTATCGACACCAAGGTAAAGACGGAGGCGGCATGCTTCATCGAGGAACAGCTTGCGTACATTACCAACCACAAGTGCTCCCGGAAGGGTGAGGCCTGCAACACCGGCACAACTGCCGGTTACTCCTACATTATCGGGTACGACCGCCGCATCTCATTGCAGGCCTGCCCCCACGGCTTATCCCCTCCCCCCTCCACAAACATGCAGTGCATGCCCGGCATGATGGTGGTGCGAGGTCCGTGCGGTGCAGATACGGTGCCAAGTTCCCGACGAGAGTGCACAGTCGGGAGGTTTCATTCCCGTTCTTTGAAAAGGCGTCGACGCGCGATGATAACGACGTCCTCTGCGGCGGTGTCGTTTCGGGGCCATACACTGCCTCTGGGGGTTCCACAGATAAGTACACCAACAACCGCCGTCAGTGGTTCGAGTCCGAGGCGGCGCTGGACTATGGGGGTGCGATCGCGTGCGCGTTTGGCGGCTACGCCGCGCTGCCATCTTCAGATCTCACGACGTGCAAGTCACGCACTCCCTTCACCGGCCGCAGCAGCAGCTCCAGCAAGAAGCCCGCACCCAAGCGTAAACCCGCACCCAAGCGTAAACCCGCACCCAAGTCAAAGAGGAGGCCATTGCCTTCTCGCCAGCGTCGTGGACAGTAGATGCTTGTGCAGCTGGATGTACAAGGTAACGGTGTGTTCCCTTGCTTCATCTGATGCAGCCTTCACTCGCTGCAGAACCTCAGTAGAAGGGCCACAATTTGCAGCTAATGGGCACTGTGCGCACGCATGCAGGTGAGATGTAAGCTGGTGTTCAATGTACACTGGTGTATGGCCCGTTGCCTGTAAGATGTCTCAGGTTGGATGCCTTGGCCATGCGTACTTCCTGATGACGAGCTTTTTGGAAGATTGTCTGTGATATTTTGGTGTAATGGCAGGTTCATCATGCTTGCTTGACTATGCATGGTAGTGCTTTTCAGCGTAAGATCGAGGCTGTTGGGACACATTGGAGGTAGTGCATGATTAAGCTGTCATAGTGTTCAAGCTGAGTGCCAGTGAGTCTAGGTTTTGCTTCCTGCGATGACTGCTGGAAGGAGAGCGATTAGACTATGAACAGTCTGAGTGAGGAGCCTCGTCAGAGGCGAAGGCAGTGGCGTAGTGGCACATCATTTAACCTGGATCAACATGATGTAATCAATTACGTGCTCATGCCTGTGCAAGAGGTGGTATCACATCATCCCTTTCGTTGTTTAGGCTGAACCACTTCTCCATCCCATGCATATGGCAAAACTCTGTGGGAAAACCAGGGTGGCTTGTCATGCCTTTTTGGCCCTATTCCCAAAATGCAGTCCAGCAAGCGCTATGATTCGTAGTAATAGGCCCTGCAGTAGTGTCCAAATCATGCACTGCCAAAAGGTCGAGTCGCAGTCTGACAAAGTGAAGTCCATCACCCGGAGCAAAGCATCTGCCTCGACTGGATCAAGAACTTGGTCTCCATTATTTATGTACAGTGTGTCCAAGTTGCACACCCCCAGCCGGTTCATGAAAAGAATGGTTTGGTTTTGGAGGTGTGAAGGGGTTGCCTGAGCCTCAGTGATTGCCATGGCCTCCATGGCCCACCTGGATACAGCGACTGTCAGTCACCCAACCACATGCCAGCCAACCATGGGCGACACCATTCCAGCCAGTGGGAGAATTTTTGTAACTTCTTGGGTGTCTCCACCGAGGTCAAGTTCTCAAGCGGCAAACCAATGTACAACTGAATCTATGGCAGCGCCTGCAAGTGCTTGCAGAAGCAGGCGACCGATAGCCCGTTCCGGACCAGGGCTAGCTTGATTGGTCATACTATCTCATACCTGGAGTACGAGGTGGACAACACATATTCCATAACTGTGCCACGAGCAGAGGCAATGGAAGGTCCGGTGCCAGACAGAAATGCTCCCATGATGAGGCACGTGAAAACAGTGCCAACAAGCACAGAGTTGATGGGCAACAGTGCAGACAGCATGTACGCCACGCCAGAGCTCCAGAAAGTGACGGCCAGGCAGACCAGGTAGTATGTTGTAATGCTTGTTGCAGGCAATGTCAGATGCCAGTATGGTCCAACAAAGAGAATCGGAGCCTGCACACAATCGCCATAACACCAATTTTAAATGCAGAAGGCTCATCTGGCAAGGGGGGGTGAACCAAGTTCAACAGGAGCATCGGCTGCTGCAGTGCAATGGCGTGGCTTGTTGGACATGGGCAGAAAGTTACCAGTACTACGTAGTACATGTCGACCAAACTGATGCCAAGGAAGTATGGCAACGTCCGCAGACCCTTGGATGCCTCCCTCCAGTACATTTGCTGCTCCTGCAAGCCACGCCGCCTGTCGCAGCTCAACGTTGCGGCCAGGTCAACAGAAACACGATTGCCGGGATTTTCCAAAGACCCGTCACGATTTCAAAGGTCGACCACCGGCGCCTCGTTGATAGCATGTACACAGCAGCACCGGCATCATGGGCATGTGCTGACCACCACATGAGCACATGAGGCCGGCGGAACGGGCACACACCCGGGTAAAACTGCGTAGGAAGGTCGCGCTGGTGAGAGTGCACAGCGTCGTCACCACCATGACGGTCTGACCGGGGGATTGCTGCAAGGACCAGTCAGTGCCATGGAGCGCGCCGACGATGCAAGCGGCCACCAGCAGCAAGCTGATGTCGATGACAGTTGTTGGGAAGAAGTCGCGGAAGCGCTTGACCACAGTGCGCTTGATGATCAGCAGCAGCTGCAGCAGCTGGTTCGGCGGCACCTGTAGCGCGAGGCTGTCACGCACGCTGCCGAGCATATCGCTCTCCGCATCTCCCACGGCCTGCAGCATCTTGCGCATCGTGCCCGCGACCATGCTCTTGCTCATCGGGCTGCTGCGGTCGCCGGCCACGAGGTCCACGGACAGCCTACCGGAGCCATCGTCCGAGCGTTGGCTCGAGCCGAAAAGCCGGCGCACGATACCGGCACGTGCGCGAGGCGATCTGCCAGGATGGCTGCGCAGCTGCTGTGACACCGCTGCAGAGTCCGCCGCGTCCGTGTCGAATGCGACACCTTCAGCGAGCGCCACACCTCCGTGCCGCGCTGCCTGTGCGGCTGCATGGCTCCGCCGTGCCTACACAGAAAATTTCGAGCCTTGCTTCTAGCTCTGCACGGTAACGGATGGTGCAGTTGGGCGGCAGACAGAGTTTCGGACCTGACCAAACACGTGCCGCATCCAGCTTACATGCACGTGGTCGCCGGGAGGGGCAGTGCGGCCGGACCCCCCTGGTTCCACGCTCTCGCCAACCTCCCTGCCTGCACTATCCAGGAATCCGTTCACGGTACCGCCAAGTATCCGGTCGTCAACGAGCCATGACGTGTCCGTCCGCTGGGAATGGTCACCGGAGCTGTACAGCCCATGCGACTGGGTCACGGCGCCGCTCGCTGCCCCGGATAGATTTCCAACACTGTCCGTGAGGCCTGCCTCTGCCCGCAGCACACGCATCTGTGCGGCCGTCATCGAGCTGCCGGGCCCCCCGCGTACCACACCGCTGATGGTGATGTCGTCGCCGCTGGCCATCGAGCTCGCCGATCCGCTGGCATCATGCCGCATGTCGAACGTTACGTTCTCCAGGGCCACCATCGGCTCCGGAGACGGCGTCAAGATCACGGCGGCGCCTGCAGAGGGTAGAGCCGGCATGCTCTCCGCTTCTGACAGCGACCACGACGCACTCCGGCGGACGCCGCGGTCAGACCCAAACATTGACACCCTGCCCATCCCAGGCAGGCTGCCGGCCATCATCGCATGCACGTGTGGCATGCTGCCTGCAGTTTCGGCACACTCAGGGTCTGTGTAGTCCTGCTGCTCTGCCTGCCCCTGCCACGACTCTGGCGGTGACACGTCCTGGGGCTGTTCCAAAGCAGGCTCGGAGTTCAGCCTAGATGGGGCGCAGGCGCTGTCACCGCCAGCATCGTGCCGGCTGCTGCCGAGGCCCGCACTCATGCTGGTGGAGGGATGGTCCACGGAGACCGAGTCCAGGTTGGTG
Organism: Ulva armoricana; assembly: GCA_032360965.1. Lineage (NCBI taxonomy): Eukaryota > Viridiplantae > Chlorophyta > Ulvophyceae > Ulvales > Ulvaceae > Ulva > Ulva armoricana. The sequence goes on from JAUMHO010000011.1 coordinate 1,503,590, forward strand.
TCTGACCCGCCGCGCGTGTCTGTTGCAGTGGCGAGTGCTCTGCTTGTGGTGGCTATGGGGCCATCAGGCATGTCTTCTGGTACCCCTTCCAGCGTCAGCAGCAGCTGTGCACATGTCACCTGCCCCTGCTCATTACCTAGATCCCGCGTCACGTTTTCAAATACCTGCTCACAATCCTACTTGTCCGGCTGAACGTTTGCGCCTCTACACCATGATCACACGGTAACACAGTCGCAACCAAGGTCCCCTTCAAACTCCAGCTCACAGCTCATTGGCAGCAAGATGACGAGGCTAGACTGGAAGCATGAACTCCAGATGTACAGAGAACGCACCACTGGAGGCACGACGATGCCCAGCTTTCTGAACAGCTCGCCAAGTTCCTTTGCGTCCAGAGCGCCTGAACCGTCCCCATCCGCAGCCTGGAACTCGTCAAACAGCCTGCGGCGCACCTCAGGCGGCAGCCGGAATGAGTCGCGCCAGGCAGTGCCGTGCGCGCCAGTGTGCATGTTAAGAAACTCCTGCCCATAAACCTCCCAGAGCTCCCTGCACACAGCAGCCTCACTAAAACCACACCCCTACACCTGCAACGGCTGTTTGCCAACTGCTCTGCAGGATACATGCGGCGGGGATTCGCACGGGAGGCTTTCTTTCTTGAAGAAAGGATCGCCGGACTTGCTCACTCGACCGGAGATGACATCGAGGTTGAAGTCCGCGATGTTGTCGTGCAGCGGCATCGTGAAGCCGTGCAGCCCAAAGTAGGTCTCTGTCAGCAGCGGGGGGCCGTTGTAGACGGTGACGCCTCCAACGCCGAGGAGCAGCAGCGAGTCAAATAGCTCGTACAGGGCGTGGCGTGGCTGATGGACGACGGTCACGACGTTCATACCGCAGCCCGCAAGCCTACTCAGAGCGCGTAGGACATCGATGGACGATGTCGCATCCTGCACCCAACCAGCCAGTTGCAAGCGGGATACATGCGCACCGCGCACCAGGACCTTCGCCGCTATTCACCGTATAGACTGGTATAGCATCTGTGGTGCGTGGGTATGCAGGAATGCCAGCCGGGGTTTGAGGTGCAGGCGCTCACCAGGCCAGATGTTGGCTCATCTAAATACAGGACAGAGGGCATCCCCACGACCTCCAAGGCAATGTTGACACGCTTCCGCTGGCCGCCACTGATTCCGCGAGAGATGACACTGCCAACAATGGAGTCTTTGACTCTAGTCAAGTACAGATCATCCAACACCTGCACACGTGGGCAAGGTGAGATGTTGGGTAGCTTGTTGAGGCTTGCGCCTTTCCATGCGTGACATGTGTTTGTTATACTGGAAGGCATGCCTCATTCACAACGCTATCACCTTCACGTGCTTCCTTGAAACCACCTCTCAGGTTCTTGGCCAGATAAATGTTCTCCAACACTGTCAAGTCCTCATGCACAGTGTCATCCTGGGGGACGTAGCCGACAAGCTGCCTCACCTGTAGACATTGGGCAGGGTAGAACATGGGTACCCGTGAGATGGCACACATACAGCACGTCCAACGCTTAGGGCAAATACGGATTCCCAAAACAAAGCCTCTACACCAATGCTAACAAATATTTCTGTCAGACTGGTTGCGGAAATCAATGTCTTACCTCTTGTGGAGCCATTGGATCCCCATTGTACCGGATGATGCCCTGAAGCTGACCGTTAAGCGCTTTCCCACTCAAGGCTGTCAGCAGCGACGTCTTACCGCATCCACTGGGTCCCATGATCGCATGAAGGTGGCCTGCACGAAGGCTTAGAATTTCTGTGGATGCGCATGTGCCTGCATTAGATTGACGAACCCAAGTTTCTGCTGGCGGCTGTTTGTTTACCAAATGAGCTGAATTGGCAAAGCGTCTCAGGAGCAAGTTAGATCCCACCCGGATTGTAGACGCCAGAAACGTTCTCCAGCAGCCACGTGTTGGAACCTTTCAAGACCATGCCAACACCTTTGAATTGGATCCTTACCATTGGCTCCACCATGAACGTTCGGGATCGCCCATCACCATACGTACGGCCCAAGCGCACTAGCAGCGTTTTCACCATGTTCAGAAGCTCCTGCTCTGCCGCCTTTGCTGCAAAGTAGCAACTCATCTTCACGAGGAATGCAGGCATCTGCTGACTGGGGAATCCTGTGCAGGCCCTGCTGGAGCAAGCGGCATGCAGGGGTGGGCACAAGGTAGCAGCACGCCTGCTCGTGCCTGCTGGCCAGCCACTACTCTGCGGACATATATGAAGGACGCCAACATGATGGCTGCTGCAGCTGCCACAAAGACAAACGCTCCAAGTGAGAGGCTCGGCCGAACGGTACCCTCAGGGCAGCTTGTCAGCCACACACAGGAGCGAGGACGCTCGCTCTGTTCTGGACAAAAGGTGCCGACCGGACAGACAATCTGGTCGCTCGAGCTTGGGCAGTAGTACCCGGGAGCACACCTGCACCAGTTGCTTGTTTGCAGCACATGCAGCACAGGCATACCTCTGTGCGAAGCACTGACACCAGATTCGTCACTGGAGTGCGTGGAGCGGTCTGACTAGGCTACAGCACACAGAATCGAACGACATTCAACCGTGGCGAGATTTCGCACATGCTGATTGGGGAGATCGATTGTTCTGGGCAGAAATTGCCTCCGAGCGGGCCACCGTTCTCATACAGTTGCTCGATGACAGTTTTCTGTGGCTGCGGTACTTCAGCCAGCGCATCTTGCTGTACCAGCCCCCCAAAGTCACAGCTGAAGGGCTCGAGAGACCCTCCCACACAGTATGTGCCCGCTTCGCAGGCCACCCTCTCGCGCGGTGAGGGGCAGTAGCTACCAGGTGGACACCTCCGCTCCGCAAGCCGCGCGTTGGCGTCAGTCTCAGAACCAGCATACGTGCCCACCGGACAAAACTCACCTTGTGCACATGGAATACACCGTGCAGCAGTTGCTGTCAGAAACCTTCCAACGCTGTCACCTTGTGTCTCCAGGAGCCATTCTCCAGTGTGGGAGCACAGGAATCCTGCAGAGCATGTTCGGCAGCTGGTTGACAGAAAGTTCCAACCGCAGTTTTCAAAGGACTGCACTGAACAGTCTCATTTTGATGAGAAAAGCCACAGTTGCTGCAGACTGAAAGCCGCCCTGGGTGTCACTGCATGCCTGGCTTGATCAATGCTTTAACATTTTATGAGGGCAGGTGCTCGTTACCTGCCGGACATGCTCCTAAACTTGGTAACATGATTGGATTGCAAGCACAACCAGCAAATGCAACGGTGGCCTGGTCCATGTCATCCGTGCTGTGGCAAAGGTGGTCCCCAGGTTCCAGGCGCTTGTCCACATACTCCCTGACTGTCAGCAGCCTGTCATTGTCTGCATTAAACTTTGAGAAGACATACTGTGCGCGATTTCCTTGGAGATCAACGCCTGATGCCTCGAGCCACTCAGCGAACGCCTCCACTTCGACACCTGGCGATGTGATCTGCACAGTTTGACATGCTCACATCACTGGTACGGCAAGCGGTAGTAACCTCAATTGACTCGTACCTGGACGGATGCATTGTACCATTGGAAAGCATCATTGGCCTGGTGTGACAAGTAATCCAATGAGAGCTTCATGCTCGGTAAGGTGCTCAATAGCGCAGCAATGGCGCCAGTGGGTCCATATGGACATGTATCTGAGCACATCCCGGAACCTACTACAGAGGCATCAGAGGCACAATCGGTACATGGCCGGCATGTTCCGGAAACTTGGTCACAGAAATGACCCGATGCACACACATCAGGGCCAGAGCATGCACCAGTTTGAGAGCAGTTACACCTGCAGTGCAGCCTAGCATCTACATAGACAGACAGAAACACCAGAACTTCCGTTCCGTGTTCAAGTTCAGATGGCACATGGTGAATGAACGCGCACCAAGAGGGACAGGAGTCCTGGAACGGTGGAAACTGAGGTTTGTACAGGCAGCAAGCCCAGCAACCGAGGCAAGTGCTATCAGATGTATGTTGAATAAAGCTGTTTGTCCCAACGTAACAAAAGCTGCATCAATGGCGCAATTTGGTAATTACCCACCTGACAGGAAAACGCGTGTGGGCCAGAGTCGCACCTGCCCCATGCTCCAACAGCCCTGCAGTCTGAATGATCCAGGCATGACTTTGAGTATGAGCCATCATTCGCAGAACCTCCTATCCTATTGTCTGCCCTCACCTGCACCGACGGCATCCTGACGAGTACAAGATGCGCTGCAGGCATAGGTATGCCTGTGTGGCTAGTGGCAAACCAACAGCGTCTCAGGTGTATAAGGAGGTAGCGTACAAGATACACAAATAAACACAAGGAGCGCTTCAGCTGCATGAAGGCTGAAGCGACGCTGGCTCTGTGACTACGGAGGTGAGGTCGACGCATTCCCGACGCGAGGAATGCCTGGACAAACGTTTCCATGCACCATGAAGCCATCAGAACTATATTATACATGTCTTTAGAGGATTCTTTCGAGCGTTCGCGGCCAACGCACGATGTATGTGCACGACAAGCTCAGTGAGAGTCGTCACAATGTTGTACACATGATATCAAAGCTGGTACAATTGCACAGTTCACAGTAAGCATTCAAGAATGTAATTCATTTACAGGCCAGAATATTTAAGGACTCTAAGCTCCCAATCCCAAGTCCAAGATCAAACTCAAGCCAACTTCAGCTTGCTGTTCAGGTAGTGTTCAGCGCTACAGATCCAAGCATGCCGTTGCTGTTAAGCTTGCCTACCTGAATTGATACAGCGCTGAGAGCGCGGCTCGGCTATCAGGAGGAATGTGTGCTGATGCCGCATTTTTACGGTGCGACGTCGCACCTGTAGCCTGCGATCGGCTACAGCATGTCGCGCCACGACCTAAATAGTTGTGACATCATGAAGTGTCGCGGCAAACACGAGCAGCGTGCTTCCTCCGCATCAGTTCTTTGAAAGCAAGGTTCGACAGTTGTTGCACCTCCAGTGACCGGGTGCCCCCGCGAATAGCACAGCACGTGAGGATGTAGTATTTTATCATCGCGTCCACCAGCTCGCCGATGCGTCGCTGCTAATACTTCTTCAGTTTACTGAGCTTTGTCATTCGGGTAAGGGAATATCATGCTGATGTATAATCTATGAGCGTCGGTGGCAGTGCGTCTGACGAGTGTGACGAAGATCAGCAGCCGGCCTGGGCTCGCCGCAACACGGACGGTGACACAGAGGTGACGCAGGAAATTTTGGGGTATGGGTTGGGATTTTTGCGTTCATAAATGCTTATGCATGCACGTTGCGATGTTTTGTTGGTCCTTGGCCATGTTCGACTGCCCATTCACATGCATGTCAGAATCCCTGATGGCGACACTGTATCCAATATTTAGCCTGACAGACAGAACGAAAGCATCCACGGTACGGAGGCTGCTGGTGATGCCATTGCCAACAGGTTTCGCTCCGGATGGATGTCAATCCTAGGTTGATCTCACATACGTACATCACAGCCAGTGCCATATTTCGCAGCCACCTCCGGCATGCAAACCACCACAGGCAACACTGCAGGTTTCAAGTTCGCCTGCAACAGCACCCAGGATCGCAGCATCTCGGATTGACTGTGTGGGATGCCTCGATTGTGTGCTCGAAGTACATTGAGAAGGTACTGCCATGCGCCACAATTCAATGAGTGTTTGCCTCTTGAACATTTGCATGTACCTACAAACTTCATATGATGAGCAGAGTGAAGGAAGTATTTGCAATGACTGGGCTGGTCCTTGCAGACCACCACCACAGCACACAGTGCCATGTCCGCACGAAGATCCAGGAGTAGTGCAGGCACCTGCACGATGCACGTCATTCCAGCAAGCATGTGTGTCTGAATTGACAGCGACTGCTGACCATGTGTCGTGCCCCACCGTCTGGGTGGTTGCTGGTCCACGACGACCCAGATACTCTGCATAGTCGTCCATGCCTGGGCACCATGGTCCCAACACGTCTCGTGAACAGGTGTTGGTGCTCTATGCAGCAGTCGAGGAAGCGGGGCCGGTTCCATCCATCACGCATGCGTGGCACCCGAGCCATTGAGCTGGGCAGTGGGCCAGGCCTCACAGGCCTCACCGCCGCGATGCTGGGCGCCACGGCCGTGCTGACTGACGTGGCATCAGTCGTCCCTCTGATCCATCAGAATATACGCCTGAACTTTGATTCTGCTGCATGGGCCCAGCAGGTCGCCCTGCGACAGCAGTTTGGCAGTGCGGCAGCGGCAGAGCTCGACTGGACAAGGCCCCACCAGCTGCCCTCCTTCCAGGGGCCTTACGACCTCGTCATGTGCACAGACTGTGTCTACCATGAGCATCTGGTGAGAGACCTTGCGCGGGTGGTGCTTCACTGTTCAGGCAGCAAGACGGCCGGTGCTGCCCCTCCATTCTTGTGGCTCTCCGACTCGCCGTCCCTGCCGTGATCCGCACATGCCATCTGCACACAGCCTGGCCGGTTGCAGTATTGAAACCATGGCTCGTGTTCAGCCACACACAAGTGAGTGTGCAATGGTTTGAACTGATTCGGCAATAACTGATCCACTGGACCACTAGTGAATACATGTTGACATGTGCTCATGTAAGGCCCTGCCACACATTGAGGATGCCGTACCTGGTGAAGCACTGTGCATGCATGCGATGGCACTGCTGCACCAGGCCTCCTCTCTCCTTTGCGCTCAGCACGCCTTTTTGTGAAACTGAGAGGCTGCTCGTGAGTGTGCAGTACTTATCTGCAACGAGTTCCGGTCTGCAAGCGTCCATGCTGAGTTCAAGCGGGTCTTTGAGGGGCACTTTGTGATGCGTGCAGTTGGGCGCAAGCACATGGATGAGGCATACCAGCACCCAGACATCCACCTGCTCAGTCTGTCAAGAAGGAAGCGGCCCCTTCCTGGCGCTGTGATGGTGGAGTCAGTGATGCACACAGGCGTCCCTGGCCCCGACGTTGAGCACAATGGGGATGTATGACCACGTTGGCACTGTCAGAAACGCTTGTCGCGAGCACTTGCAAATACAGAAAGGGCAGCATGGCCTGTGCTAGTCTAGCAATGCATGTAGCGAATTCTTCCTTTTCCTGCAAGCCCCTCACAGTTCACAGTTTATGGCGAGGCCGTGGCAAAGAGCCTCTGATTGCATCGTCGAAACCAACAGTAATGGCAACCCTGTGTCTTCTCCATATAGGCTGTTCAATGAACCAGAATGATGATGCCGCAGGGACGGTCATATCGCCCGAACGCTTGCTATCGTTGGTACAGCAGTTTGACAACAAAACAGGCAGACAATTCCAACACGGTGTCTCTGTCCCGGTCTCTCAGCCTCGTATCACAGTGCTATGTCATCACACAATCATTGCAGGAATTCAGTCTATTTGCACCAATCGATGTGATGACGATTGTCGCTTGTTTTGCACCAGTTTGAGTGATATGGAATGAAGTTCAGTCCTGACTTAGTGAGGGTGTCGTGAGGCGTCATACTGTTGTAGTGTGACATTGGGCCCATGAATAAGTACAAGGTACACCGATGCTTTATATGCGATAGTCCGAGGTAGTTACTTTGGACTGGGTATACCTGTAACAGTTTGTCAGACGTTCCATTTCATCGAGCTTCATGTGTGTCTGTTGTAGAGCGGCAAAGTACATGCACAGTCCCGTGTTGGACTGGCATCACGATCGCCTGCACAAGCTTCCCGCCATGTGAGGCACACAGAGACAAGCAGACACTTACGGCGGAACCATGGAAGGTAGGTGGGTCTCTCTCTGGGTTTGCATGAGCACGGCAGCAGGTGTGTCTTTTTTAGAATCTCACTTAGAGTGAGAACACAAGTCAGAGTCCAATTAGTGACAGAGAAAGGCAGCCTGAACGTCGGTATCCACACGCAGTGTTCAAAGGCACTGTCCGTGGTACTACTCTCTTGATGTGACCTGTCTGAAACTTGATCGCGTCCTGAGCGTAGATCGGCAGAGGTGTACTCCCTACAGGCGGGATGGATCCATCTCCGTGCACAAGTCATGGGTGCAGGCCAAGCTGACCTGAGCACTGCTACCAATCATGTAGACAGTGGTGGGAAAGACAAGTGTATGGCCGGTTTGGCATCATATCGGTTATGTTCTTCCCCCTGTTTTTGTTTGGTTCTAGCCGGGATGCTATTCATGAGTGCCATGAAGCCTTCATGACTTGTGGTGGAGAACACAAGTGTAAATGTAAATGTAAATGTAAATGTGACACTTACTCGCCATATCCTACAAGGACTTTGACATCTCCGGATAACCG